>JAWWES010000133.1:21352887-21414807 GCA_035583135.1 Lophotriccus pileatus
AAACACTCTTCCTAATGAGCTGAAGTTTATACCTGTTTAAATATCTCACTTGTCAGTGGAGAATCTTTTGCTGGGAGAGCTTCTTTGTTCCTATGTAGCTTGAGCCATTGATGTAAAAATAGATTTAAATGTTTCTGTAGGTGAAAGTGAGCTTAATTGACAGTGTGTTCGTTGTGCCTTTTGTATTTTGCTTTATCGGGTAGTTCCAATAGTAAACTGAATTCATTGAAGTAAATCTATGAAATTACCTTAATTGCCTGATCTTAATAATATTTATAAGGAACTCCACTATTTGCCTGTTCTTATTTCAATGTAAGGTAAGTGGTGCAGTTTGTGTATGCATATTGTTTGCTTTGAATGGCTTGCCTGTCTGATCCATTTTAATAGATTCCAGTCTTTTTCCATGACATCATTATTGTAACAGACTTCCTAGAAAATATGAACAGCTGCTGTGTATTTTTTTCCTGTGTTTTATATTAAAGCTGTAGCAGCTCTTCTGTTCTCTACAAATGACAGCAATAGGCTTGTCTGATGTAAAATAAAATGAAAAAAGTCGAAGTAAGGAGCTGTGATACTGTTAACAGGCCAGTATTGTAACAGGTCCCCATGTATGAATCATTTCATAATGCAATAAGGAATTACTTATGCTGCTGTCATACTGGTCAAAGGTTGGTCCCATTTCCTTCCCCCCTCCTCCTGAACTAAACTGTGCATCATTAAAGATGATGAAGACAGTATTGTACTCAGCTTCCTGGCCCAGATGGCAATTTGCATGAAGAATTTTATTGTATTTTTTTCCTAATATTCTTATGCGGACTGTGCATAGAGGTTTTAAAGTTCCTTTTAGTTCTTACAGTTCAGGTCAAGCAGACTTGCTTTCTTGTCTCTCTGTGCATCCTGGCACTCAGGGATACCTTAGAGGCCACCTAATATGGAGCCTAGACTATTAAATAGATCTAGAAATTCATCAATCTTGTCGGTACACCTAATTTTCTATCTTGCTCCATCTGTAAGTAGCTGGAAGGTGTCACAGAATGATGTGAACGTTTAGATCACGATACTGTGTTTTGTCTGGAAAACCTCGATTGGATTTTTAGTGTCTTTTAGGTGACTTGTACAAACCAACCATTTGGAAGTCTGGTATGTTGCATGCTGCAATATCTGCATTTGATTTAACAAAAATATCAGCTATAAACAAAACCTGTCCTTTACAGGGTTCTGAATAGAAACATGGAACACTGTGCAGGGTAGTGTCCCTCCTGTGCTTGTAGGTCATCCAGCAAGTCAGCAGTTAACAGCTGACTTGAGTCTCACCTGGGTGCTCCAGCTGGAGTAAGAAAACAACACTGATTGTTGATTGAACAACTGCTACTTGTAGCAATCTGCAAAATCCACTGTAAAATTCAGCTACTTGTTAGCTGGGCTGGATTTTGCTTAATTGCTCTATAATCATGACTCAACTTCAGCCAAACTTTTTATTTGCTGTGTTCTTCTATAATTCTTTTCAGATTTGGCACTTGTCTTAGGGGATCCAAAAATCAGGCTGGTTTATGGGGAATATGCCCTACACATATATTTGAGTATCAGAAATAGTGCGGCCAGCAGACTAGTCAGTGATTGTCCCTCTGTACTCAACACTGGTGAAGCTGCACTTCAAATGCTGTGTCAAGTTCTGGGCCCCTCACTACAACAAAGACACTGAGGTGCTGGAGCAAGTCCAGAGAAGGGCAACAAAGCTATTTAAGGGTCTAGAGATTAAGTCCTAAGAGGGACAGCTGAAAGAGTTGGGGTTATTTAGCCAGGAGAAGAGGAGGCTCAGGGTGTCACCTTACCTCTCTACTACCTGGCTCAGTTGATTAAAACTTGGTGCTAATAACACCAAGGTCACAGGTTCAGGTCCTGTGTATGGGCCATTCCATTGGGAGTTGAACTTGATGATCCTTGTGGGTCCCTTTTAACTCAGAATATTCTGTGATTCTGTGATACCTGAAAGGAGGTAATAGCCAGGTGAAGGTCGGTCTCTTCTCCTAGGTAACTAGTGACATGCCAAGAGGACGTAGTCTCCATCTGTGCCAGGAAAGGTTCAGGCGGAACAATAGGAGGAATTTCTTCACAGAAAGGGTGATTAAACATTGCAGTTGACTGCCTAGAGAGGTGGTGGTTTGACCATCCCTGGAGGTGTTTAAGGAAAGACTGAATGTGGCACTTAGTGCCGTGGTCTAGTTATGCGGGCTTTCTGTCATAGGTTGGACTTTGAGATCTCAGAGGTCTTTTCAAATCTAATTGATTCTGTGATTCTCTGGTATAATACATGTAATACATGAATTGTGTTGATGCCAGGGTTTTCTGACCCTATCACAGATCTTGGATGTGGTGCTCAGCTGTGCCCCATGGATGTGTGGTCCAGTCATGTGCTGAACTACAGAATATGCTAAGTTGGAAGAGACCCACAAGGATCATCTAGTCCGACCCTTAGCCCTGCACAGGACCATCCCCCAGAGTCACACCATGTGCCCGAGAGTATCATCCAAATGCTTCTTGAACTCAGGCTTGGTGCTGTGATCACTAGGAATCACTGGAGGGAGTTGGTCCCAGTCACATTACAAGAACTCAGGTGCCAATTTTGGATGTTTGGTGTTTGGGAGTGCCTGGTAGACTCCAGCCCTGCACTGCTTTGTGCAGAACGTGTGTCCAGTCTGACTGGTGAAGGGCATGCTGTACCGTGGCTGACTTAGAGACCAGACAAGTCTTGCAATGTAATATGGTCATAAGACAACTCATCATCCATTAATGCTATTATCTCAGTCCTGTGTCTTTTGGAGTGCTTTTTTCCTGCATTTGAAAATAAGTCACCTGTGTATTCTCTCCTGTGTGGGGGGAAAATGAAGCAGAAACTAAGTACCTTTCTTCTTTATGAGGCAGGGAGATGGTTTATGCACCAGGTGTATGACTGTGAGCTGATGGAAAAGTGCGGAAAGAAAATCAATACTAATCTTACAATGAGAAGCTAGATGAGCACAGGGCTACATTTTTCCTGTCTGTGGTGTTCATCAAATGGTGCCCGTTTTGTGGCTCCATGTAGAGAAATAACTTAATGAGCAAAATAACTAATACCTTTTGGCGGTCATCAGTTACAACTCTTTTTCATCTATTAGGAACTTTATGAAAGATTGCTTGACCTGTGCTCCATTCATGTCCTAAAGAAGCCTTGGAAGCACATAATACACAAATAATATTAATGCAAGTTATTATTAGCCCTGATGTGACAGAACATATGAAAATTGCCTTCTGTTTTATGACCATGGAGGTTCTAAACCAACATGTGAGTATATAATGTGACTGATATCTGCAGAAAAAAACCTAAGGTCATTCCTTTGAATCCTTGATGCACCGTGGTACCCAGCAACTAATGGTCATTATCTGTGGCTTCTGGGCAGTACCACACCCTGGGTGGGACGACAGCTTCAGGCCACACATCCTCTTTTGAAGGTCAGCTCACACACCAAGGTGATATGATTAACAAAAGTCCAGTCTTATTCCAATGTTAGGCAATTTCTGAAACTCTTTTCTTTTTTGTCATCTCTTTCTTGTTTACATTGAAATGAGTGTAAAAAATCTGAAAACCAAAAAAAATTGGAACAAAATTTGTGTTTTGTTTTCACTTAGTTTTTGCAGGTTATTATAAAGCAAAGTGAAGAAACAGCATGTAGAAAGTAGTTTGAGACTGTAGTGTTTATCATACCACTTCTGCTCATTACCCTAAAATTCCTCATTATGGGGAAAGCTGTAGGGACTTACTTGAACTGATTTTACCTTACTATTTTTCTTCTTTAAAGTATGGAGAAATTAATTCCTTCCTTCCCCTTCTCTCAACCCCCATATTATTTTTGAAATTATAGTTCTCTGGTATTGCATTTCTGGTCAGTCTGGCTTATTTCAGGTGTACAAACAGGCTGTGGATTGTTTTATTAGTTCATGTCAGTAAATAAACTTCTTTAGAAAACTGTTTTTCCATTTCCTACCCCCAAAAGAAGGTTCCAGAGAGTAATTGATATTTGAATAAATATATATTAATGGGTTTTAAATAGATGTCAAAGATAAATACTTGCCAGATCAGCTTATAAAAATTCTACCTACAAAATAAATCTATTTTGTAGCTGTTATTTTTATGTTAAAAATGCAAAGCATTAACCATCCTGTAGAGATGAAACACCTTGTGGTGGAAAATAATTTTGCAGTCACTGATACATATTAACTGCAATATATAAAATATCAAGTAATTGAATTATAATTGGCACATTAATTCTGATTTGTATGGCAAAGCAAAACTGTGGACAAATTCAATTGAAACTAATGTGATTAATCAATAGTTATATCACTGAATCAAATAATAATAAGGATCATGCATTTGTAATTTGAATACAAAGAGATCTGTAAAATAAATTCCTACCATTCTTCAGACTTGTCATGAAAAATGTTTTGCAATTTGCTTCATAGACCTGTGAAATAAAACTCAAAATATGTCTTAGTAATAACATCATATGTCCAAAAAATGTAATTCACTGAAAAATTACTCAACTATGGCTTTCTTATTGAGACCCTTCTTACAGTGAATTGATATTATGAGGAAAACATGAACCTTTGAGTGAGCAGAGATGGCAATGAAGACTGTTTAAATGGGTATTTATATAATAAAATAAATAAAATACCCTATTAAAAGGGTATTTAAAAGGCTATTAAAAGGGTATTTGAAAGGCTATTAAAATATTTTATAAGTAACAGTATATTGTGAGTCGAGGGCAAGAAACTGATTTTTCTCATTTGCAGTAGAAATGCTTTTCAGTTAGATTTTTGCTAAATTTGATGGAAGACTAAAGGAAAAAAAATTGTGTCTTAATAAGCTGAACATGAACTTTCAGGCATTCATTGCATCTCCTAGCATCAGTGTCTGCCTGTGAAGCAGGTAAGTCAGCTACTTTGTCTGTTCCACCAGAACTACTCAGAACATCAAAATACATAAGACACAAAGACCTTCCTGAGGCCTATAGGATTTGAAAGTCTTTACTGATTTCTCAAGTTTTTTTCTCTGCTTTGTAAATGTGTATCCTCATGATGAACCCTTTAGGGTGTAGTTCATATGTTAATGTCTCGCTTGCCAACAACAGTCCTAGTAAGTGTGGCAGTGTGTTGCCACAAAGTAGGAGAAAGTTTATAAATGTTTCTTGAAAACTTTATCTTATTAGTCCTAAGTAACAATCCTCTATAGGGATTGGTTTACTACTCCTTCAGTGGATATTTGAGAATTTGTGCTCTTCTGGTATTTCTTAATGTTGTGGTACATGTTATACTTGGAGGCCATTCTGATGATTGTTGTGAATGGTGATTATTTGGGATGATTTTTGGGGTGGGATGGGCATTTTTTGTTTTCCTTCATCACCATCAGCTTTGCAATGGGTATAATCTATGATAAACTGTTACCTTTAAAAACTGTTCTCTGTGAAATGAAATGATGCCTGTTAGACCAGATGTAGAACTCCATACTGCAAACCAGCAGTATAACTAAAATCAAGTAGTGTTGCTGTTACAGCCACAATATTCAAAGACTGTTAAGGGGGAGAAGGGTTTGCATGGAGAGGTAATATCTTTTATTAGATGAACCAATATAGTTGGAAAAAAACAGATACTTCAGACAAATAAGTCCTCCTTCAGGACAGTGCAGAAAAGGCATTCTGTGCCCAATATCTTGTCTGTTTTTTCCAGCTGTATCAGCCGGTCTAATAAAAGATATTACCTCTCGCTGTACATTTTGCCCAACTGAAACATGAGCATTCCTGTTGGCAGCTGTAACAGAAAAGCAGAGACAGAAACAGAAAAGCCTGCATCATGAGCATGGTGCTTTGCTGGATTTCATATGCCTTACTTCTGCTCGTGCTTTACCTGCCCTGCTCTTCTTCTCAGACATGGGGCAAAAAGAATGTGTTCAATTAGAAAGATAACTTTTTAGACACAGACTGACAGTGCTTATCAGAGGAGTTTGTTTATTGCTTTCCTTAGCTTAAATTTTTGATGGAATGGAAATTTTGCTGTCTATGGAGTCTGTTTCTTTCTCCTCTCTTGAGAGATGTAGGTCCATATCTCATGTTAATGCTGATCTTCCCCTCCTGGCCAGCCTGTGTGTTGGAACAGTTACAGAAGGGAAAATTGTTCCTTGGGCATTGCTCTGCTTTTCTGACGAGTCTGATTTGTGATGTGCTTAGGTCTGTAGTGATGATACTTGCCCAATAGCTGCTCATAAGTCTCTTGCTTAGATTTCGAAAGGGCTCTCCTTGCAGAAAATAGAAGACAAAAGTATTTGGTGTCTTGATGGGAAGTGAGTCTAAAGGGGTCTGCTGTAATGTCAAAACAAAAGGAGCAGTGTTTCCAGCTAGAACACCAAACATCTTAGAGTCCACTGTGGAAAAAGTTTATAGTGTTGTATAGTTTTATTAGTACAGATTGAAGGAAAAGAGTTTATTGAATGACTTTTGGAGACTAGAATTTGGACCAGTGGACTATCAAACAGTAGTCAAAAAAACCTCCTCTCTACTATGAGGTGGGAGCAGTGGTTCTGTAAACAGTATTCAGCTTTCTTGTAATATATTCAAGGACAAATGCTGCCTACAGATTCATTGAGGGTCCTAAATTTGCTAAGGGAAGTTGGATTGCAGTGCCAGGAGGCTGTGTGGATGCCCTTGGGCATGCATGTTATCAGGCTCAAGGTACTTCCAAGTCCTTCCAGAGGGACACTGTGAAAACAGCATCTGTGGAGCTGCTGTCTTTCCCCTTCTACACTCCCAAGACCCTTTGTATAAAACCTGTTTGCTTGGGCTGGTTTTTATCTGACATTCTCTTAGTTGGTTTTGGTCAGCATTTCCTTGGTGTGGCGAGCACTAACACATACAGAGCAGTCTTTTCTGTCTGCACAGGACCACGTGTGAAACCACAGTGCCCATACCCTTCTTGGAAGGATTTATCTCTACTCGAGCAGTAAATATAAAAGCTGCAAAGTTCAGTAGCAAGATCACCAGTTTATTTAATTGTGTTAGGTGTTTTAGCTGCTTTTACCATGCTATGCTAATGCCAGCTATTGCTGAAGACTGTAGCTGTAGGGTGAGCCTAGGGCTGCTGTGGGGTCCCAAGATGGTTTGGGTTTTATTCCATTGAAGGAAGAGAACAAGTAGTTCTCTCTGCACATTGCAGAATGAGGTGTGAGTGAGCTGTTGTGTCGTCTCAAGGAACTGGACCAGAGAACTAGGCTGAAGCCAGGACCTGAAAAATGTAGACTGTGCCTAAGTGCCAGAGCAAAAAATAGTTGGGCTGATGTTCTTCCTGTTGTGTTCCAAGGCAGTGACTGAGCAGGACTTGGATTTGAACATGAAAAAAAGAGATGCCCCTGTGTTAAATCTACATGTGGACAAAAATTGAGCAAGGAGAGAAAGGTGTGAAGGAGGAAAAGAGGGAAGCGTGTCAGATGCTGCTTTCATGTAGTGTGTTTAGTCCCTTACTCTTCTGTCTCCAGGAAAAAAAAAAAAAAAAGGGAATGCCTTGTTTGGTCTCAGTGTGAGCTGGTCCACTTCCTCTTCTAGATCACTAAGTAACTTTGAAGCCTTTAGCCTCAACATCTTTCATCTCTTTTTTCTGACAGACTGATTTGCTGAGTCATTCTCAATTTCATAAGTTACATGTGCTGAATTTTTCCCTTCCTCACCATGAAGTAATATGGATTCTTTGGTCTGTGCTGTCATGGGACTACGATGAGTGCCACAGTGGATTATCCTTGATATCAGTGGTCAGGTAGGATGTGACAAATTGGCCTGAAAAGATCCTAAGCCCTAGTGTTCTGTAGCAAAAGAGGTGGAAGAGGTCCTTTCTGCGTTGAATTCAGTGGTGTTTTCATTGCTGCTCACCTGCCATGCTGTGCACCATCTTTGCAGGCAGCTGTTTCTTGACAATCTCATTGCATCTTGTGTGGTTCCTATGAAAATCCATGATCTGCTGTGGCTTGGCACACCTTGCTGCAACTGAAAAGGTATCCAAAAGACTGCTAACCTGCTTGCAAACATGAGAAGCCAGCTATGAAGTTTACTGCGCATTCATGTTTGGGAAATCATTTTGCAGCAGAAAGAAAGCTTAAAATGTGGAGAAGTTTTGGCATTTGGCTAGCTGAGTGGGTGAAAAGTTGTTTTCAAGTGTTGATTAAATCACATGTTGGTGCACAAGGATGGAGAGAAAAAACAATATAAATGTAGTGTGAAATAATATTTAGGAGCTGAAATACAGATATAAGGTGAAAGTCTGGTATAAGCAAATGAATGGCATCTAGGGCCAAGAAAAGTCAAGGAGAGAGACAGAAAAACATGACCTGAAAAAGCAGACCACAGATGCTAACACAGGCTGTTATGTGTAAGGTCTGTGTATGTGGGACAAATCACTGTCATCGAAATCTCTCTTTAAAAAGTAATGAGACACACAGCTACCACCATGAAAGCTTAATGTGCAAGGTCTGCTGTAAATTACACTTCAGTGTAACATGTACAGTGTCTCTGAGTGTTGGAGTTGGTGCTTCCCTGAACATAAATTGAGGCACATGTGGTAGTAATTCAAAGATAGTCTCTTACCCTAATTTCTTATGTATGTAACTTGTAGTCTAGTCTTGTTAACTTTTTCCAAATCTAGGCTAATAATAATAAATAATATTTAATATTTTTGCTGATGTAACTAACTTGGAAGCCAGCCTGTTGAATGTGAATAGCTTTGTGATGATAAAATACCAGCATCAGAAATTAAGGAACCAGTGAGAATTGACATGGTTTATAATTACACATCAGTTTTTGTGTAACTACTTGGAAGGTTGTGAAGACTTAAATTCACTGGATTTGTTTTCTTTGATAAATTAAAGGTAAATATAGCTTATATTATTTCAACTTTTTTCCAAAAGACTTCGTAAAAAATTCTCTTCTTGAGAATTCTTCATTATGCATCCTCAGATGAGTTTGTCCTGTACACACAGAAGCCTTACTCTACTCACCACTTTATCACAGGCCAACAGTTTTCTTCTGCTCTTTCCTTGTGCTTTGAAAGATGTACCCATTCCTTGTGCATGCTTCCCTCCTCTTGGCTGGGAATTAAACACTTTTAAATCTCTCTTCTACCATGTTACTTCTGTCTAAGTAGATTGGTGTTGCTCTTTTTCCTTAGTAAATCCATTAATTCCAAATTCTTCATCAGCATATGAAGAATCCTAGAGCCTTCTCTTCTGGGCAGTTTGCTTATCTTCCATCCTGGGTGATTAAATCTTTCCATTTTTTTCTGGTGATAATCCAGGAGCTGCCTCCTCTCTGCTCTTCTCTCATCTCTCTGTTTATTTTAGAGGAGATAGAAGTACTTTTGTCTAATGCCAGTTCAGTTAGGCGCATGTTATCTAATCTGTGACGTTTTCTGGAGGTTTGAAACCTTCTGGCTCCAGTTGCGTTAAGTATCTGATATTTTTGCATTGGGTTACATATTTTTCCTTCATTGTAAGGAGATATAATAACCCCAAACACCTTTCTATCACAGGATATTATGACTGAAATTGTTTTTCTCTGTCTCAGCTTCTCGTTGCAGAATAATGTAATTGTAAGTTTAAAAAATGCTATCTTATTTTAAAAGTATGACTCCTTATATGTTGCATTTATTCCTTAGCAAAACAAAACTAAACAGAACAAAAAAAAACTACCTCGAATAATTTATCATGGTCAACCAGAAGCGAAAAGGCCAGCCAGAAGATGTATTCTTCATTCTCTGTTCTCGCATTTTGCAGTTGGTAATAAACCAGCTGAGTGTCAGGCTCTGTTACCTGTCTTAAGTTAATGTTTTAACTCATGGCGAGTAAGCAAAGTTGGAGTTAATTTTTAGAATAAAAAGTAAAAAGACAAAATATTTCATATACTTGAGAGATTTTATTTTTATTCCTCTAATTTTTATCTGCCGAAAGTTGCCAGCTCTTTTCCTCCAGGTGCATGTTCTTGTGCCGACACCCTCTCGTCCACTTGGACCAAACTTGCAAACTGCACATCTGGCTGAGCATATGGGGTTTGCTGCAGGAGTGATGATTCACCCAGGTTTTTGTCAGAGCTTCTATGAAGCTGATATACAGCACAACAGATGATGCAATGAATAATTTTATGGGCCCTCATTTTTGAGTGCCCAATTTCTTGAACATTTATCAAATGTCCTGTGTGAGATATTAATACAATATTTCCCTGAGACTAGTTTCCCACCGGGATTTTGTGACCACAATCTGTAAGTCCATATGTTAGTAATGTTCAGTCCCTATTGACCAGTTGCAGCCTAACTCCTGTGATGGTTGGAAATAAAAAGACCCTAAGTTTCTGCAAGAAAACTAGAAATTGTGTGAAAAAGAGATACAGAGGGTCAAAGGAAACCTGAATTCCCCCCTGAATTAAGATAAAAGCTTTTCATCCCCTTTGTACGTGCTAGCTGGGGATTTTTAAGCTACAATAAAGCTACACAACTATACTTTCCTATGCTGCTGGCTTCCCAGATAGCTGGACAAAAGCTATTTGCTTGTGTTAATGAGCAAATGTATACAGGTAATCAGCTTTTAATAAGTTATGTAATTATAGGGAGGGAGAGATGGTTGATGGTTGCATTTTATAACCCTGTGGGCCATAACTGGCTTTCATGCCACATGGTGTTTACCCTTGCTGTGTAGTCATAAAATCAGTTTGCAACTACATGAAACAGGGCTCAGAACTGGCTTTCCTCTAATTTTTTTTTTTTAAATATTATTCTTTTCAGCTACTAGCCAGTCAATAAAGGCTTTGGAAGCAATATAGGCATAATGTGGGGAAACTGTAAACAAAAAATATTTTTTAAAGAAAAGAGCCAAGGACTTCTTAAGATTTGAAGCCTCATTTTTAATAATTTAGCAGTTTGATACATGGGTTTGTGTTCATTACATTTTATCCCTTTTCAAAAACATGTTGAGAAGAGTAATGGAGAATTAGAATAATTGTGGAAACATCCATACCTGACTGAATAAATTATGATTCATGTTCAACCAAAAAACTATAGAACAGGGTGAGAATTTTTCCATTCTTTCTGCCTTTTTGTCTAATCCACCATTTAGATCAGATTCATTTTCAACGTCTTCATATAGCTTATTTTGGAAGATTCTCTTGCTGTCAATCCATCTGCCCTTCTCCATAGCCTGTGGGGTTTTTGTTTGTTTGGGGTTTTTTTTTGTTGATTTTTTGCTGGTAGTGGTTTTTTATTTTTGTTTTGGTTTGTTGAGTTTTGTTTTCTGGTTTTTGTTGACTTTGTTTGTTTTGTGGATGTTTTGTTGTTTTGTTTTTGTTTTTCAAAAATATCAAGCTTAAGTTTAAAAGATTCTTTGAACTGCCAAACTAAATGATTATATGAATGTTTGACTAATGAGAGGAATTTTCACTGGTGTGAGGTAACTCTCAAATTCATAAAATTGATATAATCAGCACTGAAGACTAAACAATATTCACCTAAAAGCTTCCTGGGCTGCATTAGCATTGGGCAGTGTGCTGCAGTCAGGATGAGGAGGGGATCCTTCACCTCTGCTCAGCACTGCTGACCCACATTTGGGGTTCTTGGGCCAGTGCTGGGCTCCCCAGTACAATACGTGGACATACTGGAGCCATTACAGTGAAGGCTCTGTAGAGATGATTAGGGGATTGGAGCATCTGTCCTGTAAGAGAAGTTGAGTTGGACTCTCAACTTCCATTAATTATCATGTTGTTTGTGCATTCCTACATAATGTGAATACTTAAAAGAGTAATTGAGATGGCACTAAAATTATTTTTGTTACTGCCAGTGCAGCTTTTGGAATGTTTCCTCAGTTGTTTTCTCATGTCGTGTAACTTTTTGAATCACTTTGGATTTATGTAGTGGCTGTCACTTTTTGGTTAGAAGTGTTAGAAATCATTCTCAGTGGGAGGGTCTGAGAATGTAAAGCAAGGAGCAGTATTGTAATACGAAGCTGATTTGAAGCCTATTTCAAAATGGTTCAAAATTAATCTCTAATTTTGATGCCATCTCTGTAAGTGGATCAATAACTAATTGTAAAGTGTGTCAAAGAGTCTCAGGTGAGAGTGCACATCTCATACCCTGTTCATATTTCATATTCCATGTCAAGGATAGACCCAGTGTGCCCCATGTTCCTCCTGCATTTGGCGTCTTGGCTTTTCAGAGGAAGGAGAGGCTTGACAGCATGGAAGGATCAAAACTTATCATGAAGTCTTGGCGCTGTTAACATGATTTATGACAACACAATAGAAAAAGTTGCTGTTAGCCTAAGTGTAAATTCTGTGTGGTTCTATAGCTGTCATCAATAGTAGAGTTAGTGTGGGATTTTTTTCTGAATAACATAAACAAGATAACTTTTTTCCCAATAGCACTAAACCTTAAATCAGGTGACTCTGTTACATTGGAATATCTTGTGATGTTGTTTATGTTACTACATTCATTGTGTGAAGAAAAGGAAGTTGCATAGGTAAAATGTAGCTGGGGAAATGAGGACATCGCATCATGGTGATCAAATTTTCAAAGCTTCCACACAGGCTTGAGAGATGCCAGACTGCCATAACTACCTCTACTAGAAAACTAATTCTAATAGGACTGCAAGAAAAGAATCAATTGCATTTGTCTGAGAAACACTTAGGGAGTTAGTTTGCCTTTCCCATGCATTTGGAGTCATTCTTATCCCTTTATTTTATATTTCTCCTCCAGTGAACTCATCTTCTGACTGTCATACATATGCCTGCAATATGTATGATAGAAGGAATTTGACTCTAATCCAAATATTTAGTCTGACTCAAACAAGCCCAAATCACTGCATATCATTACCTCTCTTTTCCTTCTGCCAGGAGTAGTGTAGCTGTCCAGCAGCTTGCATCCAGCTGTGAGTGCAGGCATGCAGCTGTTCAGGGAAGTCCAACATCAGAAATAAAATGATGCACCTAAGAGAGATGTGTTTGTAGATAAGTGGCATCATTTATTCTCATGGGACTACATTGGTCCTTTGCTGTTGGAAACAAGCCACCGGTGTGCTTGAGTCAGTAAGTTGTCTAATTGTGAAGTTAAAAAATAGCTGCACGTGTTAAACAATGTATGCTGAAATGTATGCTGCTTCTTGACTTTTTTGCTGTTTGTTATAGTTGTTTGGTCTCTTTTAAACAAAGAAAGTGAAGGCATGATGGACTGCAGAACCTGAGTAAAGTCATTGTTGGTAATGTTCAGTTCATTTGTGCTAACTTGTGCTACAGTGACACTACCATACAAAGCCATAAAGGAACATGAACTATTAGAGATGTTTTCTCTTCGTTACTCCTACAGGTGTTATTTTACTGTGCTTGAATACAAGCTCTGTGTAAGATTTGTTTCAGAAGCATTTTAGAAACTCGTGGATATCCTATTGTTTCAGGATTTTTTAAATATGAAATGGGAGATTACTTATATGTGATACAGTTACTTTTATTATGGGAATGGATTGCTTGAATATTAGCTCTGATATATGTCAGTCTTGTAAATTAACTATCATTAACAGCTGAGTATGGTTGATGCTTTTTTTTTATTTAACTCTTCAGTCATATGTTTCTTTTTCTGACTCTTCCTCCCAGTTAATCTCTTCCTTCTGTACAATGTGTTTCTAATCTACTTCTTATTTGTGTGGAATCCTTTTAAGCAATTTAAATTGTGGTTGTTTTCCTTCTTGTAGCCATTAAGAGACAGTTATCTAGCACACAGTTTATTAGGTGTGGTCTTAAAAGCAGTGATTAATTAACAATGATTTAGGGAGTAGCTGAAAATATTTATATAGACTGACTTAGAGCAAAAGAGCTTTAAATGTGAATAATTTCTTCTTCTAAATGAGATTAGGCTTCTTTTAAAAACAAAAAGGGGAAGGGTGGGTGTTCAGTTGCATGGCTTTTGCTCTGAAAACTTGCTGGGAGTTTGCAGCGAAGTGGGGTCCTCACATCTTGCACTTCGGGGCAGCATGTATTCCCTGCAAGAGCCAAGGCTATCATTTTTGTCCAAAGAAGACAGGAATTGTTACACAGTGTTGTTATAAAAGCTACACAAATGTATTTATAGTTCACCTAATTGCTTCATTTCTTGAAAACTTCCGGCTCATTTTTAAGGTGTATGAGTAGCTTGCCCTACAAAAAAATTTTATGGAAGCAGCAAAAATTTTGATGCAGCATTTGTTGATTGTGCTGCAATGAACAGAAAACTGAAACCACATTCTGTAAATTACCTGCTGTGTGATGTCTTTATATTTTTAATGGCCTTCTCTTCAAAAGTCCTGTTACAGTATTGCTTCAGTTGAAAAGAACAAATAGGCTATTTATTAGGTGTACAGTCAATAACATTTCAGCTAATAATGAATAAGTGCTTACAATAATCTATCAACAGTAAAGGATTTTTGAAGTCATGTATGATCTTCCTGTCTGCTCCCTGGAGTCCGAAGTATTTATTACTTGGAAACAAAGACCCTTAGAGTCAAAGGTAAGCAATGGCATACTGAAAGACCAAGAGCACGCCTGTAAATCGGAATACGATGGAGAGTTAATAATGAACTTCTGGTAGAGCCCACTGTACGTTCAGTCTTCCTTTCCCACCCCATCCCCTCTAAGCTAAGAGGCAGTTTACTCTGGCCACACTCATAAACAGTGAGTTCATGCATCAGTGTAGTTTTACATGCATTCATTAGTCTACAAGGAATGCAATGCTCTTGCATGTTTGTTTTCACCAAATTAATAACATTTCGTTCTGCAGATCGAGTGTATTGTTAATTACTCTGAGTAGATTCAATGTTCTGTTAGGTGGGACCTTTCAATGGTGTTTGGACAAAAGCTGTTCTTGAACATGTGAAGCCTTTATGACAGCATGACCCACCCATGTGGTAGAGCAATAGTCTTTGAGAAAGTGGTCTTCTTCTATGTTGCAATTCTTCAGATGTGACAAATCTGTAACATGGAACCACGTATTTAAGAAAATAGCATAAACTAAAAATTAAATTGGCCTGCTTTATGAGCATGTCATGGTTTAGGAGTAGTATTCTCCAGTTGACTAGTCCCACTAAAACCACACCGCTGCTCGCTCCTCCTCCCCCTCTAATTGAAAGCACAAAAGGCATAGATCACAGGTTGAAATAAGAGCAATTTACTGGAAACAGCAATGAGATAAGAAAATTAACAGTAATAATATTAATACTGGACTGATCTGCCTACCACACTTCCTTTCACCAGAAGGAATGCCCTTCTTCCTTACTCCTGCCCCTGGCCATGGTATCAAATAACACCTGAGCCTTAGCTGTTCCCCCTCCTGACTACTGTAAAAAATTAACCCTGTCCTGGCTGAAACTAGGACAGAACGAAAGTTAGTAATTTTTACAGTGTAGGATTCTCTTTGAGTTGCCTACAGACAAACCCTTTAAGGTTGAATAGAATTTATTCTGATGAATGAAGATTATCATATTTCATTCACCTTTGCATTATAAATCATTCTTATTGTGATATTGGGCACCTGTGCAGAGTTTCAAATTGGCATTCTCAAGTGAGAGAAAGAAAATTGATTGGCTTGTGTTTTGTTTTTTTTTTTTTTTTTAATATATTTCTTCTGGCATTTGAAATACTAATTCTCTGAGGTATGTTTGATTAAAACAATTTCATAATCACCACTGACAACACTGTGAGATTATCTGCCCTTTAAATTTCCCTTTTTGTGCTTCAGTTGTACACATGCTACTAACAGCACCCCTAAATTAAACTCAGATTCATGCTGCTGATAAAAACTTAGCTTGTGCTTGTCAAACTTTGGAAGGAGGAGGTGGTTTGTTGAAGAAATCAGAGTTTGTAATCAAAAACAGACTAGTCATTTAGGTTGTGAGAGAGAAGAAAATAGAAATGCAGAATCACAGGAACCTGAGGTTCACATTTCACCAAACTTGACTTAGGTTTTCATTTTCCAGAAAAAGAACAATATGTGCAGCCGTGTGTGATTTACTGTCTGTGGGCTATTTTTTCCAAAGTATTTTCTTTTAGAATCATAAAACTTTTTTACTTGAAGGAATGTGGAGAATACTGTGGTCTTCTCCATAAATGAAAGGACCGTTTGTGGGTTTAGTATTTCCTCTACATTTTGAAAGCCATTTTCTGCCGTAATAGCCATTCTGTTGGTTCTGTGTTTAATCAATATCTGAGGTGGTTGTTAAGGATGCTTAAAACTTTGAAAATAACTGGTCATAATCTAGTTATGACTAAAATAATATTTTTGAACATGTGAGGAAAATTTAAGGCAACTTTTTTTTTTAGGCAGTTTACACTTTTTACAGTTTGTAATGCAGTTGGAATCAAAACAGTTTAACATATGCTGCGCTGAATTTCTAGAAAGAAAATTTGCCTATGCAGACTTCTATCTCTATTGTAACTATATTTCCTACATTAATTTTAATTGGTATATAGATGATTCCACAGATGTATATATGTATGTATCTAAACAATTAGAAGTTTTCATGATCCCTAGTAGTTCAGATGTCTGCTTTGTCTTGCTGGTTTAGGAGAGGATGTGCAAAACTAAGTACCTGCGCCAGAGTCCCCTTCCATGGCAGCAACTCCTTTTCTTCTGTTAGCATACATTCCTAAAGCAAAGCATACATGGAGGAATGTGTCATCTAAATTTAGTGTGTTGAAATTTGTCTGTGCTAATTAACGATTTTGCCCATTTGCCTTCCCAGTGAAGGTCTGCAACAACTCATTCTATGCTTCTGCCTTTTCTCCCCCACTTTCAGCATTTTTCCAGATGTTCTTTCATACGGACAGCTTTTAAACTTCTGTGAAACATCAGGGAACAGTGACATCCCTGACAAATTCAAACAAAATCACTTACAGGATCAATTTGTCTCCACTGCTCAGTTATTTATATTCTGTAAATCCTGGCCTTAGTGAGTAGATTTGTTCAGTTGAAAAGAAATGCCATTGATTTGTTTTCACTTTAAGAACACGCCATCTTCTGCATTACTGCAAAACTAGCTCTTTATAATAATGTATTGCCTAATTTTACCAGACAAATCAAAGATGATGTGATGCAGGTAAGTATTAAAGTAGCAAAGTATTGGTAACAGCTTCTTTTACTATACAGTAAACTCAAAATGGTGTTTAGATTATGTTGTTCAAGTTGTTTAGTGACCTTTTATATGAAGTAATTCAACAAGGTGGCATTCCAAACAAGTCATTCTTGGTGTGTCTCCTTTACTGTAGCTATATCTTCTTTTGCTTACGGCATTTTTGAATAGGGAAGTACAGCGATATAGCTGAAAGATTCCTATTGATTTACTCTCTGATTAAACAACTAAATTAGTTTCAGATGTTAAAAATTAGTACTACATATTTCAACTAACTTTGTTTTAAAAGATTAGTGTCTCAAATGAGTGTCAGCTGAGTGAGGAAATGAGAAAGCATTATTATACTAAACTATCACTAAGGCATTGGCCTGCAGTTTGTCAGTTTTAAGAGATGAGGAAGGAATTTGTGTTAAGTGTAAAGAGCTGCCCTGCTGTAGAGTGTGTTAAAAACTATTCCTTATGCTTGACCTCGGGCCATAAGAGCTCAGGTATGCACCGGTGTCTTTTCCCACAGTTCACAAAGGTTTTTGACTAGACCTACAGACACGCCATCACCTTTACTGAGAATCTTCTTCCTCCGACTTCAGCCTTTCAGGGTTTTGTAAGTTGTCATTAGTGACCCAAGTGTCATCCTAACCCTATTTTCTTTATTCAGTAGTGAAGAACAACATCCAATCCATCCCAGCATTTGCATGCTTGTAAGAATAATTCCAGGTCTTAAAATTCTTTGGATTTCATAAAAGCCAAGTGAAGCCATCTTCATAGTGTCTGCACAGCTGACAGGCTTTCTTTCTGTGCAGAGTACATGAGAGTAGGCTGTGATGAGGATTGAGGACTGAAACTCAGAATGACTGCAATTTCACATACATTGCATTTGAAAATGTGCCAGTCTATATGACAGATGTTACTATTCTTGTGTGGTTAATATAGGTTTGTCTTAAGTTTTTACTACATTATGAAAACCCTCAGGGGTGCTTATTTTCTTATTTTTCTTGGCTGGATGAAAGGTAACATTACAGAATATTATAGAATTTGGTCTTACTGCTTCAGTCATCTGCTCAGAGAGCTCTCTCAAAGTTTCTAAAGCATTTATTAAGAAGAGAAGACAAGAAAAATTTCTGGAGGGTTTCTGTCTTGGCTTTCCATGTTTTACAGTGTGTGACACACAATACCTAATTCCAATATATACATATTCAGTTAACTTCCTTCTTTAAACTAGGAAATGTAAATACTGCCTATACAGAAAAAAAAAAATCTGTGATGTTTTCATAGGCTGCCTTAAATTTCTAATTTTGGGTGAAATTCAGAGGTTAAAAGAAAAAACAAAATCAGAGTTAGGAAATAGAAATAGACTCGAAATAATTCAAATTATCTATCTGGTACTGATTAATTTGCATACAATACTGAGATGTTGGAATCTGGCAATATGTTTCTGTAATGCAACACAAACCTTCAGATGAGTATTGACCACTGAAAAAAAGGAAGAAGATGATGGTTATGTGTACTATATTAGTTTTGTACTTTACGGTCCCTTGCTAGAGAGACTAAATTCTGAACCAACCTAAAACTTTCTAACCGTACACTGAAGTCAAATGAATCAATGCCTCTTTTTAATACTGCCATTAGCTTTGATATATTTTAGAGTGTTTCCTGGCATTGTAGACACAAGACAAGACACAGGGCAGTGTGAAATTACATACGTATTTTTTAGCCTTTTCGCTGTTTTCTGTTAGTTTTAAGACTGTGGATTTATGGGAAAACAGACAGGCCACAGAGTCACGCTTTTACGACCAGTAGGAATTATTGTGAGCTTACTGAGCTTCTCGTCTGATACCTGTAATCAAAGTTAGTTTCTCTGAAGTTCAGGATCTCTAACTATGGAATAAAAAATCAGAATCCCTTATTACCCAGATTTCTTTCTAGTGTCCACCTTCATTCAATGACCATACGTCTGCCAAGCAGCAAGAACAGCGTTTCTCGAAGTAGAAATAGAGGCACCTGCTGATAGTACATAGAATCATAGAATGGCTTGAATTGAAAGGGGCCTCAAAGACCATCAAAGTCCAACACCCCTGCTGTGGGCAAAGACACCTTTCACTAGACCAGGTTGCTCAGAGCCATGAACACCTGCAGGGGTGGGGCAGCGTCCCCATTTCACAGTGAAGAATTTCTTCCTAATATCTAATCTAAATCTATTCTTAGTTTAAAGACATTCCCTCTTGTCCTGTCACAACATGCTCTTGTAAATAGTCTCTCTCCATCTTCAGGTACCAGAAGGCTACAGTTAGATCACCCTGAAGCCTTCTCTTTTCCAAGCTGAACAATCTGAATTCTCCCAGCCTTTCATCATAGGAGAGGTGCACCATCCCTCTGATCATCCTGATGGCCCTCCTCTGGACTCACTCCAACAGGTTCATGTCCTTTCTGTGCTTGGGACCCAGAGCTGGATGCAGCACTCCAGGTGGGATCTCACCAAAGTAAAGTAGAGGGGCAGAATCACCTCCCTTGATCTGCTGCCCACACTGCTTTTGATGCAACCCAGGATAAAATTGGCTTTCTGGGCTGCAAGTGCATGTTGCTGGGTCATGTTCAGCCTCTCATTCACCAGCAACCCCAAGCCCTTCTTAGAAGGCCTGCTCTTGATCTATTCAGTCCTCAGCCTGTATTGATACTGGGCTTTCCCCTGACCCAGGTGCAACTCCTTACAATTTTTCATGTTAAACCATATGAAATTCCCATAAGCCCACTTCTTGAGCTTGTCCAAGTCCCTCTGAATAGTATCCCATCCTTCAGGAGTGTCAAACATACCACCCAGCTTGGTGTCATCCGCAAACTTGCTGAGGGTGCACTTAATCCCTTTGTGTATGTTATTAATGAAGATACGAAATAATTTTGGTCCCAATACAGACCCCTGAGGGATACCACTTGTCACTGATGTCCATGGGACTCTGAGCCATTGACCACTACCCTTTGGACACAACTGTCCATCCACTTTCTTATTCTTCTAACAGTCCACTCATAAAATCCATCTCTCTCCAATTTAGAGAGAATCATGTTATGGGGACCCTGTCAAAGGGTTTACAGAAGTCCAGATAAATTATATCTGTCACCCTTCCCTTGTCCACTAATGGGTCACTCCATCTTAGTTTGGTCAGGCAGGATCTTGTTGAAACCATGCTGGCTATTTCAAATCACCTTCCTATCCTCCACAAGCCTTAGCATAGCTTCTAGGAGGATCTGTTCTGTGATCTTGTCAGGCACAGAGGTGAGGCTGACAGGTTAGTAGTTCCCAGGTCCTTCTTTCTTAAAGTTGGGTTCAAAGTTTCCCTTTTTCCAGTTACCTGGGACTTCACCTGACTGCCATGACTTTTCAAACACCATATAGAGTGGCTTGGCAACCACATCAGCCAATCCACTCAGGACTTTGGAATACATCTCATCAGCTTCCGTAGACTTACGTACATACAAGTTCCTCAGGTGGTCATAAATCCAGTCTTTACTCACAGTGGGAAGGACTTTGCTCCCCCAGTCCCTATCTTGCTCTCCATCCACTTGACAGGTGCGGAAGGAGAGGTTTCCACTGAAGACTATGGCTAAAATGTTGAGTACCTCAGCCTTCTCCTCCTTCCTTACCAGTTTTCCAGCTTTGTTTACTGGGAGGGGTACACCTTCTTTGACCTTTTTTTTCTGGTTGACATACCTGTAGAAGCCCTTGTTATTCTTTGAATCCCTTGCCAGGTTCAGTTCCAGCTTCACCTTGGCCTTCCTCACCACATCCCAACACAACAGAAATTAATCTCCATACTCTTCCCAGGTTACCTGTCCTTGTTTCCACTGCTTGTGAATTTGTTTCTTTTCCTTTACTACAGCCAGAAGGTTCCCACTCAGCCATGTCTGTCTCATACTTTCCTTGCCCCATTTCTTGCTGCAAGACAGACATGAATCTTTCTAAGAATGAAAACATAGCCTTATACAGATGGAAACAAATAAACACGCAATTAGTTTGTATAATGTCTGAAAAGTAACTTTTAAGCTTTTGTGACTAATACAGGAGGTATCCTATGTGAAAATGCTCAGTACAGAGGTAGAAAAACAAGTCTGCTGTCAGCAGAACAGATTTAGGTCTGCAAGCCCCACAGGCTTTTAAACCTATGGGATCAATTTATAATCTACATTTGGCTTTTAGCATAGACTTTTTTCCCTATTTGGCAGGAGTAGCTGAGGAAGAAATCTTCATTTAATTGAGGATAAAATCCACTCATTCATTATATGGAATAAAACCACAGTGTACCATAAGACACAGATGGAGATTTTCGTGTAGTAATGAAATTTTATATAAGGTGTTTGAATGTTTGTTAAGGCACAATATGTTAAGATAGTTTTCAAAAGATTTAAAAATAATCTTGCAGACCTTTAAAGCTATTTTGTGGTTTCAGAACTTTTGGCATGATTTACTGTATCATAACTGATGTAATGAAAGAAAATAGAACGAGATGCTTTTAAAAATACACAGAATATTTGGAATATTTTTCAGTATTTAAACTGGTTTATAGTTGCAGAAATCCAGGCTTCTGGACACAATTTGAATTTTAGTGTCTGCCACAATCTTTCAGTTTTATAGGGTTACTGGAAATAATTTTTCCTTACTGGTGGGTGCATTCCTTTCTTTCTTTCTTTCCAAATAACTTGAATCGTTCACACTACTGGTTTTCTTTTTTTCAAGTTACTTCATTTAGCAGGTTTTTCATTTCTGTAAGTCAGACTAGATGACTATGAAACTTTGATATTATTCATCTTGCTAAAAGGTCTTTTTGTGTCCCACGAGGATTATTTTATTTAACTACAATAGCTCTTTAAAATTTACTATAATATTGTCATATTTCAAGTAAGCCTGTTACCCTGGATTAATATTAGTGTTAGTCCTACATTTAGAGCTACCCAGTTTGCATTTTAAGACTTTGAGGTTAAGTGATGTAGTAAGAACTGTCTCATTATCAAATTCTAAAGTTGCTGGTTATGCAAAATGAAAGCAAAAAAAAAAAAAGCAGTAGTAATGCATTCTCATTTTTCTTACCATTCTTCTTTCAGAAACTGCAGGCTGTGTTTCAGCTAAACCTTGCACATATTTAACTTCGGACATCATGGCTTGTCCCATCAACTGCAGTGATCAGAGTAGGAAAGGACCTACTAGTTTCCCAGTAGGAAAAGACCTAAAACTGCTGCTCCTCTTTTGCCTCTCTCCAACAGTCATCCTCTCAGTGCTGTCAGACTTTTCCAGCATGCTAAGTTCTTACTTTTTGTCGACTCACTGTCCTTGTATGATTTGAAGCCAGTGATACTGGTCTTGTGTGCTTTGTCATCTGTGATGTTAACTCTGCACGTGTAATGCCAAATAGACACATTGTTATAAAATTAGCCTTCCCTAACAGGTCTGCCCTACAGGTCTAGTTGTGGTACCCTTCTCTTTCTGTTGTTCACATGTGTTCTCTTGCTTTTGTGTGGTGTGGTAGTGATGTGGTATGGCAAAGTGATGTTGCATATTTGTTTAGAGAAGTACAGGAATGTGTATGTTTCATTAAAATTATGGGCTTCTCCTGTATAATTAAAAAAAAATCCCTAAGATAATTTTACAGCTGTAGGTGTCCAAGAATAAGTTTTTGGCATTATACTACACAAAAAGCTATGATAAAAACTTCAATTGCTTGCTTAGTTTTATTAAAGCACTGCAGTTTCTGTTTTTTCAAAGATTTATTTGTGGTAGCTTAAGTTTGATGGAATGATACTATGAAACTGTCGTGTACATTGCTGAGGATGAGAGCTATGTGCAGGAGCTTTATGACCGAGAAACTTGTAATGAGTAAATTGGTTTAGAAGACTTTGCATCTGGCAGTTCACCAAGGCTTAGCAATTACCTATGTCATCAAAATATATTTTCTTTTAAATACAAAAGGTTTCTCTGGCATCAGTGACCAGCTTCTCTAAACCAAGATTTTATAAAGAGTGTCCATTTCAATAAAGTCAACTTCAGTAGTGGTGTGTTACTGATGATCATCTTAGTTTTTCAAGCTGTGCAGTAAAGATAAATAAATTACATGGAAGAAAGAAAGCCTTAACTATGTGAATGAGGTACTAAAAAGCACTTCCAAAAACTGTTGTTGATGACAGTAATGGAAGTAAAGCAGTAAGACTTAACTTATCTTTCAGTTTAAATGCAGGAGACGAAATTTCTGCTTTGTTCCAAAGTTATTTTAAAACTTCTTCCCTTGACAGAGCTGCATAATTATTAAATATGAATTTGGGTACATAATACCTGACAGAAATTTTAGGTGCAATTTTAATATGTGTTCTTCATCCATCTGTGAATAGCCATATAATCTTAATGCTCTTGTGTGAATTCTGTGACAAACATACACTGTCTTGAATTTGAAGAAATTGTCTTATAGAAAATATTTTGACAGAAGTTTTTGACATCACATTACCTGGGAATTAAATTCTATAATCACAGATGTGCACAGTAAAGGGGGCTGAAACAAAAATGCTTCCTCCTCCTTCTTCCTCCCCCATTTTCCCACCTGCTTGCAAGAAGCTGTCTTTTTTTCTTCTTCTTTTTTTTTCTTTTTCTTAGGCAAACCTCACAGTTACCCTTCTGTGCCTGATTGGGGCTTGCAGAAAAGGCCTGCAGCATCTGTAACGCTGGCAGCAGCATGGTATTTCCAGGCGGGCGGGGTGGGGAGCCAGTCCATGGCTTTGTCTGAGCAGCTGAGAACTTCATCTGAGGCACGCCGGTGGTGTACAGTAACACCGACCTGTGCCATCGGCAAGGAAAGCACTGAGCAAGTGTTGGGGCCAGTATTTATAGACCACTACGTAGCAGTCCTGGAGAGAGAGACAGAGAGTGAGTGCGAGAAAAATCTTGGCTGAACTGAGGGCAATTTTATTTCAGGTTTCTGTTATTTAAGCAACATTAAATAAAATCCCCTTGTTGAGTTTAATCTTCTCTCTGAACTATAGCAGTCCTGCTTCATGTTATGACCAGGTGGAAGCAACAGATTTAAAACAAGACATTTCAGGGTAAGTAATTGATTTAGTATCACTTTTACCTCCAGTGTCCCAGCCAGTTTACTGCCCTTTGAGGACGCTGCATCAAGAGCTTGGTGTTGTAACTGAGGCGTAGTGCTGCCTTTTGCGTAAAGACGTACTGCTTGCGGGGATTTTGTATACAGTTACAGAGGGATATCGTGTGGTTTCTTCATTTAGCAACATGCTTGAAAAGGTCAGTCAGCATCAGAAAAGAAATACACACTACTTCCACTACTGAAAGTGGTGTGGGTTGTTTAAAATACTGTCTTGTAGTAATGACTAGGTTGTGGCTTAAAGCATCTGTTTCTTGATGTATAGCTGTTTGTAGTCGCGTGGCAAGTCTGCTGTCCTATGTGCTATGCTATTAGTAGCAGAAAACAAGAAAAAAAGTTTGACTCAAACTTCTGTCTCCTGTTGTATTAGCAGTCAGGGTCAACACTCAGTCTTTCTATGAGGAGCAGGACAGTAGTTAATGGAATTGCATAGTTCAGTTTAAAAAATAAATAATTTTTAAAAAAGGGGGGAAGTGAGTGGGTTATTAGGAGAGAAAAATTCCACTTCCTTCATGAATTTGTCAAGGTGACATAGAACACATGCCCCTTCAGGATATTTCCTGATAACAGAGGGGGAATGATTGTTTACAGCACACTGTTATGACCAAAATGAAAGAGAGATTCTTGCTCACCTACCTTCATACAGGCAGCTCCCTACAGGTTTTGAAAAATGAACCTTTTTCCATTACTCACAGTATCTTTTTCAACAGCCTCCTCAGTACATACAGGCTGCTGAGTTCATTAGTCTTCTTTGTTTGCGTATTCTAGGGTGTAATTTTAAAAGCCGGGTTACCTAAAAAGGGGATAATTCTTCTAAAACTCTCTCCTGGCAGCAACATGTGAAATCCGTACAATTCAACATTGATGTTTACTGTGGTTAGCTCAGACAAGGTTAATGTGTTGCTTAAAGAACACAGCGTTTCTCTGAATGAAATTTATCAGTTGACAGCCCTGAAATTACTTCTTTAAGTTAAGAAAATATAGACTTTGGCAGTGGTTGACGATTTTTGGGGGTGAGTGGGAGGGTGGCTTGCAACTTCAGAGGGTGTTAGACACATACTGAATATGTGTTGAAAACAAAAGTCTGTTGAAATAACTTTAAGCTTGAGGCTCAAACTAACAAATAAAAGGAAATGCAAGATAGGGCCCACGTTAGATCCTTAGCTTTGCTTGTTAACACCGACGTTTTGCACGCACAGGGTATGTAAAGTAAACCACTATCCACCCGTATAAAACTTAGCAAGTACAGGACAAGAACAGTGGTGTTTTCCAGGTAAGAAAAGCAGCCTATACAAGAATCTGTAGGAAAACATGTCTATATTTAAAGATCATGATGATCATTATTTCCTATGTGTTTCATATATTTCACATTTTGGTTAGAAGCTGTTATCATGAACACTAGAAACACTAAAAGTCTACACTGGAAAATGCAAAAGGTAAGACAGAAATGTATATTAAATGGACAATTAATACTAATAAACTAATCTACTGGGAAATTCTCTTGTTACAGAGCTATTCCAGTACATGGACATTGAAAAAATAAATAAAGACTGAGCTGCCTTATAACTAGTGAATTTTATAGAGAACAGCATTGTCACATCTCTTTAGGGTTTATAAATAAATGATAAATGCAAGATGAAACCTCCCATTTTTTCCCCTCTTCCTTACCCAAATTTGTCTGTGCTTCTGTTTGAAGGTTATATGAATGTTCTTTGCCTAGTACCTTAGCCAAAGTGCAACTAATAAGAAATAAGAGAAAATACAGTTCTTGAAAAGGGCTTTAGCATAGTGTATTTGGACACAGTAGATTACAAGGCATTAGTCCACATCCTCAGAATTTCAATGTTGTGACTGTACATCCCCAGTTGATCACAGCCCTGACATATTTTACTGTTAATGTACTTTATTATTACTGTGCCATACAATTGATTTACCATTGCCAAAACTGCATGGTCCTTAGAGAGCATAAACTGTTCTTCAGTAGCTGCCTCTGTGTGTATCTCTTTATCTTGGGTAAATGTGGCTTACCTGATGGTAAACAGGTCAAAAAAGTTCTCTCATTTGTGACCAAGGACCTCAAAGTGCAAATGTGTACAGTCTTGTAAAGCAGCTAATGCAGAATGGTATCCATCTGACCTTACAATGAGATAGGTTGTTTGCTTTCCTGTATAATTTAGTAAAACATTTTCTATTTTGCAAATTTAAGGGACATTGAAGGGAAAATGTGGAGAGAATGTCAGGATTATAGACATTGCTGGTCTCACCCCAGGGAAGAGAATAGCCTCTGAGCTGAATTTGACCTGTCCTTGAAGATCTTGATATAACCACATATTAGCTCTGTAGGTATTTTTTGTTCTTTGTGGTGGAGTTTTCTTGACCCTTCCTAAGCCCCACAGAGAGATGCTTTAATGGCATGTTAACCTACTGATCAGTGAACTCTGTGCTAATGGGTCATGCTAGAGGCAGAGATTTTCTCTCTGATTGCTGGGATTATCCATGGAAAGTCCAATTACCTGCTGGGGCTGGGGTGAGAAAAGTCACACAATGCCTCTTTAGCACTTGTGTCTGTAGGAGTTATAACAGCATAGGGTGTTGCAGGGGTTAATGTTGGGGCTTTTTGACTATTCTTGACATGCCTGGGAGGGTTGTTGGTAGTTACCCGATAGGATGGGAGGAACTCCCAGGATGAGTGAGGCTGAAGCTGTCTTCCAGAATCTTTACAAGACTGATGGATAGGAAGGCTTTGTAGGAAAGGACAGTAGGGATAACATTTTTCTGATTCCCTCCTCCCCCATTAATAATCGGAGCAAGAGCATAGATATAAAAATACATTAGTGGGCATGACTCTATCACTTGGCAACCATGTTGTGTTTGGGGTTGGATGTGGCTTACCTTTGGTTTTTTGAATGTGAGAAGCCAACCTGCCCCTTTGTAAGTCATTCTGGAGCTTGAAATCCATTATGTAACTTTAGCTTTAAGCAGCTGCATTTCTAAGGATGTTATAAACTGGGATGTTTGCTTTCTTGTACATGCATATGTATATGTAAAGGTAACTTCATAAAAATAGATGCATTCCTCAGTTAAAGGTAGACTTTTGGAGTCCTTTCAATGGACAAATAAGATAGGTAGTGCCTGGGGATTTTGGTGGTTTATCAGGGCGGGGAGAGGACTCAGCATAATTTTTGATGTTACTCCTAATGACAGTATGCCAGTATGGGAGCTCAGCTTATAACCCATCAATTTAGAAGAAAATTTATTTTGGAAAGCTGTCTTGGATGTGGGAATTCGTTTATAATCAGGACCAGAAGTACAAAGACCATTACATTAAATGGCCAATACCTAGTGCAGAGAGCACATATGTGCGTTGTGAAGGATTCAAGTCTAATCTCATGGGTTTGTCTGATTCAGGGCAGGGATGTGGGGCCTCATTTCCCACGTTGTAGCTGAGCACTTCAAGCCTCTCCACCCGAGGCTATGTCTCTTTATATGTATGCTAAGATGCTTACTGGACTGGGGATCTCCCATATTGTGACTCTTCTAAAGTCTGGGCTGTTGAGTCATTCTGTGTTTTGTGATCTCTCTTAAGAAATACTAATTTTTTTGTGCAAGTTCTGTAATTCAGCGAAGGCTATTAGGTATTCATTCTTTTCCTCTCTGATTTTTGAGGAAATCTTTTCAAAATATCTTGGTTTCAAGAGACTGAATAGTAAAATCTCTCTGTTTGGGTTTTATGTTTTGGGGTTTTTTAATTTTTTTTTTTTTTTTTTTTTTTTTTTTTTTTTTTTTAATACTCCTTTCCATTCAGATATCATCCTGGGGCAAACTCTTTCCTAGTAATAAACTTAGCAGTAATTGTTTTCATTTTCAGGTTAGTTTCCTTTGCATTATTTTGTTCTTTTTTATATATGTGTTCCTGCACAGAGATGGGAAAATCCACATAATTTATTTTTTTTATGCCAGTTTGAATTGTGATACTTTTCAGTTTCAGAAGAGTGACACTTTCATTTCTTCATTGCCATAGCTTGCTGCTGATGATTTTGGGAACTCTTTGGATTTTTTAATTATGAACTTGAGAGCAAATAAAAAAAAGAGGCAAAAATCTGCTTGTGCAACCAAAGAAAAGCACTTATGTTTTGGGAGTCAGTGCTTTTTCCATCCTTAAGAAAGCTCTTCTTTGGCTCCCATCTCTCCCAGAAGTGATTTTGACTTTTCTGTTCCTTCCCACCTTTAAACTTATGACTGGAAATATTACTTTCCTAACCTGAAAAGCCTTTCTAATCAGAATGTTTGAACACTGCCTGTAGGTGTCCCACACAGCAGTGTTAGTGGCATGCTGTAAATAGGTACTTAAAAACTGAACTGGCAATGGAATTTAATCCTTGAACAGGTAATGAATATTGGTTTTTTCAGTTTGATTTGTATTTGCAAACCACTACCAAGTGCTGCTTACTATTCAATTTTACCTATATATGAGAAAACCCTAGTCAAAGTGGTCATATCAGCAACGTTATATGTTGCTATACCATGAGTATTTAACATCCTAGGGAAATGCTGCTTATGCTGAGGGCAGGTGCATGTTCAGTAGCATGTAAATTTACAGAACACTGTATTTTTGGGCACTAAGTCCCTTGATCACCGACCTTTATCATTTTCCCTGCACACAGGAAGTCCAGTCTTATTTGAGCAAGATTTAGTCTCTTAACCAGTGCTCATTTAGGCAAACCAAGAATGCAGAGAATTGCATGTGGTCACTCGTTAATACTGGTTTAGAAATAGCCCTTGTAGTGTGAACAGTCCTTTCAAGTTCATCTTGGTCTATGACATGATATGAAAGTACTTACAGCATAAGAAAGCTCAAGTTTTCATGCCATTTAAAAACATTCTTTTCTCTTTTTTTTTTTGGTCTACTGCTGCTGTTTCCAATTTCTTTGTAGTTTCTAATATTTGTGTAAAAATATATATATTGCCATTGCTAATACTACTCTGTGATTCAGAGATAAACTACTGAGTACTGGTAGTCCCAGGAGCATCTTGAAATCTTGAAATAGTTTCACAGAAGGATTTCAAAGAATATTTTGAGTTGGAAGTGGCCCATGAGGATCACTGAATCACTGATCACTGAATCCAACTCTTAAGTGAATGGCCCATACAGGGCTCAAACCCCAAACCTTGGTGATATATGCATCATGCTCTAACCAACTGACCTTTGACCTTCTTGTACTTTAGGAGTTACAAGTGCACAGAACCTCCTTGACCGTACAGAAAGAAGGCTTTGGGAAAAGAAATGGAGTTTTTAATGTGTTTTTTTAGTTAAGATGCTCTTTTCAATGTTGGAAAGTAGAAGCAGACTTTAATATGGATAACCTCAGCAAAATAACCTGAACAGGATCATGAAGATCAAGTGATCATGAAGAGGAGGGACCAGGCAACTACTCGGTGTTCTAAAGTGCAATTTGAAAGTCTTCAGCCTGTTGCTTCCTATGTCAAACTGGCACTCAAGAATGCATTTCTTGCAGCAGAGGACAAAATAGTCTGATTTTTTTTTTTTTTTTTAATATATATACTTTGTGGCCTACATTGTTACTTGGCCCACAGGCCATATGTTTGAAATCTCTCTCTTAAGGTCAGAGTACCCTTTACTTAGATTTTGCGCTATGTGCCAGGGCACTGAAGTGGGACCATGGTTTCTATAAAAATTAAAGTAAGCCAGTGAATTGTAGTTATTTACTGTATTTCATCCCACCTCAGAAAATGTAAGTGTAAAGTGGATTTTTAATTAACAAGCACATTGTCCCAGTGCTCTGACTTGGAAAATTACGTATCAGTATCTAGACAGTGTAGCAGACCATTTGTTTCTCCCTCTAAGCAATAAATAATATCCTTCAACTTCTCAGGAATGTTTTTCTGCTTACTTTTAGCAGCATGGGTACAAATGAAGTATTAATGATCAAGATAAAATAAATGAAGGGTGATAATTGAATAAGAGTATGCCATTTGCTAAACAAAACAAAACCCCCAACCCTTTCTGTCCATACATCTTCATTTCATCACTACAATGGCTCATGAAGATATCCACCAAGAGTTTTGCCTACTAACCTTGAAATGTATCTTTCTGTTTATTGTCAGGACCTTGCTGGCAAATTGAGCTTGACAATGAGATGATGAAGGCAGGGGGAAGCAGGGTGACCTGGGACACGCAGTTCTGCTAAAACCTTTCAAGGTCCGTAGAGTGCCTTTTCCCTTCCAACGAATCGAATTACCAACTGGGCAGCTAGTTCACTTAGCTAATCATTAATGTGGGACCTGTGAATTATGGAGCTTGTAACCCTTTCTCTTGCTAATTAATTTTTTGTGTGTGCTAAAATACTCTTGTTCCTGGTGCACTGAGAGCCTTTAGCGGTGGTAAGTGCACTGCAACCTGGTCTGGGTTGTCCCAGAGGTGAGTTGCCCAGCTTTTGCCCAGAGCCCTGGCCAGAGCCTTGGCTTGGAGGAAACCAATTCTGTCGAAACCACCTCATGGCCAGCAAATCTGGGGACTGGTCCATGGTAGGTGCAGTTGATGGGCAGCCCATTTGAGCCATGAGAGTTAGGCATCAGCTGCCCCGGGGGTCCTGGTGCCTGTGGAGGTGAATGTGTGAGGTGAGATTCTGTGCCATGCCCGTCACTTGGGACATTTTTCACTTGGGATAACTCCTTTCTCCTTGTGCTGAAAAGTGCAGGTCTAATAAGTTTGGTGCATTGGTAGTGTTTCCTTTCTGGTGGCTTTCGTAGACTGTGACCTTTGGCTACCTTATGCCACTAAGAATGGGGCCTTGTTAAGCTCCAGCTGAAGTTCATGTCTATTACTTCTTCACACTGCTTGTCTCCTCCCCACATAGAGCAGAAGGTCACCATGGGTTTGAGAGTAGCTTTTATACCATGTTTTCTCAGCATGATAACAGAATGAATTTGAAAGGATTAGTCTTGCATGTATGGTATAAGATTTTTACTTTATATTATACCACATAGGAAAAAAAAAAAGACGTTTCTTATTTCCTGATATTAGCACAGGTATCAAATGGCAGGTGCTCACTCCATTTCTGAAGCCACAAACAGCAGTTGTGCTCTGTCACTGGGCAAAGAGTTTTTCTGCAGCCATTTTGAACATTTTGAGGGAAGGTAATCTCATACCAGTTGGATGGGACTGGAAAGGGGTTCTATTTCAAATGCAGCCACTTCTCCAGTTTTTAGTAAGTCCAGCCAAGATGCTGTGGGATAGGGGAATTGTTTGTAAAGTGTATGGTCAGATATATACATGGTCAGAAAATGACAATGTACAAATGCTATCATCCATCTCCAGAAATGAAAAATCTGTCTCTCTTTCAAAATATATCTGCTTGCTTTAGTTAAAAAAAAAACAAACAAAAAAACAAAAAACAAAAAACAACAAAAAACCCCCCAAAAAAAAAAAAAAAAAAAAAAACCAAAAAAACAAAAAAACCAAAAAACTTGTGACTTTTTATTGTTATCTGGTCTATAGTGGTAGGAGAAAATGAGTTGGATTCTATTCTGGTTTGTTGATTGTCAACAAAATTGTTAATTCTTTTCTAACGTGAGCCAGAGAGCATGCAGCATGACTTCAGGTCAGGCTGCAGGTATGGTTTGTAAAGTAGGCTGTTAGAAGAACCACTTCTTGTTGTTTTCTTTTTTTGATTGGTTGGTTGGTTGGGTTGGGTTGGGTTTTTTTGTTTGTTTGGTTTGTTTTTGTTTTTGTTTGGTTTGGGTTTTTTTTTGTTTTAAACTTGTAGATTAAGAAAATACACTTTGTAAGACAGATTCTGATTTTTCATGCATCAAACCACTTTTCATCCTATGCTTGCACTACCGGGTCTTATTTCTCTCATGGAGTTTTCTAGTATTTCTGCCAGTTATCAGCATCCTAACTTTTTCCATGCTCAGGGCTCTTTGTAATAAAGTAATATCTAAGACTTAAATAGCAATTTGCAACCTGAGAAGATTTTGAAAGTCTCCATGAATGCTTCTTTCCTGTAGGGAAACAGCAATGTGCATGTTTTTAAGATGAAAGCTGAGAGTGTGATAAGTAACTTACTCTGAGCATGCAAGCAACTGGTGCCATTTAATCTGAGAGTAAGTGACTTGAGCATGTAATTAGCTTTAAATTGGAAGCATATTATAAAAAAGAAACATGAACTGCAGTGTGGTTACTTCACCTGTAGTGAATCAGTTAGTACTTTGTAAAATATGCCTGGGAGGACTGACTGACTTGGTCCTGAGGCTGGGCTGGGCTGGGGATCTGGATGATGTCTCCATAATATAACACTGAAATAAGCAGGCATATTTGCCATGAGCCATCCGCTTATCTCTCCAACTCAAATGAAGTAAAAGTTGCTATCTCTTTTCAGTTCGGGTTTTCCATGAAATGCAGGTCATGATGTAAATGACAGAGAGGTCTGCTTTTGACAGAGTCCACTGAAGTCAGCTGTAAAACTAGTAGCAAGACAGCAAATCAAGGGATGCAGGGTCATGATGCAATTCACTGTGAAGAAGCCACTACACTCTTGGTTGACTTCCATGAGCAGTAATTTAATGGTTCAAAATGATGCAAGTCATATCATGTCTTTAGGTTTTTTAGTATTTTTTTCTTATTCAAGATAGCTAGAAAGGTGAATAGTTAAAAAAATTAAAGTTAGTTCTGTTTTCTTTTAAAATTATTAATGAATTGAGCATGCAATATAAATCAGTCTGGAAAGCATATCATGACGTAGACATAAGTTTGAGAACCTTCTCTAAAAACTCCTGATGATGATAGGTGCGCAGGATGGAGTCCATTAATGGGAAGGAAGGGGAGATGTTAGAATTAGGTAAATTTTTGCTGTGTTTGGTGTTGATCTACAAAGTATTGTTAACTTGTATGCCCAGCTGGAGAATACGGTATGCATAGTTGTACTCAAAAAGAATATTGAGAAACCCAACATCTAAACATCAAAGCTGTGTTTTATGCCTTCTTGTAAGCTGAAACATAGCTATTGTGAAAGAATATAAAAACTGGAAATCTTCCACAAAGGAAAAGAAAAAAAGGTTTAATGAGGCTAATCAAGTTAGTTAATCTAAGTACTAATGAATGTCAACATCAGTAAAAATTCATGCCTATGGAAAATAAATGAGTACATTCAAATATATGCTCTCTGAAAATGTTAGCTGGTGTATTTGCTCATATTTCTCTTTGGCAAGGTGAGATTCTACTCTCTAGTAAAGGAGGTATCATAGAAATCTGGTTGTTTCAGGCATTTCAATGGCATCAGTCATGGAGGAGGATATTATTTCATATTAGTATGACTGGTAAAATTTGAGGCCCTGTTGACTAGCTTTAAAATACTTAGTTGCACAGGTCCTTAAAAGATTTATGAGAAATGCTTACATTTCAGTTGTTGACAATATCATGCTTGCCTTATTTATTGGCCCTGTCATCTCCATACTTTTGGAAATATCACCTCTAATTGTTCTGAATAATTTCAGCAACACCTGCTGGCAAGCCCAGAGCTGATATACTGGAAGCTTTCCCATTGTTGATGTCAGCCAACAAACCATTTGTGTCTTTAGCAGATGTTTTTCATTTCTTTTTCACATGGGATTTATTTAGATCTATTTTCTTACTCCAGTAAAGGCCAGCCACCTCTTTCAGCCTGTTTACCATCAGAAAGTGTATTGACTGGGTTACTGGCACCAGACTTATATGGATTTTACTTATCCGCAATGTTGATGTATTTTGTGTTTTATGAATCCACTTCATCTTCTCTGTTCTTCTATTTTGCAGAAGTTTGACGCTTCATATTTTAACCCTCTAATTTAAAAAAAGTCTTCTACGTTGTCTGCCTTTGGATTATAGATCAACCTGATGGTGTTGGGCTCTGGTTTTTGACCTTATTTTGTTTCCATCTTGAAACAGTGACTTTTGCTTCCACTTTCTCACTTGCTTTTAGTACTCAGAGTGCTTTGTCCTTTACTTGTTTACAGTCTGTATAATCTTATGAATTTCTGATTGCTTACTCACTGTTCCTGTCAGGGTTTTTTAAAAATTTATTCTTATGCAATCTCCCACAAAGGCTTTGGTTCTCATTAAAAAAAAATATTAGCAAATATTAACAAAGAAATATACCCAAATGAATGGCACTACAATACTATACAGCTCATAGTATGTACTTTAAATCTTTTCATTCTTGGGATGATGTAGGAGAAAATATCTATTTCTTGTGACAATATAGGTTTGAGTAAGTTAAAATTTCACTTCACATGGGACTTTAAAAGTTAAATTTTTTGGCTCATTGTTTTTTGGTAGGGTAGCTACACTAATCTGTTAATAATTAAAATGATATTTCATCAGTGTGCAACATGGACATATACATTTGAAGTGTTTCTAAAGATTTCAGACCAGACCATGATAAACAGCAGTAAGGTCTTCCTTGTCTCTTTCCCTCCTTTCCCAAAAAAATTACTCCGTCCTCCTAAAAAAAGTGGTAAAAAGCAGACTTCAGCCATCGCGGAATCCCAGAGGGTCCAAGCATATTGTACTGCTTTATAAAGTGCAGCAAGTAAAGTGGTATGCACTTTCTCAATCTTTCTGAAGCAGAGGAAGAGTTCTAAAACCAGTACACTGTCCTTGAGTCAGAGGTTTTGCTGGACACCTTTAAAAAATGCAAATCTACAAAGTCCTGGGCATGGGCTCTTAGTTCCCTGACAGTGTAAATATCAGCAAGGCTAGTCAGGGCTCACAGTCTCTACATTCTTTTAAGGCATTAACCTTATATATCCAATGCCAGAAATTGTTCTTGCCTCTTTCACTTAGGCTAGTTGCTACCATTTTGTACCATATTGTGGATATTCCTTCTTTTAATTAAAAACCTCTTAAAAGTATTTATTTTTCACCCAAGAGAGTCTTGTTCATGAGTTAGATGTGCGTTGTACATGACTTTTTTTTTGGTATAGGATGTTAGTCTTCTGTCTTGGAACAAATTGAGAGGTGGATAAGTAAATGAAAGTATTTCATGACCCAATCTGTATTATATTGCTAAAGCTTAAATGTATTTTCCCTATCAGCTTATGTACCAAATAACAGGCTTTTTATTGTTGATTGTACTAAACTGATGTTTTTGTCCTGTGGCTTTTGAAGCAGTATGACTGTTTGTTACTTGACACAAACTGAAAGTAAATTCCATCTTGCCACTGTTGTTATGGTCAGGTCTCATCCTAATCAAGAATTAACATTACCTGCCTATGATGCCCTATACCAGCGTATTCCTTAATATGGTATAGTTTCAGCATGGACACATAAGGTGGTATTAGCTAAGTAAATTATACACCTCTCCCTCCTTACGTGTTCCTCAGTGGTAAGATACCAAGATGTTTGCACTGATACAGTTAACATTTACAGCCATTCTTTCTTTTGGAAGGCTTCAGTTATAATCCTCTCCAGGCTCCAATTTGTGCCGTACATGGCCATCTATGTGGGTTTTTGTACCCATTCCAACCACCTGGGTCCTATTACTCCCATTTGGTTCCTATTGCACTGACTTCCTGTCTGTATTATGAAGTTTATTTTAATTTTTGTACATTTAACATAAACGGTCTTGTAAGGTCTGTACCTGGAAAAAAAAAAAATCACCACCCCATGTTCTAAAAGTTTAATTTCTGCATGTTCCTACTTACTCATTGTAATATCAATCTATAGGAAGGCAGGATGAAAGTATAAGAATACCTCTTGCCAGAGTGTCTCCACAGAGCAAAGAATGTTTTAAAATACCAATTTTTCAAATCCTCCTAACCAAAGTCATAGGAAAATGCTGAAAGAGATCTCCCAGGGTCATCTGGCTATATCCCAAGGCTGGATCCTTACATACTTAAGCCACTCTAGAGAGACAGTTTTCTGACCTTTTCTTAAGTAGATACTCAGTCAATTTTACTGGTGTCTCTAGACCACATGTTATGCAACAAGAACTTTTTGTTGTGTAGTGGTGCCTGATGCCGAGGGTAAATTTACTATTCTCTTTCTCATTGGGAATTCATTGGAATTTATGGGATGCTTTTTTCATTTCCTCAAGCTTTCTTTTATTTTGGTTTTCAAAGCATACATATTTGTTTCTATATGTATATAAAATGTACTAGAGCATCTTTCATGGTGTTTGCATTGTAATGTCCTTTGGAGATTAATGGCAGGTAGACAGGCATAGTTTATTACTTGTAAGCAAAGACAATGATGGTGCTATGCACAAACACGTAAAGAGCCTTAGACCTTTCTACATGAATGCATAAAGACAGAGGAAGACTTGGGCAAGAAAGTAGAGTTCTTTTTCTTTTAACCAGGTAGAATTTTTAATTGCATTTTAGTCCCACAAGCGAACAGAATCTACCTCCTGTGGCAAAGCAGCAGATAGTGTCAGTGTTCAATCTCCTCGTTTCTCCTTTACTTTTCTCCCCTGGCTAATACCTTCTACCCCAGCCTTACTGCTATTTTCTTTCCCTAAATCTGATGCCAGAATCTTCACATCAGATGCATAAAATAGTCTATGCATAGACCATCCAGTCCAAATCAGAGATTGTGTATTGCACTCACAGACATTTTTTCCAGGTTTCTGGTCATTGATACAGGAAAATATACTCACAAATAGAGAGTTATAGCACCCCAGCAAAAATAGGGCCAAAATGTTACTCCATGCCAGCTACCCTGCCCTTTCAAGCAGCAATACCAAATGGCTTTAGGCCTGGCTCAGAAGCTCGTGGAGGGGATATACAGGGACTGAGTAATACCAGTACTTTTCACTGGATAAGAAAGTAATTGAGAGCTAGAAAGGGATTTGTTTCCACAGTCACATTGTCTAAAGGCAAGTCTTTAAACTGTCTGCATGTATTTCTTTCTATTATGTGCCTGTTGGGGTCAAGAAAGCAAAGGAAAAATAGAGGTCTTTCCTTCCATAAACTGAAATGTCTTATAGGTAGAAAGCTATGCCATAAATACTCGAATTCTGTGAATTTTTAACTTGGTTGGAAGGTGAAAAGACAAAGGCACAGCTGAAAATGTTAGCTGATTAGTCTTGTGTATAAAATCTATTTAAGGGGCAATAGCAAACTTCTGTATAAAAATTAATTAGAACACAGCGCAGTCAGTTGTGATCAAAGAACATGCATTTATTGTGAAATATATGGTTGCTGGAGACAATTCATTTTTAATTTATTAGATTCCATAAATTGTTTTCTGATAGGTTTTGGAACAGAGATATATCAAGCTTATTCACATAATGCTGGCTCTGGTAACTAGCTAAGTGAATTATAGTTTTGAAGTATATGCTTACCCTTTAATAGTAGTAGACATCAGCAGTGAAACTACATGGAAGTAGTGCTAGTGTGTTTTCAGGATTACAAAAGCACATCTAGCTTAGTAAAACATGTTAATATTAGCAAAATAAACCCCCATGCTACTCCTAAAATGACTGAGGGAGAAAGTACATGTTGGTTTAAACTTACTGGTATGATGTCTAGCATTTTTTCTGAAATGCGTATTTGAAAAGGTGGGATCTTGTTTCATTAGGGATCTGAGGTGACTGCATCCAAGGTGCTTTCAGGTTCCTGAAATGTATATATGAATTTATGGTGGAATTTCTCTGCATTGCTATTTTCTATGTTGACCTTTTGCCAGGGATGGAACAAATCTATCCCATTCAGAGCATGACCACCCTTTCACCCAGCTGGTTTAACTTGCGCCTTCGGATAGCCCACATGGGTAGAATTCTGCCTCATCCTGTTGTTCCAGCAGTAAAACAGACCCACAAGGCCTTGGTTATCTCTTGCTTTGTAGTGTTGGTTCACAGAGTTAAATGTATAAAAGTCAGCGTTTTTTGCCACCTTTTCCTTTATTTATTCCTGCTTTAATCCATAATATGATACATGCTGTGCAGAAGTCCAGGAAGATGTAAAAATTACTATGTATATAGAATTAAAATTTCAGTATCTGATCAGTTCAGTTTATAGGCATAGTGATTGTAGGAGTACAGGAATGAGGAAAGGAAGGTAAGCAATGTGCTCTTGTTTGCAAACCCTTTATTTAACTGCACATTTCCCCTGCTGTTCTTTCAACATAACTAGACCTTTTAGTTTGACCTATGTTCATTTTATCCCAGTGCAGGTTTGGATTCCTAACAAGTAATCGTTCTGTGTGACTGTGGAAACCAAACTTATTTTTGTATATTACATAAAAAAGCAACTTTCATGGGTTTCCCCCCCTTTTCCTGCAACCTATTATAATTAATTTTCAAGTGCAGCCCTTTGGAATGTCAAAGATAGTCTGGTAAATTGGAGCAAGATATTTTTTTTTCAGAAGAGTCCTAAAACATCTGCTCAGAAGAGACCTGATGGCAGAAGGATGGAGAGTGCATATATATTCTCAGAATTTCATTTGGTTATTCAGTACGGATTGTATGCCAAAATCTTCAGGAAAGCAGCAGGATATTTTGTTTTAAGATTATTTTGAGATCTTGGGTCTTTTTTGTGCTGTTAAACTTTCTGGTAGCAATTTAAATATAATATGCTCAGCCCCCTCTCTTTAATTTACAGAATGACTGAATTTCTCAAAAAGAAACAGTCTTTTGGGGATGTCCAGGTGCACATCTAAATACTGTGGAAGGTTAAACAGCATCATACCTCTATTTTCTGAAGAAATAAGCTATTGCAAATCAGCAGGCATGAAGCCAAGTTATAATAGAATAATTTATTATAATTTAATGTAGATGGTGGATAGAATGGATAGATTGTAATTGAAGCTAAGTGAATAATTCCAGTAAATAATTTATTCAATGAATTTATCCTGTTTTCCTACTCGAAGATTGTTTTTACTCCCCCCTTCCCTCTCCCTCCTTATGTCTTACAGCCCCTGGGTTTTTTTGTCTAACCAGGAGGATGAGGGCTCTCTTTGTTTCATTATGTGCTGGGCTGTGCTGGCCGCTGTGCCAGTGCTGCTTTTTCATGCCTCTGCATCCCCAGCCATGCACAGCTGGGACCCCACACTTGGAGGGAGTCTGGTGAAGTTGATGGGGCTCCGTGTGGGACATGCCCATCAGGGCAGCAATGCTTACAGAGATGTGGGTCTGGTTGTAAGCACCGCTGCCTGCAGCCCCCTGTCTTGCCACTGCAAACGGTCCTCTCTGTGCCGAGTGGCTGCCAGCACTGCAGTGGGCATTCCTTCAAGGAAAAAGTTACTTAGTTTTGTCGTGGGGTTTCAGCTTCACCCTCTGGCTTCACAGTTGGGTAGGACCTGCTGAGCAAAGACCTGCTCAAGACACATAACAAGGGACTTTCTAGAGGCTGAGAATCATGTTTAACTTGGGCTGTCGATACCTCCAGGGTTGGCTGTGTTTTGTTCTTTGGTTCTTTTGTGTGTGTGTTTGTGGTTTTTTGCTTTGGGTTTTTTGGGGCTTCAAGAAGAGAGCAGAAATGTTTGTGCCATACAAGCTCCTCCAAAAAAATTACTTCAGTCCAAGGAATTTATTTATTGAGTAGGAGCTGTGCTCCCAAAGCCTTGTGGAGATTTGTTTCTGTTACTGTGTATGCTGGCATCCTGCCTGTTCATCATATTGCCCATATTCTGTCTTGTTCTGCCCCTTCTTCTAGGTTTTTTTTTCTAGCTTTTAAAACTGTGTTTCTGGAGTTTGGAGCTTTTAATCAAGCTTTTTCTCTCCTCAGCTGTCCATCCCTTCTTCATCAGAAACTTGGACAGAGATTATGAGATACATACACACTCAACAGATTCAGTCTTTCCTTCAAAGGCCCAAGCTGGTCCTCCACATTTCATTTAAGAATAGATGCAGATTTCTGTAACATTTTCTCTCCTTATTGCTTTGAGTAGTAAAAGAGTTTCATGTCACAAGAACTAATGTTCCTAATTGGTATATTAAGTAGGACTCACTAAAATTAAGTTGTAGGTGTCTTGTACATATTATTATTCCAGATCGGTTGAAAACTTAAGTAGGCATCACTTCATCAGTGGTGAGCAGGTTCTGCTGTGGTTATGAATTTACCAAGTTCATCCCCACAGTTACTAGATTAAGGTCTGAAGATTTTAGTATTATCATTCCGTTGTATATGTTATGTCTCTGCCCTCCACGTTTATGTTTAGCATGTATAAATATCAAAATCCACTAGACCACAGAATCTGCTCTTCTATGTCTTGTCTCACTTCTTGCTTCCATTGCTCTAAGACACCACCTGTACCTGTGGAAAAGGGCTTTAATCCTACACAGTACCCAGTGCATGTTTGGAGTGATATCACACAGGATCGTCCACTTTCTCTGTGCTGTCATGGGTCAGACTTTTTGTCATTGAGCATAACATCAAGCACCAGGTTTGATTTCTTAAGGAGGTTTGTATTTTTCTTTTGACAAAAGTGAAGTTGTTTGGTTTTGTATAGATAATCTATGTATCCTTCAAAGTGACACTATTCCCCTTGAACAACTTCAAAATATTTGTGTTTAATATTAATTTGTAAAAAAAAAAAATTAATAATAGAATGTATGAACAATAGTCTAATCTGTTCAGCAGTCTGCTGTATTTTTTAATAGATTTCTGTATTAATATTGGAGCTAAGACAGTAATTTTTGGTGCTTTTACAGCTGTGAAAACATGCCTATTGCAAAAAGAGACTAAACTGTACCAAAGGGCGCAGTGTGCCAGCAATATTTAATACTTCATTGTAGGTCCACTGTTTTAAACATCTGTCCCTCATTTAGTGTATTTTTAATACAGAAATTTTAGTGTGGGTAAAAATGTAACTGTTTATAGTAAAATGCTTGCTCTGCTACTGATAAAAAAGCAGCTCAAGATTCCATGAGAAAAAGTATTTTTAGTGATTTACAGGATTTGGGTCCTTGGCCTTCAACTTCCATAAAATAGTAAGTAATTTTTATTGAAAGGAACATATATCTAAGAACATGAATGTAGTTGATAAAGAAAGTATCCATGAAGTAAATATGGGAGCTGCAAAGGGAAAATTATTCTGTAGCCCCCATATTCTGCTGTGCATTATGCATAAAAAGGATGTAATTTAGTTAACTCAGGCTGAGACAGGTGAGTGCAAAAAAAGGTGAGTGCTGCTCCTGCAGCAAAAAGGAAGAACAGGAAGAGAGTTGTGTGTGAAAGATACTGAGGTTATGGCCACCTGGTGTGATTGACAGTGTTCTGTGGGCATCGCAGAATGTTCGGGTTTGAAGGGACCTTGGGAAGTCATCTCATCCCATCGAAAACACATCTTCAAATGGTGTGAGATGAGAACGTTGGAAGGATGTACAAGGGTCTTGTTATGAGTTAACAGTCCATTAGCATGAGAAAGGACTTTGCAATGGTGAGGCTACACCTCAAATCCTGTGTTCAGTTTTGGCCCCCTCACAACAGGAAAGATATTGAGGTGCTGGAGCAAGTCCAGAGAAGGGCAATGAAGCTGGTGAAGAGTCTGGAGCTCAAGTCTATTGAGAAGCAGATGAGGGAGCTGGGGTTGTTTAGCCTGGAGAAAAGGAGGCTCAGGAGAGACCTTACTGGTCTCTACAACCATGTTAAATGAGGTAGAGGTCAGCCTCTTCTCCAGAGAAGAGTTGTGCATGGTATTTTTTTACACTGGCAGGGTTTTTTCAACAAAATATAACAAGGAAGAAAAAGAAAGCTTTCTGAATTTATATCTAGACACTAAATATGTTTTTTTTTTAATTAAGAAAATATTTGTTCCATTTGTACAGGCAAGTGAGGTAAATATGAACTATTGGGAATTCGGGAACTTTTATGTTTTGGGGTTCTTTTTAAGCAGATCTATTCCTACAGTTTTCAGTGATGTGGTATGTGGATTAGATTTGTACCCTTTTTAGTGATGTCCCTGACTTCAGAACATGCAAGTTAAAAAATAAAATAAAAAATAAAAACCTGATGCAGGTTATAAAGGCACTAGGAAAGGAAGCCAGGACATGTCCCTTTTCATTTTCCACAAGTGTTTTGGAAAGAATCCTGTGAGTGTTGGCAGGTTTCATATCTTAGTGGAAAGCTCTCTGATTCATTTACCTTTCAGAGTCAGTGTTTCACACAAACAAGGGATTGTAAACTGAGGATTTGTTTCAATGAATGCCACAGTGTTGATTTATAAATAGCCTTTAGGATAAATTTACAATTATTTGAAATGAAATAATTATTTTGTGAACATTGTGAATTGTTCTACATAGAATATATAAAAGAAGAAAGTCCACAGGTGCAGTGCATTTTAGAAGACCCATTGTCAACCAGATCACCGATTGCTGGAAATTATTAAAGAAAAAAAAAATGTAGTTATAATAATTTGGGAAGACTTGATATCAACTAAAATATAAGACATCTATTTTTTATAATATAACAGGCATACTTTTGTTGCTGTAGAGGCAGCAAGGATACATAGGTGATAATGCTTAAAAATTTTTCAAAATATATCAAAGGCAGAGAAAAAATAATTGCCTTTTGAATTTTTGATCATTTATGTACACTCACTAGGGTCTAATTTCAAAGAATACATGTAGAGAAAAGTGAAAACGTGTGTCTCTGAAAATGGCCAGCATGGGCAGTTTCTTCTTATAGGAATCCTTCGGGAACAAATCCTGAAGTGGAGTTGAATCACCAGGATGTGGTCAAGACCAAAATCCCAATTCATAGAGGCTTGTGCATGTTTAGGGAACTGCTGAGGTAGGAACTGTGTCAGACAGTTCCTGTTATTGGCAATCTGATTCCCTCAGCCAGGCCTCTGTTCTTGTAGGAACACCAGGATTAGGCCTCTGAATGTACAGACTTAATCACTAACTAAGAGAATGTGATTTTACTGGAGTTCCACCCAGGGTTAAAACTCCAAGTGAAGCCAATTGAGAGACTCAGAGGTACTGACTCAATTTGGGATGCCATTCCGATTACCAAAAGCTTGTCAATGGTAAGACTTACATGCCCTTTCACAAGGATATCTCAAACACATAAAACCTCTCTGAATTATCTTTTCATGTGACACTGAAACATGATAAAAAGGTTTTCCCATCACTTGTCACTGAATGATGGTAACTGTAGTTCATATAACTTTTTTTAACATTTTAGGAACAAAATATCCTTAAAACATCCCAGTACTAAGGACTTCATTTGTAGCAAGCTCAGCAGTGTGGTTCAGAGCATGTTTCTATTTGACTGTACTGTGAGATAACACTTGTGAAGCAGCTCCAGTGTATTAAAAAGTGCTGATTTCATAGGACATTTTAAACGACAAGCTCTGCGTCAAATTTAGCTGCTCTTTGGAAGAAGTAAAAATGGAAGCGGAGAAAATTAAAAGACCAGTATAATTAAACATCTTTCTGAACTGTTGCATTTTATATATTGTGTTAGTTTTCAAAGGTGAGGGCCAAAATAAATGTTTGAAATTCACTCTCGGTTCTGTGGCATGGCAGAGATTGACGTGAGTTTACGGTTCCATCATGGACACTGGAAAAACCCTGCTCACCGCTGGGAGGAACGCGCTTGGCACCAGGTCAAATGCACAGCATGGAAGCATTCACCTAATTAGTGTTTTAACAGCTGCTTAAGGTTTGTTTCAATGGGAAGAAAATTATTGAGCACAATTTTATGTAATTAGTAGAGCATAAAACACGTGGTGTGTCTAATTAAATGTTTAAAACTATTGACATTACGTAGCTACTGTTGAAGTAAATGAAGTAGAAAATCGTTATGATTTTTTCGGTTGGTAAATTACTTCACAATACGCTCAAAGGCCCATTTGATAAGATGAACTCAATCCTAATGCAGAATGATGAGTACCGGGGCCTTTTCACACCCCACAGGTATGTGGAGGTCTCACCAATTTAACTGGAGCAACTGGCTGGTATTTCAGGGCTTTCAAGTCCTGCCAGCATGTGCTCCACTCTTCAGAGCACACTGTTAAGTGCTAGTATGCCCTGCTCCTTTGGTTCAGAGCTCCTCTATCCAAAGGGTGACAAACTGTGCATTGTAGAGCTGAAGCCCTCACTTTCTGATCCCGAAACAATAAAGCCATTGAGTAACGATCCAGTAGGCACTTAGAAGAGGAGCTTGGAATTGCAAGCAAATTCGCTTATAAAACTTGTTGTGTTTCACAGGTTGCGTTGTTGAAGTATTTGGACTTTGTTTTGCAGTTCTCAAGGTAGATATGGAAGTGTAATTATCATGCAGCATCAGTTGTGTGATTAATTTCAATCCAGTTGTACTACAGGTGCTTCCCTCTGTGCCTATAACAACCTTGTTTTCACTTTTTTTTTTACAGGAGTATTGAACAATGTTGATAGTAAAAACTAATTTTTGAAATTAATATTTTCCCCATTTGAAGTACAGCCTTTGGTCAAGTAAAACAATTTTTTTTTTTTCTTTTCAAATACGATAGAGAAGAAATAGCACAAAGGCAGGGAATGGGGTTTAATTCCAGCTGCGGTACTCAAATCCAACAAAGACAATAGAAAAACTCTGAATTTATACTGGGCTAACTGAGGGTTCACTCAGCCTTTTTGAAGTGAGTATTTATAGCTCTACAAGCTAAGTTTGTCATTCTGTTTAATACTTTTAGTAGTTGTCAATGTAACCATAAAGTGAGCATATGCATAGCGGGGAGATAAACATTCCCTAAAAGAAATGATATTTCAGGGAAAAAAAAAATTAAAAAGGGAGTGGTTGCCTTTTTTGCTTCCATGACTTTATTCATTATTTTTTAGGTCTTGCAGGAAACCATGAAGTAAGGTTAATCTGTGATTACAAGTTTGCATAAAACATGCTAGCATTGCCTGCCCCTAAAGGCAGCAGTTCACTCTTATGGGGAGGTATAGTCGAAAATGTCATTACTCAGTGTCTCCAACAGCTGGGAAAAATACTGAAGCCTCATGCATGAGGTACTTATTAATTCCTCTTTATGATACAGCTGCAAGTCCATAGATTGAGGGCAGGTACTACGATTTTGAATCTTCTGGAAGGAGGAGGAAGTTCTGCTGGAAGTTATACAGGATTTATAACAGGGAAGGGCAAACAGCAATAGCTCTTCCCTTTCCATCAACAGGCCACCATCAGCCTGTTGTGCAAGTGCTAAGGTAGACTCCCCTTATGGACACTGCAGTGCCTTTGGTAATGGCTCACGCTTCATAGATCCAAAGCCAAAAGTTTCTGGAATGCTCTGGTAGACTCTGGGTACTCCAGGAAAAGAGATTGCAATTAGTTACTGCTGCTGAGTCTTCTTATTTAATTTTTCAATGAGCCTTTTACCCCTGGAAGTATCCTACTCGAGAGCTTGAAAGAGAAGAGGTTCCTCTTACATGGGGAGGGAGACAAGGGAGCAAATTAAAATTAAAACTCGTAGCTGTTAGAAAACTAAAACTTCTAGCAGTTATCTCTAAGTAACCGGAATTCTACTCAGGGACTCATTGTCTTAAAACCTTTTTGGTTCAGCATGGAAACTGATCTACATTTTCCTGATGTACCTCAAAGCACGGTGAGAAGTCCATCTTTTGCTTTGAGGAATCTTTTCAAACTTAAATGTTTTTGAGGAACCCTTCTGAATTTAAATGATTTTGTGTGCTATTTAAATTTAGTGACAATTTTTTGAAAGTACACTGAGGACTTGAGGAAGAGCCGGAGTGGTCATACTTCACAAGACCATGGGAAAGAGGGATCTGTGGAAGTCTGTTACATGTTTTCAGCATGGGGCTTTTGGAGGGCTGGTGCAGCATCAGGGCTGTGTGTAAGGCTGTGAGGCTTCAGCTGTGAGCTGAAAGAGTTAATTTTCAAGTTCACCATGAGCTGTGTTTACTGATCCTTTCTTATTCCTTTGTGATAATTGGCACCTCAGATTCTCTGCTAATTAATTGGGCTGCAAGGGGCAGGTGGCGCCATTCTATTTTGATAATCCCTGTCAGCAATGTCTGTATAATCTCTTTGTTTAATTAAAATGAATTTGTAATAGGGGTGCATGAACTTGCAACAGTTTGTTGGTTTTGTTTTTTTTTTCTTTTCCTTTCTCTCTCTGTCTCTCCCTCTGTCTTTCTCCCCATCTCCGCCTCCCTCCCTCCCTCCTGACTTTGCTTTGCTTCACTTGGGTAGGCATTCACTGCTGGGGGCTGCTCTGCAGTTTCGGAACCACCTCGGTCTGTGTGCTATTGTCACTTTCTGGTCTCTTTGGAAATGTCTTACCTCATTAACACTCCCCAAGCCTTAAGCCATTTATTTTGAACCATCTTCCCCCCACCCCCTGCCACTTTAAAACAAAGAACATACGTTTTCAGATATTTCAAAATTTCTTTCTACTTTAAGTTAAAAACAGTTCAGAAGATGCATTGAAAATGAAAATAATCTTAGTTAACAATAAAATATTTAACCATTGAAACACATCACTGTAATGTTTTATCAATTCATTGCTTATATATCTCCAAGGCCCTGACAGAAATTTCAAGCAAGCAAACAAACCCCAATGCCAAAAGCATTGCTTATCCTAATTCAAGTCAGTTTAGGCAATAAGAGCAAGGATCAAGTTTTTAACACTCTTGCTGAGGACAGATTTCAGAATGGAGAGATGAAAGTAAATTTCTGCTAAGACATACTCAGTTTCAGTGTGTGTTTTGTTGTGAATATTGAAACATCTTCATGCAAACTACAAACACAGAAGCAAGCCCTGTCCTTGAGGAGGTTGCACGGATTTAAAGGTCCCCTCCTTCTCCAAGGACCTCCCTGGTGTTTTGTCTAGCTTGTCTTCACATTCCAAAGCAGAGGACGTAAAGTTGCAGGAGCTGGAACAAAACACGGGATTTGTTTTACAAACACTTTAAAGGGATAGAAAGGTGAAGGATAGATGCCGAAGGCTTCCTGTTCCATGGACAACATTCCACATCATGTGCTCATCATCTCCAGTGGCCTGGCAGCTCAATTCTGCTGGCTGCTGTTCAAGGGGAAAACTATATACTTTTATACTTTCCTTTTTTTTTTTTTTTTTTGTTTTCCCCTCTGCCTGTACAGGAGGCATGCTGGAGCCTAGCAGAAATAAGAATCTCAATATTGGCCAAGTTTAACTGCTAACAAGTCACTAAAGGAGTCTGCCAAACTCTTGTAATAATATGAATGTACACACTTCTCTGGAATCTAAAAGAAAAAGAAAAAGCTGTTATGTAGTAGTTTAATTATATTATCACCCCTTCTGTGTTCAAGATGAGGTCGCTCAGGAATTGATAGTGGCACTTGTTGCTCCTTTATGTTTATTTGAAAAGGGCGGCACAAAGGATCACTTCTTCAGTGGCATCTGTCTCAGTATTTCCTCAGATCCCCAGGACTCTCCTGTTGCAGATATTTTTCCCTGTTACTACTGATGTGTTTAATTGCATTGTGTGCTGAAGCCACACATCCAGCTCATTTTCCTGCAGTGTCTTTACTAATGACGCAGATAGGAGGTTGAATACCCCTGCTGTATACCTACAGAACTTGGAAATTGTACAATACCAGCAATGTAGAGTGTGTTTCATGCCACCTTTCTTATCCATCTGTTTCCTAGGCTATCTCCCTCAGGTCATTCTTTCCCTCTTAGTGAAAAAGCAGCTGGTGGTTCAGAGTGAGTAGTTCAGGCCATACAACACTCCAGTCATCTGTCTTGGGTCATCACACCTGGGAAGTCAGCTCACATACAGGAGATGAGGTCCTGAAGTTACAATGAGGAATGTTTTAGAAAGTTCCATTTGAAAGAATTTTTTCAATGGGAGATTGAAGGATATGCCGGCAGACTTGTCAGAGCACAGCAGTGCTCTGAATGGATGCCCAGAGCTGCCAGCATTTGTAACCTCATCATTAGCCTCCCAATAATTGCTCTTTGTCTGATATCCCAAGTGTCCACACTCAAGTGATCAAATGAAACTGTCTGTTTTCATGAAATAAAGCAAAATGAAGTTTCTAATTCTTATCAAATCATGGAGAAGTTTGAAAACTCAAAGACTAGCATGGAAAAAAAAAAAAGAACAAAACCAAACAAATCAAGAAATTCTTCTGTTCAAATCATCTGTGTTTTTAAGAGATTCTCTGAAGTTATGAATGGGCTCTTGGTATTTAAAGAGAATGAAAACATAAAATGAACACTGTACAAAGGATTGCAGGGTGCTTTTACCTCCTCTGAAGATCCCAGCCTGTAAAGATATAGGCATTTTTCCAAATGTATGGGCACTAGTGTATAGCAATGTAGATCTTACTGCCACAGTCATAAGCTATCTGGCTGCTGTTTGCCCCTTTGCCAAAAGGGTGCTCTGTAATGCCTATGTGGCAAGGGAGAGGAAATTTCAGTTCTGTTTCCTTGCATTTGATAAGCTTCATACTTGAACTTTTGCTACACAGCAAAAAGCAATCCCCAAACTTTTATGGAACTGAAAATGCATCCACACATTTGCCTGCATCAGAGAGGTTGCTAGAATTTTCTGTTGTAAAATTGTGCCTTTAAGGTACAAGACTCTGCAGATGTTTAAAGCAGAAAAATATCTCAATATACAGTAGCAAGGGGAAAAATAGCTGAAACCCTAAAAACTCAAGAGGTCAAAAAGAATCTTTTCTCTAAATTGTCGCCGAACATAATAACTAGGGATAAGCTCAGCATCATCTAGCCTCTACTGCAAGTGTGATTACAGTGCATTTCCTTTTCCTGGTAATTAAGATGCTATTGTATAAAGGTGTGACTTCAAAGTTGTGTCTGGGCCCCTCGCTCTTCTGTCTTATTAGCACGTTTCCTGTAATAGTGATAGCCCTAAAGGTTTTGCTGAGCTCTGTTTGTTTGAGAGTCCAAATGAAAACAATGAAGGAGTTGAAACAACATTTGAAAAGCTTTCTTATTTGGGGAGTTAATTGAATTTCTGTCCACCTGGCTTTAAGTAACAGATTCCCAGGCAGTTGAATGTACAAATATCTCTTCATTGTGACCATTATGTATATGTGTTGTTAATTAATAGACTCACAATTCAAGTTATGATGCAGGGTTTCTGAGAAATGTCTGTAATATACACAAAATATAACAAGTGATGTGGCTTTTCAGGTACCTCTGTTCCTCTGTTTTTGAGGGTCTCACGTTTCATGGTTTACTAAGGGTCCTTTTGGTTCCAGACCTAGTACTGCTAGATTGCCACAGGAAAGTATGAGCACCTTTGTTCCCTATTACTCTGTAAAGGTAGAAGCTTCTAAAATGCAGCATTTAATTTGTGAAAATCCAGTTTTGAATGTGAATCATCATATATGGTAATTTCTGCCCAAGTTTTAACATGGCAAGACCTGAGTATCTCCCAAAGTAATCTTCCTCTTCTGCTAAACAGCAATAGAAGAATAGCAATTCAGTTGCAAAGACTATTTTGCAGTCTTTGAAAGGATTGCATGCATGCTAGAAACTGAACAAAAATTACTCAGGCCACAGAGGATTAAATGCCTTCTGGGAACATGGAATTCCATATCTGAAACATGATTCTATTCTTGCTCAGATGCCTTGAAATGTTAAGTCCATTTCTGTGGTTTATAGGTGCTTGCTGCAGAGAATCCAGCTTTGCTGATGTGAAAGCAAGGAGTTAATGCTGTCAAATGGTTCCAGTTAATTGCACTACTTACAACTCATAGGTAGATTGTGAATAATTATTTTTAAGTTGAAGCTCATGACGTACAAGGGGGGCGGTGTGAGTCATCCAAAACCTTTAATGGGAGCAATTTCCCTTTTGCAGTCTAAGAGGTGGGTGTTAAGAAAATTCTGTTTTCCCCTGCCCCATAAATTCAGCAGTTTGCAGGAAAAAAATGCGTCAGCTAGATATTATATAGAAGATTGATACTTGAACAAGTAAGTGGTAGGGCAACAAAGACTGGGCAGTAGGGAAGAATTGTATGGGAAATGAACAGAAGAAGCTGCCTGAAAAATTCTACAGATCAGTTTAGAACAATAAAAACTAATAATTTCTCCATTTACTAATAATTTCTCCATTTACTGACAAAGTTATTTTTCATAGATAGTGTGCCCAACTGATGAACAGTAAATGTGACAAATCACACTTCACTTTATTAATTTAGATAATTTCCACTCCACAGGTAGTCAAAACCTGGTATTTGGAGCTGACTAGTACGATGAAAATCTAGATACTGTACTGTTGACAAGAAAGAATCTTCCTAAGTGATACTGTGATGAATTCATTTAGGCAACTGTTACAGAGACTCCTACTGTAGAAACCTCACTCTTTCTTGCTAGATTGTCTCTGAACATTTGAATACTCATTCATTCCCGTATGCGTGGTGTGCAGTGCCAACTTCTGCGAGTTGTATTTTTAGCCAAGGTCAATATTTCATGTTGATTTTTTGCTTGGAGTTGATTTTTGATAGGTCTTAGATGTGAAAGCTTGTGCCTTTTTGATGCTCTGTAAAGATACTGAGTTGATTGTCTAATACTGCTGGCTATTGACTTTTATTTGTTTGTTTCTTTTTTTAAGTCCAAGTTTCCTAAAATCTTACTGTAGATTTAAACTGTTTAAAGTATTGCAGAGTGGTTTCCTTAAATTTATCCTTAGTTACTTCAGTAATGTTTTGGGGGGGAGAAAGATTCAGAAAAAAAAAAAAAAATCAATCTTCAAGGCCTTTACAGGTCCATTTATCAAGAATTAATATCATGACTAACAAGTTACTGAAGTAATCAAGATGCTGAATCATGCAACATGTGAGCTTTTGAGCAAGAACTACACATTTTGGATTTGTTTGCCTCCTGGAGGAGGGAGTCTTCTAAACTGCCAATGTTTTGAATCCAGATTCTCAGTGTATATAATTTTTGTCCTAGGAGCTATTTAGTACACTCTCATATTTTTTTCCCGCTTTAGGTGTCAGCACCAGGATGTAACCTGGAAATTAAATATCCTTTGTTGTAGTAAAATTTTTAAATATTATGGTGACTGTGCTTTTATACTTCAACTCCATTTTTAAATAAAAGAATTGCAATAATCCCCTACAAGTTTGCAGTTAGGATATTCAAATAGCTACATTTCATAATGTCAACCTTGTGTTATAAAATTTGTCCACGTTTATGGGTGTGTCACTTTATAATAGCCTGTGTCCTAGCAGGGTTAGAGGGCCTTTCAATACAGCAAGAATGATAAACACCTCATTCAGATCCCCCTTTACAAAGCTATTTGGGAGTATCACTGAATAGCTCTGGAGAATAAGAAAGAAAAGATGGAACTAACCCCTTCATGGCATGTTACTCCAGCCACTGGAGAGGCTTGCGGTTGCTGTTCCATCTATCCAGGGAAAATGCCTTGCAGAGGTTTTAAGGAGATCATAATCAGCAGTAAGGTGATATGTTAAAAGGACTACCAAAACCACCCATAGAAATCCAAAGCACTAAAGAGGCAAATACTAGAGACAGAAAATGCAGACGGCACAGCTGCTCTATTGATTTGTTTTTCCTGGAATTACAAACTCATTCTTCACTCAAAATTAGTGATTAGCAGGGGCTGAGTCACACAGATTCTGATCTAGATCCCACTTTTCCCTCTCCTAAAGACTGTGTGGGTGTGGACAGGCCAGATGCACTGGTGAACTGAGGTCCCTTTCCTGCCACCTTCTCTTCTGAGGTGCTCTCAGAGGTGTGCATCCACCCTTTTCCTAAAACAGAATTTTCCCCCATCATGGAGGAGAGGAATCAGTTGCAAGAATAACATGCTTTTGGGATGCTTCTGCGTGAAGGTGACGCCTATTGTGGCCAAAAAAACCATTAGCATCTCTGGTTCAGGTTGGTTGGTGGCTGAAGCAGCCTTCTGAAGCTGCACAGAAGCAGAAAAAAAAAAACACAAAGAAAAAAAGAAGCTGACATTGAAAAAAGCTGTTTTTCAGCACAGTCAATCTGGCAAACACTCCTCCCATGCCAGGATCACATGGGAAATAAGAAAGTTTTGATTGCATGCCATGATATTTATGTGTGACTTTCTGGTGTATAGGTTAGTAAAGCTGATCAGACCATAGCACATGCCTGTGCAGATCTGGTGATTATCAGCAATGAATATGTAAACTCAGATCAAAATCAGAAGGCTCTGCTAACTTTAGTAGGCTTCTCATCTAATGTTAAGTATCAGAAATAAATTAGTAATAAAATAATTAGCATTGTCTCTAGCTTATATTTGGGCCTTGCAGTACTGAAAATTATTAGTTTGTATGATAGACATCATAGATAATAATACTGAGCTCCTTTACAGTGATGAACTACAGGTCCATTCACTGATAAAGTAGAATGCAGACAGATGTTTGCTGCTGGAACAGATGTGCTGGTTTTAATACATTACTGCTTATCTGCTGATGATTACTGGCTTTCTCCTGAAGAGAAGTGGCAAGACCATTGAGTACTCCTCATCTGCTTTGGTATAAATTCAGATATCTTGTCTGAAGCTGTTGTTGAAGGCTGCTTAAACTAAGCCCAGCTGACTTGTCTGCGAAATAGATGGGGGTCTTGTGCAGTTTACTCTAGCTAGTGTTTTGTAAGGAGCAATAGCATTTCAGAAGGTAGAAATTAATGAGATAACTTCCTGTGTGGCTTTAAGGGTAACAAAAAGTAACTTGTAAAATGTTTTCTGACAGGATTGAGATCAAGAAGTTAGGAAGGAATGCTGCTGTTACACTGTACGTACATAGAAAACCACCACTGACTTAATAACCATACATCTGCCTAGTTCATAACTCTTTAAAGTCATCTTAATCTACCCTTAGGGTTCCTAAAGCTTGGAATCAGTTGAAAATATACTGTATTTTCAATGTGCTCACTTTTGCTAGGAGCATTTGCCAAGTACATGAATTTGTATAGCAGCTTCTTTTATTATTCGCTGCAGCTCCACACGGAAGTAGAGAAGCAGCATCTTTGCAGTTAAGAAAATAGTGAATTAAAGAAACAAACCCATGCTTTACATGTGTTCCCTAGATTTCAAGTAGAGAGTGTTTCTTTAACACAGATCTGATTTTTGAGGTGGGAGCAGGGCACGTATTTCAAGAGATGCCAGAAATACCTGCTTATGGGAGGCTGTGTGGTGCTGTGGCCAGTGTTTGCAAGAAAAAAATGTAAGCACCTTAAAGATAAAATATTATGTGATGCCTTAAAAAACCCAGGGTTTTTAACTTGTCATGTTGCATGCTTAAATTAATGGAGGCAAGAATATACTGCTAATTGGCATGATGATTCAGTGGAACTGACACCTTTACAAATAGTTCATGTTTTGTTCAGTTCTATTGTTTGATTCCATCCAGTGATTTTAAAAATCATAAACACATGAAAATTTTACAAACAGGGTTGGACTACTTCTTAAATAGTTCTTAAGTACACTGTCTCAGCTGTAAAAGCAGCTCAGAATTGCTTCTGCAGGTTTCTTGCTTTAAGGTTAGGGGCATTATGTTCTTGTATTGTGTAGACTGCCTGCATGAGTTGCTACAAAGTTCATTATACTGCTAAGGCTGTCAGTGGTATTTATGGATATTCATGTGCAGTGAACCCTTGAACCTGAGCTAGTCATCTGAGCGTTGCTTGTAGTTAGAGTTGTGTTTATGCTTAACACTGGTAGCAGTATTTAATTGCTCCCTAGGAAAAATAATTGCAATTTGAACTCAGTTGTATAGTAGACAAGGGATTGCAAAAATGACAGGCCCACAGGAAGGATTGTCCTTCTTATACAAGTATTAATTATTAGACTTCTGTTTTTCAGACTCCTGTTTCCAGAATTTGGAAATGAATGTGGAACAAGTATATTGTTCAGACTGTGCCATGTCCCACTCCCATTAAAATCAGTAATGGCAAAAATTGCGTTATGGAATTAATCCTGTTTCAGAAATATTTTCCAGGCATTTTTCATGTCAGCTGCAAATGGAAGAAAGGGTGATGATGCCATTTTCCAATATAGAGGAGTGGAGATCTCGCCATATACTCATCTGAAGAATTTCTAATTCAAAGTATTGCAATGTTATCTCTGCTAAAGTTTCAGTTCTCATAATATAATATCAGATGGGAAAATCCCGCGTAACGCCTGGTATGTCAGCAGAACTGTTGTGTTTCTGAGTCTGGTGGTGGTATACACGTCTTCAGAGCTGCATTTTAGCACTCTCCTGCCAGTGTAAAGGGAGTTTATATTTCTGTAACTCTAGTGGGGATTCCTTTGGCTTGACACAATCCCGGGAATGTCTTTCAAACCATGCACATACACAGAACAGATGGCTTTCGTGGGAAGCAGGAACTACCGTTCAGCATGTAAGAATTAAATTTTTTTTTTTCCATTTCTTGGTAGCTTTCTAACTTGAAATAATCCTTCCACACATACTGTGTAATGGGAACAATGTCTTGATTCTCTCTTTCTCCATCACTCTCTTTTTTTTTTTTCATTTTTTAATCAGGTTCAAGAAAAGTTTTTCACAGATTTTAAGGGTAGAGAGGAGTTTTTTGAGCTTTAAATTCAGTTACTACTGATTACTACTGACATTTGGAATGAAAGCTGAATTGCTGAAACTAAGCCATAGTGGAGAATGTGACAGTACAGGGTACTGTTCCCATCCTCCCAGGCACCAATGCCATCTGACCAAAACTCAGGAATGTAATTTTTGACAGATATGTAGCTGCATATGGGAAATCATCTTTAAAATTGAATGCATTTTCCTTGTAATTTGATTAAATATGTGCATTTTATTGTACCATATAGCAACATCAGCAAGTGATATGTTGTGACACAGTATAATTTGCAAAGTGACCACATAAGATAATTAAAGATTATATTTTATCAAATTTTCGCACTCTTGCACTTAGCAGGTTGTCACCATAAATTGATAGTTAATAAATTGTCTGCTCCCTGCAAACACTGGCTCGTTAAGTGGCTCTACTTTCCTGTAACCATGAGTTTGCTTTTCAAGTCTTTTGGCCTTATAGGAAATTAGAATTACAGAACAGCAATAAATAGACCCACTTTTGCTTTTGTTATGAGTGAGTATTCTCCTCTGCTCCCTGGTCAGTCTGGAATATAGTTTCTCATATATTTTGTTAATATTTCTCTATCTTGATAAAAAAGATGAGAACAAGCAACCAGAAAATGGTAAAGGTGAAAACTTCAAATATTTGGTGAATCTTTTCTAGTTAAAGTATTTGACCTTGAATACATTTCCCAGTTACTACAAAGACAAAGAACAGAAGCTGTGTGTTAATATTCGGCTGCCTGTACAATAATTAATTACAACCTACCATTAGAGAGAAAAAATAAGTGTAGTCTATTGTAATTCCTTAATTGAAAATGTATCATCATGGAATTGTTACTTGGATACCACTTGAATTCTTATGGAAATGTGTTTCCTTTCATTAGGAGGTAGATTTATTTGATGATATTACAGAATTGCAGGTTAATTTTCATCGACTATTCTTGTGTCACATTGATACTGTCCAGCTACATGTTTTAAATAAGCATGTGACTTCTAGTTCTAGTTTTTATTTTCCATCTGAATATTTGCAAGATTAACATACTGGCTACAGCCAGAGAAGAAAATTAGCACATTTTAAAGAAGTTACATCCAGAGAATATACTAAAAATAGATCAGCCAAAATTAATGAAAAACATGGCAAAACTGAATCATCTAGATTTAATAAGTACCTCATATCTAATGAGGTACTTATTATGTTAGACCTGAATGAATATAATTGGTATTGAGAGTATAAAACTGTAATGTCTGTCTGAATCAAGTCTCAGGAAGATAATGGGGAATTGTTCAAGAAAAGGAGATGTATTTCTTTGTTTGTTTTGGTCATGTAAGATTTGGGAGTCTCCAATGAGCTTCTAGCTTTCACCTGAGTATGAGAATTACCACAGCTTGGTGATGGTTTAAGGTCATGGAGAGACAACGATGATACCAGACTTGCATCAGCACATGAACTGATCATGTAGATGTTGCTGAATCATCCCAGACAAACAAAAATTATAGGCACTACACTTTAGCCTCTGTTCTGATGGATGTTTTGGCAGAGGTTAATGGAGCTGCGTGGGAGGCAGGAAAAAAATTGGTTGGTTATACCTGGGGAGTTTAGCGGCAGAAGTTTAATGAGGTCCCAAGAGCCTCCTCTAATATATTACTGAGTGGGCCATATTGGCCCAGTGTTATTTCATGGAATAAATGTGTCAGCATGTTTTTGGTGTAGGCACATGCTTCTTTTCAGAGATTGGGCCAAATTCCTTTTGTGGTACCAGAGCTGCCAAGGGCCAAGCAATTATTACAGATTCCTTGGGCAGCCCTTACAGTGATGACTCACTGAGGTGAGTTCGTCATCATAAGAATTGTGTGATAATTGCTGAGCTAGTTATTCCCAAATGTAGGAAGTACTTGGGTTGGTTGCAGTGAGTGGCTGGGAGCTCACTGATTGGCAATCTTCATTCTAAGATCATACAAGAATTGAAAAATATGCTGCTGCACCATCCAGTGAGGCTTACACTACTAATTATCTTTAACGTGGTTCTTGAGAAGCATGTTTATTCTAGGGATGAGGCGGGAGCCTGCGGGCCAGGACAGTGTACTGATGCTGCCCTGAAGCACAGAAGGTGGTGGCAAGACTTGCACACCTCCAGTGCATGGGGATTTGCAACCAATTCTATCATAAATAAGGTGCTGCAATTATGTAAAAAGTCTTCATCAGTGAAGTTTCAGACATCAGAAGTGTCCTCAAGGGCCAAAACACAGGTTGTGTTGTTAATATTTGCTCCCTTCCACACTGAGATGTAGGGATAATTTTCAGCTGAAAAACTGGGAACTGCAGTAGCAACTCAGCCTATGCTCTTGGCTCTTAAGGGAGTAGGTTTTAGAAAGACAAATTCTGCATAACCCTTAAAAACTGTATTTAATCCTTATTCAGAGTACTAGCAGGGTGATCATAAAAAGTGACACTTATATTTATGGCTTAAATAAGATGAAATGTGCTTTGATCCTTCAAAATCCTAGCGTAATGCCTCGATCTTTCTGGTGGCATGAGATATCCCACATTCCCCCCTCAGTCCTTGGTCTTTCTAGCATGACCCTCAGCAAGAGAGCACCAGTCACTGCTGCTTTGGGTGTGGAACGTGCCCACTAGGGGCCTGGTTTGTGATTACCAGCTAATTTTACATAGGCCACCTTAGAAGCTGTTGGAGAGAAATAAATCACTGCAGAGCTATCCTGGATTTAAGCCACTGAAAGGCCTATAAAAATATTTGTTACCCAGATACCTGAGCTGGCCAGCCTTTTCTACAGACCTTAAACTGTCTTACATGGTTTGCATTGCTCATTTTGGGTGGTTTTAGACAGGCAATTTGAAAAAGTAGTTTTTGGCAGCTGGAGCAGGAAATGTGCATTTGCCATTTAAGTGCATGTAAACAGTGAAAAATTCTATTAGACTGCAGTTGATGAGACCATGTACAGTGAAGCGAAAACTTTTTTGAGAGAAGCAGTCGATGCTATAGAAGTTTTTGAAATGGAGCCTAAAAATTGTTGCCATTTCCTCTTAGAGCAGTTTAAGATATCCCAGCTTTTCCTGCTATCCCTCCCAGTGCCTCGCTTCCATCTGCTTATCATGAAGGCTTCTCTGTGGAGGTCCCTCTCCTTGAAAATTCCTTCAGTACATCCACAGCATGGCTTGTAAAATCTCACAGAAGGCATATCTATAAAATAATCAGACCTCTTTTTGCCTCACTTTTGTTTCACGCTGTCTGTTCCACCTGGGAAGACTTATCTACCCTTCTTGGGAATGGCTGTGATGTCTGAGCAGCCAATCTGATTGTGGAGCCTAACCCTGAGAGCACAACTCTCCATCTCTTTTATGATGAATACTTCCTGGGCTAGCAGAGAGAGGAACTTTCAACGTTTAAACAGAATGATTTACAGGTAGAGGAGCTTGCTTAGCACATGATTTGTTTTACAAGCAAAAGATATTGGGGATTATACTTTTCATGCAGTTTTTCAGCTGTAGAGAGAAACAGCAAAGAGCTGCTGCATCTCCAGATTTGTTCCAGCCCCGTGGTTGGGGCCAAGCTTTGGTTCCCCTCTGGCTGCTGAGGGTTGCTCTGTGAGGAGGGGTTTGGGTGACTTTTTTTTTTTTTTTTTTTTTTTTTTTTTTTGTCACAGAGATGGTTTAAGCAGCCAATCCTTGCTCCACTTACCCCAACGAAGGAAATCCTGTATGAACTGGAAAGTGTTAGAAAGGATTTAATGAGATTATCATGAACTGTTACTTCACAAAAAAAAATCTTAAACCCGCAAGCAGCTGTGCTGTGTAACTGGGGACAGGTGAAGGAATGTGAAGGACTAAGGAAGCTGTCTACTTACTTAAAGAGGCAGAGCCAAGGTTTTGTTCTTTTTTTTTTGTTGTTTTTTTTGTCTGTTTGTTCGTTTTTTTTAAATTACTTAATATGCATTTTAGCTAAAAAAAAAACCCACAAAAAAGAAAACAATGTGCTCCTCCCAAAGAAGGGATATTGCAGAAATCTTCAAATTTAGATTTTTTTTTCCTTCATAATATTGCAGAAGTAAGTGAAATTGAAATTACTGTTTGAAAATTCAGTGGCCCAGTGGACTGTGCAAGCTGCTACTTGCCTTCAAGCTCATCATCAAGTTAAAAGTGACTCAGAGAGGGCATATTGTGTCCCCATCTCGTTAGGGACTGCTTTGGTTTTTGGCATGTCTTGTGTTGTAATACACATAATTTAGTAGCAATGGAGTGGAATTTGTTGTTGGGGGACTTTTTGTTGTTTTGGTTTTGGTGTTTCTGTTGTTTTGTTTTTTTTTTCCTATCACATGCTTGTGATAAATCTGCAAATACAGCTAAGATTTATTTTGATGCCAAGTCCTGCTTCATCCTGAAGCCATGAAATGCATTTACTTCCTTTGCATTTGGTTAGTTTTGTGGTCTTTGTGAATCTGTAATTATAGGAAAGTTATGAGTCGTGGGTGTATATTACGGAATTAACCTCCCTGGAAACCTGGGTATCTAAAACCAGTGTGCCACTGTGGTTCTTCAGGGTGATCTGCTGTAAAGTTCAACCTATAGGGTAATGTGATTGCAAACAGTGGAACAAGTTGTTTTACTCAGCAAAAAAGAAAAGGGTGATTTCAACAGAAAATTGTTAACCAGTAAAGAGGTATGGGAGGAAAAAAAATCTCTGCAAGCATTAGAGTAGAACTTATTTTGGCAGATGCCTATCTTGAATTTGTAGGACACTTTCCAAATCCATCAGACATGCTTTTGGGGTGGGAGCAGGGCGAATAAATCTATGTCTTTGTCCATTTATTGCTTAGGAGAATAGCTTGGAGGCCGAAATCCAAACTGGGCTGAAAGGAACTTCTGAAATATGAAATTATGTACCGATAAGATATTGTACCAAGAGATTCTGCAGTAACTTAATTGTTGAGAACACTTTATGGTATAAAAATATCGTATTACTTTTATGCATGCTTAGAACTCATTAGTATAATTTTTCTCAGTTACAAAAGAAGAAAACATTCATAATAGAGTGGCTTATTGATGTAGATTTAAACCTTGAAGACTCACACTTCCAAATGTGGACGTTAACTGGCATTGCAGCCACCTTGAAAGACCTCACTCGTCAGTTCTCCTGAGAGTGCACCAAGCAGGAGCCTACATGTGTAGAAAGGCACATGCATGGCTTAAGCAGTCTAACAGCTTGCTGAGAATAGGACTGAGCCCATCTGCCCTTGACCCTTCAGCCCTTTCTTCTGGCCAGGCCAGAGGTCTAAATTTAGGTTCCCAGGTGGCGAAAGGGGATGAAGAACAGCTGCCAGCTCTGCCTGTGGCAGGCGAGCAGGTGGGCTGCTGGGTCAGGGGGATTCAGCTCCCCAGATGGAGGTATCTCATCTATGGATGAGAGAGGAACGCCCTGAAAAAATAGCATGAACAATTAAAAGAATTTTTTGTGGGTACTCCTCCCTTCTGGCACTCCTCCCTTCTGTATTCAGTCATCACACCAAAACATCCATCTCTGTTGGTCTTCCTCTTCCAACCTCTTGCAGCCTCATTCTTTGGCATATTGAGAGGGAAAGGAGAAACAGGAATTTGGGAGGCACGCTGCTTCTGCCACCAGGAAGGCAGTAATAAGCTGATTCTGGAATTGGTTTTGGGTAGGTTAGCCTTTGGAGGAAAGAGTGACTTCAGGGAAAGAAAAAGTAATTATCTAAATTAGCTTAGATCAGAAAGAATTGAGCAAAACTGTGAGAGATTTGCTAAATTGATACAAACGTGCAGGTTAAAGTATTTTTGGCAAATGTACATTGCCAAATACCAAAGCCTGGTATATTTCCAGAATATTAAAATAACTCTGAGTATAAAAAATATCCTTCTTTTCCTCTTGAAGGGGTCAAAGAAATCTCCTGCACTGTGAGAAAAGCAAATAAAACATCTGTCTCCACACAACAGATAAAGCTGATTTCTGAGTGGCTGTGTCATTCAGTGAAAGTCACATCCTTCCAGGAACACTACCTTTGCATCAGGCCACCTCAACTGATAAAAAGGTGCAGCAGGAATGGGTAGGTGAATAAAATATGAGATGAACCATCTCCTAGAGGAACAAGAAACTTAAAATTTCAGGGCTGGTTAGAGAGGAGTTCAATAAGAGGAGACAGAAAAAGGAAAATAAAATAATACATATAAAAAGAAGAAGCAAATTGAATTCTTCCATTTAACCTTTTACATAATAAAAGGCAGGAGACATCGCAATGCAATTAAAAAGAAATGCGTTTAAAAATTAATAAAAAGCAAATATCTTTTGTTGGAGACAGGAATGTGGACAAACTGAGCTGTTGCTCTGATCCAGTGTGCCAGCGCAGAAATTACTATGTTACGTGACCTTTTGGGGAGGCCTTTAGCCTCTGTAGCTAGATACAGTTTTATTTTGTCACAGCCTGAGACATCTGGACAGGAACCAGCTCTGGTTCCACACTTGGGTAGGTACAGTTGCTGTGGCAGTGATAGTTGTGGTAGATACATTGCTGTGAGGTTCTCAGTTGTGTGAGCTGATGGTGGCTGTGTGGCTCGCAGTTTGTGGAGACAGCTTCTAGCTAGAGTACCATGTGCAGGATCTCATTGCAAGATCAGGCTGAATATGACAAAACACTTATAAATGTTTGTTTCTGGTTTATTAAGTCAAACATATGTCCAAACTCCTTTAACTTTCCTTTTAAGATCTTGATTTCTTACCCAAATACAGTCAGCCTATAGTCAGCAAGGAGAGTTAGTGAAGCTAAAGGTACAATCTTCCCTCACACATTAGGTTTTTATCCAGCCTGTCAGAGAAATGGGCTTTTACCCATATCACATTATCCACATCACTTTTATCCATAATAACCCACATTATAGGGAATGCATTTGAGACCAACAGATGAACTTTGAATGGGATGAGCATCTATAGGTACATTTGCTCATATTTTTGTGTATATGCTTATACTGATTACAGAAATTAATCTCTTTTCATAAAAATATTTCAAGTTTTAGGGGCTAGTTTTTAACCGGGGGGGGGGGGGTAAAAAGCA
>JAWWES010000133.1:21414817-21479354 GCA_035583135.1 Lophotriccus pileatus
CGCCCCCCCCCCCCCCCCCCCCCCCCCCCCCCCCCCCCCAAGGTGTGGACCAAATCATATTAGACCGGGTAGGAACTCTTACTAGGATGATTATTCGTTTGGAAGTTTGTAATCCAAATGCCCTGTAACCAAAAACTTTCTAATGAACACTTCAGTTGAAACAGAACACAGATTTATAGACAGGATACTTGGCCTTACACCTCAGCCCTTAGTAAGCATACCATATCCTAATCTCCACATGGGATGAAGTGAATGGTTTGCTGTTTGTACTTTAAAAAGAATATGTTGCAACACATGATGTACAGCCACAGTAGGTCCTCGTTAGGAAATGTACCTCCTGAAGGCAGTGAGTGTCTATGCTACTCCTGGGAATGGCTTGAATTAAAATTCATTGAAATTAGTAGTGGATTTCTCTACGCTATCATCTTAGATATTGTCCATTTTACTGGAAGCTACTAGATTTTTTTTGTGCCTGAAAACTACTTCCTTCTCAATATACTTTTTCTGTGGTTTAATCCAAAGGTCTTTTCACCTCTCTTGGCAATGTACTGCTCCTTTTCTCAAGGATCAGTCACTTTTGACATATAACTGAGAAATAAATGGCTTTAAAAGGAACAACACTCAAACAATCAGCTCTGAAAAAGCAGTAGAACTTCCCCACAATGAGATGCATCATACTGTGAACTGATCTCCTAAACTGCAGCAACAAATTAGTATTTGCATTTTGTACTTATTTATTTTCAGTCATATGAAAAAATTTAGCTTACTGTTTCTGCTGGAGTGTCCAGCTGTGGAATAAAGAAAGTTTATATAGCCTAAATAAGTTTTGGAGTTAGCGGGCATGATTTAGCAAAGCAAATCATATTTTGTTTTGAGAATCTTTTCTTTTAGTCTACAGATATGGGAAATAAAAGGTGTTTGAGAGCTAGGTATGATAGCTTATTTGGGCAATTTATTTGTTTCCATGAAAGTCTGCAGTCCACAAAGTCGGTTTTGTCTATAAGGATGATACAAATTTGGACTTTACAAATTAAGCAAGGCCCAAAGTATGTTTCAGAGCAGCACATGCATCACCTGCTCTGATTTTCTCTCATAATTTAAAATAAATGTTCAGACTGAAGCAGAAGGTTTATAAAACTGGTTTAGTTCTTGTGAAATCAGGAAAGATTAAACAGAGGTGTCTGTCATTGCAACAGATGAAACGTTTTATTCATTAGTGATTTTTATAATATATTCTTTACAAAAAAAACCCATTTTATTTGTGGTAATGAGTGTAAGTATTTGTGTCTGGTGAACAATAGGTTCATGAGTTCTTAGGAATGATTTTTGAGAACTTACTTTGTTTTTGTAAATAGGCGGCAACTAAGAAACAGAAGGGTTTTGGTTGTGTGGCTTTTATTTAACGGATCTGGCAAACCTTTTGTTCACTTCCCCTCCTCCCTACAGTCTGCACACAGTCCGCCCCAATTTGTTAAAGACGAATTGTTGCCCGTGGTAACTGCAGAGAATTTGTTGAAAAGAACACTTTTAGAAGACAATGGGCCCCAAATATACTGTGGCACAGCTTTAAACTTTATTAAGTCTGTCTTGGACTACTCTCTCCTCTCCCGAGTTAAGGGAAGAAAAGTTTGTCAGCCTCCACGCTGTGAGCGTGATTGATGCCCAGAACATCTGAGGGACTTTTGTGTCCACATGCTCTCCATGAGTGCATAATGTGTGAATACTCAAATAAGGTCAGCCCTTATCAGATGTAATCTAGGCCTGAAAGCAGATCAACAGTGACAGTCATACCCCATAAGTGAGAACACAAATCATCCTTGCATACTTTGGACAAGTTATGGGATTTTCTCCCTTCCTGCTGCTATTTTACCCTTTCCAAATGGGAGTGTGTGCTTGTGTGTCTGTGTGTGTCAGAGGAGAGGGGGAACTTTGGCAGATCTCTGGAAAAAAAAAAATAGAGACAAAACACAGAGGAATATGTGCTTGGAATACTATATGGTTCCCTCAGATGGATCACAGGGGAAAGGGGGCTGTTTGCAAGACAGTGGCTGCCCCTGAACAGGGCTGGGGTGCGTGACTCTTCTCAGGCTGCTGGGGGAGCATCCCCATGGCTGGAATGGGGAAAGATGGAAGAAACTTGGGAAAAAGAGGTTCAACTTACCTCTCCATTGCCTTTTAAGAGTCTTTTCAGAAGTTTCTAAATACATCACAACTTTTGTTGTCTGCCTGTCCTTGGATTTGAATGCCTCAATTTTTCAAGTGGAGTGAAAGCATCTTTTTATTCTTTTTGAGTTAGTTCTCCACGGATGGGGACACTATGTTTCACCACAAAGTAAATAAAGATATTAGAGAATAATGCCTTACAGAATTCATTTCTGCCAGCTTTCCTGCAGAAAGCAGGTATAAGCAGGTTTCATCTGAAGGAAGAGCCTTCCATTTGTAGCTATTACTTACTGTAGTTTAAGTACTGGATTGTTTTTTAACTAGGAAAACATAGAGACCAGCAATTAAGTGTTGTTAATTTAGACTTTTTTAATTTGTGCTTCTGCCTAGAAAAGGATTTAATAGGCAAAGAGCTTTTACAGAACACAAAAATATATAGGGAAATAGCATAATTAGCAGGAAGAAATAAAAGATATGGTTACATCATTGGCAAAATTAACAACTATGGAAACAATGATGTCATCCTCTTTTTTTCCCACGCTTACGATGACTTGAAACTTTTCATTTTCAGAAATATTATATCCATATCAGGCAAATAATTTACAATGTTTTTGCTTGCTTGTGCTCTCTGTATGTGTATAATACTGATGTATTCCCCAGGATTGAAGGAACAATCCACAAAAGCTTACAGCCTGCCTACAAACCCTGTAATTATAGCACATTATTGCACGCTTCATTTATTTATTTTGCTTTGTGCTCTAATAATAACAAGTGTGTCCTGCTCCTCATTGAAAATGCACAGTAAAAAAGATTCCTTAATTGCAGCTCACACCTTGAACTTGGAAGGCATCAGAGAAACAAGAGTAGGACAATCTCTCCCTTCCCTTTACTTCCTATCACTATCCTGTCACCTCTTTGCTCTGCTGAATGGGACAGTATTATTCATGTTAAGGTCTGAAACACTGGAATACAAGATAAGACGAGACTTCCCATGTCATCAAATTCGTGACAATGGTGTCCTAAGCAACCATATTACATGTTCCCCCCCCTTGCTTTAATTCCACGAAGTGATCAAGATATGTGTTAATATAATTTATGCTTTCTTTTTGGCCACTGTCATAAAGAGGAATAGCACCTGATATTCATATATCCTCTATGTATTCGCCAAAAAACACCTAATTTTCAGAGATACATCACTGACTCTCAGTCTAAAAGGGTCCTTCTGCCATCCACTTGGTAACAAACACCTGTTGGGCACCTGTGGTTGATACTGAAAGGAAATTGATGAAAGCCAGTAACTTTTACGAGGTGCTTTACCTCAGTTCATTTTTCTATACCAGCATGCATGGTTACCTTTAGGGAGCCTGACTAGCTAACTGCAGCCATCCCAGCACACCTTGTCTTAAATTGCCCAGTCAGGGTACAGCTTTGCAATCACATTTGAGGTTCTTCCCACTATGAGTTTGTCATCAGATACAGACATGAATTAAAGACTGATTTTCAACCCTTGTTTGCTTTAGTCTGCACAAGAAACTCCTTTTCTTGATGCATTGATTCTGCTGGCATCCTAAAAGCATCTCAGTTAGATTCCCCATACTTTTAATGGCAATCTTTCAGAATCAGATGTTTGCGGCTCTGAATTCATTTAGTCCTTTAAGGTCACACAACTGAAGCTTGAGGTGTCTGTCCCAAGAGTCCAAAATATTGATAATCTTCCATCTTGCAGCCAAAAGGGTCATCTGTGTTTGATGTAGGAAGAATGGCCAGCTCTGTAGTGTACAATGAAAGATATGTGATATGTAGCAGTTGGGATTTTTAACTCTAGTAACAGAAACATTTGAAGTCGTGTCAGCAGATGACACAGCATTACTGTAAGGGTTTTTTTTTTTATGGGATTTTGGGGAAGGAAAGGTCAAGCATACTTTTTGAAGACCACATGTAGGCTAAATATGAATTTTAGAACTAAGGTAATTTCTGCCAAGAAAACTGATCTGTGTGGAGCAAATCTATAATTAGGACTCATATTAGAAAATAAATAGTTTAGACACTACTGTATTACTTTCTTGCTATATATTCCAATGAAAACATATGAGAAAGACTGAAAAATTATATCTGCATAACGATGATATATTCATATAAATGTTGCATTCCATTCAGGTGTATAAAAATGGATGTTTGTGTTGCAGTTGCATTGTAAATTGGTGTAGTAATCAAGCAGGTAATAGAGTTTTAAACAAAAGGATTAAGAAAGAAAAATAAATTCCACTCATCACTAGGAAGACAAGAGTAATGCTCATAACATTTATCATAGCTGGTCAAGGTCTGGTTTAGGAATGCTTTGGCCAGATTACTGTGAGTCATGTTAAACGTGAATTTTATTCTGTTATTACTAATAATTGTCGCATGACAGCTGCTAGGTGGACACTTCAAAGATTTCTGTTTTGCTAAGCATCATCAAAGATGTGGATCGTCCCCAGAAAGTTTCAGGGGGATCACTTGTTTGAAGTCAAATACCATTTGCAGGGTGGTAGTGGAATTTACCCACTAAATGCTGTCATTAATAATGATATGGAGTTTAATTGTAAATACCTTGTTTACCCCCGCTCAGGTTTTTTTTTTTTTGCTCAGTGGTAGTTGGGAGCCTCTTTTTATTATGGTACATCAGTTTGTAATTTTCCTGTTTTATTGCTTATATTTGGTGTTTTAAGGATCTCACCTGTGTTTTATTCAAGAATGCAGACAGACCACATACTTCTGCTGCTTGATGCTGTAACATTTGTTTAAAACATTTATTCCCGTTTCAAGGGACAGATGTATAGATAGTTCAAAAAGTGGTGTGAATGTGGCACTAGGAGATGTGGTTTAGTGGTCAACATGGTGGTGGTAGTTTAAACTGTTTGACTTGATCTTAGGGGTCTCTCCAACCGTAAATGATTCTATGATTCTGTGGGTTATTTTGTGGGTTTGCGTCTATTGATGACCTGATAACGTAGAAGTCTATAAACCCGAGGCACAGATGAGGTGGCTTTGTTTAACGTGCCCAGGGGAGAAGTGACACAACTGCTGCGCACGTGTGACCATCAAGGGTGAGGTTAAATCCGTGTGTGCGGCTGATTCACTAACAGGCTTACAGGGAAATCCTGCACTGCACAAATATTGAAGCGGCTCCTTTAGTATTCGAAGAACGATACAAGCTTAGAAAGTGTTTACAACAGTTGTCCGGTGGCAAGCTGCTGGGAGGGTGCCCTATCTGAAACCACGCCGGGCTGGAGCTGTCGGTTCCTCGTTCCTGGCTGCCATCAGCTACCGCTGCCAAGCGCTTTCTGCCCCGGGGAAGGGTCGCGGTTCGCGAGCGCGCCGCGGCTGCGGGGCTCTTCCCGGGCAGAGGGAACGCTTGATGCACGAAAGCCAAGGACGGCTCCGGCTTCCTTGCGGGGCCGGGGGTGTGCCGGGGTAGGGGCAGCCGAGGGGTTACTCTCCCGGCGGCGGCTCCCCGGCGCTGCCATCGCTGTCCCGGCTGCCCCTTTGTGTCCGACCCCGGGGGCTGCAGCCCGGCGGGTGACCCTGTCCCGGCTCCCTCCCGCCGGGCCCGCCGCCAGCCCTGCCTTGCCTTTCCCTTCCCCGCCGCCTGACGGAGCTGGCCGGGGGCAGGAGCTGTCGGGGGCGGGGGCGCGGCGAGGGGGCGGCCGGGTCCGGCGGGCGGAGCGGGGCCGGTGGCCACGGCTCTCCCTGGGAGCTGGAGCGGCGCTGGCTGCACGCCCGAGGTGAGCGGGAAGGGACGGACCGAGGCGGGCGGCGGGAGGATGCCCCCGGACGGGGAGAGGGTTGGGGGAAGGATTTTAGCTCCCGCCTGTGGTTGTGGTCCTGCCGGGCTGCGGGGTGCGGCGGAGCGGGTGATGCTCCTGAGGCGACGGCGTGCGGGGACAGCCGGGAGTGGTGGGGCGGCGTGAGCAGCCGCTCCCGCTGTTGTTCGCTGCCTGATAGCCCAACTTAGGGACTACTTGAACCGCTCGAAATGCAAAGTTTTAAAGCAACTGTGTTGTATCAAACCTGCCATTAGAAATCTTGAGCGTTTCGGGCTTTTTTTTTTTTTCTTTTCTTTTTAACTTTTGTCTGGTTACCCCTTTTAACAGCGAGGTGTTTTGTTTTTTTTTTTTTTTTTTTAATAGTAGCTACAGACTTAAGGAACCTTGTGCTGGTTTCGTAGGAAGGCTGAACGTGTTCATGCTTCATTCAGTCTTAGCAGGAAAGCGTCATGGTAATTATAAGTAAAAATGTCGTATTTACTCATCAAGAAGCAAAAATTTGACATAGCTAATAAGAAAAGGGGGCACTAATTAGCAGTAAACAGATTGCAGTAAGGCAGAATTGTGATTGACAGCAGAATCATAGTAGCTTTATTCATTATAGAGACTTGAGTATGTATTAGAGGATTTGAAACATACTTATAAAAATTGCATTTGATAACAAGTTGGTGCAGTAAATGAGCTGACATGTTTTGGGGAGGTTTTTTGAGTTTATAAATGTGCTTACACACGTTTCATTCGTGGGGGTGTTCTGTGGAAGAACTGTGAAATTTCTGTCATTGAAGAGTCATTTTTCTGTTAGGCTTAGTGTCTTTTGAAAAGTGGTAAATAATTTAATGAAACACTCTTGGATGCTTTGGCTTGGATGTTTTCATTATGAGCAGTTAGCTAGCAAGCTGATTATCACATCTGAAAAGAGAAAAAATATGCACAGCAAGGAAGGTTTTTCTTTCTTCCCATAAATTAGTCAGTTCTGTTAACTACACAGGTAAACTTTCTGTGACCTCACCTGCATCCCTTCAGCATCAACCACGAGTTTTCCTTATCCTTGTGGTGATTTTACTCTGTCTTTCTTAATAAGACAGGCTAAAGCTAAGGAGCAGAAGAAACAGCAGTGCCACTCATAGTCCATTTGTCCTGAAAACTTTCATGCAGTGGGAGATGGATGCAGTGTCCATGGGAGCAGCTGAGTTTGGGGAGAGCGTGGTACATGCAGAATAGGATTCTGAGAAGTTGGATTGCAGGAATCCTAACAAGTGTAATCCTTGGTCAGTATTTTCTCCTTGAATCATAAGAATACTGTACTGATGTTTTTTATCTAATTTTTACTTTGTTTTCAGACGTGAGTGCAGAAGTTGTGTATGAGGCATAGGAGTGAGTGTGCTTCACAGTTAGGCATGGGATGGGCAAGTTTTACAGGCTTCAGGTGATACTGAACATTCAGGCTCTGGACAAATTACAGTCACACCTGACTGACCAGTCCTGGATATCTTTGCATGAACCCTCAGTATTCTGCCAGCACCCTCTACTGCCGAAGTGGGGAGTGCAGCTGGGGCAGCATCAACTCCCCTGAAAACATGAGCCATAAATGTTCCTGAGTTTTACTAATCCCTTCTAAAATTTTGATGGGTAAATGCTTTGACATTTTTCTTTTTGTATGATCCCTTGAAAAGCAAGGGGGTTCTTAGGTTATTCTCAGAGTTATCCATACCAAAATAATGTTCTCCTAAAGACACTGAGAATCTTGTTGTGATGACCTTCAAGGAAATCATACATATTCTGATTTATTCTGATCTGCAAGGGGATTAGGCAGATCTGTAGAAGAAATGCAGTAAGCTGCTGAAAGATGTGCATGGAAAACTTAGGTTGTACAGAAGAGACCAAGGTTTTTCCCTCTCTTCAGGAATTTCAGGCATAGAGATGAGCATGCTAAAATCATGTCGAAAGCCAAGATCATCAGATATTGTGTTTTATCAACAGTGGAATTACAGGGGTCAGTAGGAGATTCCCAGTAGAGTAATTTGAAACCTAGCTGCTTATGAGTTCACAGTTTGCATTTGAAATACATTCTCAACTTCCTGGAAATTGGGAGTCAAAACTCTTCTTGATTTTTGACCACTTGTACAAACCTTTTTAGAAAATGTAACTAGTGGCTTGTTCAGCACAGGGTTTTTTCCCCTCCTTTGAACTGTAAATTTCTTGTTTGCCAGCACTGCTTAGAGGGTGAGAGGCTTTTTGTTGGGGAATCTTTGCCATGGAGTGTCCATGCAGGTTCCCACAGGTGCCTTCAGCAGCTCCATGTGCTCCTCTGAAATACTAAACTTAAGATGGAATCCGATCCAAAATCTTTTAGAAAATAAAGAATGACAGAGTGATAGCAACTGAAGCTGAGTATTTTAGGATAATTTTAGGTGCTAGGCCATGCAAAAAATCTATGCAAAAAAAAAATCTATGCATCGTATAATTATATTCTTTATGTATTTATTTTCTTTTAAGTTGCATCACTGTAACACTTTGCTTCCTCCAACTTTTGGGTTATGGGTCAGTTTAAAGGCCAGAAATTGTTACAAAAGGAGCGATTAATATCAAATTAAGAGGTCTTTTAAGTAATTCAGTCCATGCCTCAGGCTGAGATCAAGATTTTCTAAAGCTGCATTAATTCTAGCTTAAATTTTCTTAGTAGATACATCTATTCTTTCCCTTCAAAGCTTCTGTTTCCTTGCAGGATGGTCATAGTGAGGACATGAATTACTAGCCTGTGGGGTTTGCCATTTGCCTGTATCTATGCCTGTGGAGGTCCTGATGTCTCTACATGGTTACTAATATAGTTATATCATTAATGTAATGGATGATTTGCAGTAGATACCAAGAGTTTAGACAGTCCCTCTGACATGCATATGTTTTTTGACTTCCCTTCAGTGATGAGGACACTGCAGGTTTCCAGGCAATTGGTTCCAGTGACTACCTATTTTCACCTCTACAAAAATTAATCCTAAGTGTCCTCTGGTCATCTGTGTGCCAGTTAAAGCCCCATTCTATTTGTCTGGTCTTGAGTGTCTCCAGTTGCTTTTACTGATCTTTGCTCTGCATTTTCAGTCTCTCTCTGTATGTTCTTCAAAATGCAGAACTCAGACCTGAGTGTTTCTTTATTTGTACAATTGCTTCTGTGCATGCATTATGTTATACTGGCTGGGCATTGTGTTATATTGTCTGGATAGCACTATGGCTTCTTCCAAACATTCCTCCAACTTCTTAAGAACGTTTTTGAGTGCTAGCCTTGTCCTCCAGTTCACATGCAGTCTTACTTGTCTTATGTCCACAAGGCCTATATTTCGTTCTAAAGGGAATTGAAATATTCTGGACATGGTTTGCTTGTGACCAGTGTTGGCTATTGCTCATATCTATTTGTTGGAATATTTTTGGCTGAATTTAATCTTCTCTAAACTTGAGATCAAAGAGTAAGGAAAAGAGGCAGAGCAGTTCAGTCAGACTGAATTGCAGGCTTTGTGTTCAGTCTTTTGGACTGAGCACTATTTTCTTCTTCTATCTTCCATTGAAAACCTGCAAAGGATAATTTTCCAGGCTGGAATCCAGACTTAAGGAGGTTCTTTCTGAGGAAATGTTCAAAAATAACATCAGAAAAGGTAAAGTTGGTTTGAAAACTGAAGCATAAAAAATGTAGACCAAAAGCTAATTTAACTGGATGGTTAGAAAAAATGTTTACCTGAGCTTGGTGATGCAACATAGAGGGTTGTACTGTAAAGGAAACAGGCGAAAGCTCTTCTTACCAAAGTTGCTTCTTTATTTTGAAAACTCTCTTCTATCCCATAATCTGAGCAAAGTTCAGCTCAAAAAAAAAAAAAGAAAAAAAGGAAACGTTGCATAAGCGGCTGAACTTCAGGGAAAAATTGTAGTTTTGGCCCAAATCCTTTGCATCTGGCACTGCATAGCTATGTCAGTCCTATACATGGAATGAAGTGTAAGTCTTAACTTACTGTAAAAAGGGAGCTTTACCAAAAACCTGAGAATTTACTGCCTCTCTTACCTGTATGGGATAGAGGCAGAATACTGATTTGGAAGATTTTTCCGTCTTCCCATTGGTGTCATCCCAAGTGTAGCTACAAATGAGCGTCTTTCAAATAGTCACTGACTGTATTGCAGCCATGTCCTAAAGTGATATGTGGAAATCACAGAGGAGTCTTTCTGAATGAAAGAGTGTAGCATTTGTGAAAAAGGTGGGGGAGGAAGTGTGAGAAAACTGGGCAGGAGCCAGTTGTATCTTTGAGGAGGAGTGTAATGCTTATGCCTATGAGCTCTGTTGGTGTACTCCAACCTCATGCTGTGGAGTGATATATCAGCATTTGCAATGAATGGGTCCAAAGCCACAGGGACTTTGAGCAGAGGTAATTGTTAATTATCATTGCAATGTGGTGAATATATAAACCTGATGTAACAAAATTCTTTGGTATAATTATTTGTCATGCAGTTCACTGCTCAAGGGATTTAGCAGGCAACACTGTACTTTGGTTCAGTCCAAAAAAATTCATGCTCACCTGCTGGTCTAGTTGTTGTCTGGAGAAGTGCCAAGCTTCACCTCCACCTCTGATATTTGCTGTTCCCTGATGCATTTTAATACCCGGAGGCTTAAAGCTGAAAACTGTGGGAATTAGGCGACGGGACCTGACAGTGTTTGGCTTGCTGAAAGTTGAAGGATGATTCAGGAAGTGTGAGGATAGGTAACCTTTGGGCTGCATCACCTTAGAGGTAGCCGTGTGGTGTGGTTGTACACTGTGCATTTAAAGGAATAATTTTTCAACTGTAAACTGATCCTAGTTACCATACAGCAAAATAAGTTTGAACCCAGCTGTTAAATGTATAACCATGTCTGTGTTCAAGAGTTTTCGACTGCAGCTGTTATGTGGCATCCCCAGCTATTAATCTCTCACTATTAATCAGCAATAAAAGTAGCTTGTGGTGATCATCACAGATGCTTGAAATCTGATCTCTTCAGCATCATACCTGGGGGGGAAATAGCAGTATTAGGGTCTTTCCTTCTTTTATTAGTTCCCTCCTTGTTTTTGTAGGAGATATGGTTCAGCTCAGGACAGTGTACTTTGCACCACTTGTTCCAAACTGAAGTTTATTACCCATTCTTTCCTGTCTGGCCTTTACAAAGGTACTGGGTTTGAAGGCCTGACTCATTTTGCAGACTGGCAAACACTGCACTTGTGTGATTTTGGAATGCCTGTTGTTCCGGATACATAACTAGAAAGCAGAACACTTGAGTGAACTGAAACTAGATGTGCCATGTGTTAGCCAAAGTAACCATGAAACATTTACTGAGCAGGTTACTTCGAAGACCTGTGTGATCTTAAACTTAAATGATCCTTTTGAGACTGACAAGACTACTCTCTTCCTTGAGTACTTTGCAGAAGTGGAGACTTAACTCCTTAAAAAAATTAACAGAGCTGGTGTATCAATTTAGTATCCAGATCAGGAATAGTCTTGTCTTTTTACTAACTTATATTTCCAGCTCTACTATATTTTAGCATTTGACACTGCAAACTGACTGTAGGGGACATATTTTCTAATGCTGTGATGTCTGTTTGTGGAGTTACTGTGATATTGCAATGGTACTGATCATTTATCAATAGGTTTTTGGACTATTGCTTCAGATACGGTGTATTCTTGTAAATAAAATTCAAAACATGCACATGAAGCAAATGTATTGTTCTTCTTCTGCTGAAATGTGGCTTTGCATTAGCCTGGCAGCGCAAAAGGTACTTGAGCCTTAGTGTATACACATTCCATGAAAAGGAAATGGGATATTCGTTGTTCCTCTTTTGAAAGAGAGTTTGGTAAAAGTCACTTGCTGGGCTTATTCAAATAAACCCTTCATCTCCTTTGGGACACCTCTTCTGTCCTGGCTCATCCGGTAGCCCTGTAATGCACTCAGGAGGTGTTAAAGGAGCACAGGGGTGATGGGAAGTGTTAGATTTGTCTCTGTTCCTGCTTTGCTGAAGTTAATGGCCTTTTGGTTTCTGTTTTAGACATATTCAGTGAGCTACACAGAGAGATGCAGCCTCTTTAATAATCCATAGTATAAATATTAACCTTTTGTACTCATTTTGCTTTGCTAAGAAGATCACATTTGTGTGTATTAAGTCGTAGTTCTGTAATTGAAAGGGTATGGGAGGATTTTGTAGTAATTGAGTGCTAAATAATTTCAGATTAACTCTAAAAAATTCTTCTGGGTTTCTCAATTCCCCAGAAGCGAAGAGCATCTTGAAAAGGAGTGCTACCCTTACCAAGACAGTTACTTGCAGAGGGATGAAATGGCCAGGAAAGGAAAACCTGATCATATTCTGTAGTAAGGCTTATCATAGTGATAACAGATCTACTGAGACGGGCAAGACCTGGACTGTGAAGAGAGAGAGATGTTAGCTGTGTTTGGATTTTTTTATGCAGGACATTTATCATTGGAAAAATTGAGATACTTAGTGTTTCTATGACTTAATTTAATTGTAAATATTATCATAATTTATGCTTTCTGTTCTCTTTTACCACATTAACATTTTTTTATTCACTGCTCTTTTGAGGAAGCCAATACAAGTATGAAGTTTTGGTGAACAAATAGCCTGAAGATGTCTCAGGATATATTAATTTGCTTAAGTGTCTGATAGGATTCCCTAAAATGTGGAAGGGGGCAGGTTTGTTGATTCCAGCAGTATTTGGTGTCCAGCACATGGTGTCATTACACAGAGTGCTGTATGTGATTTGTGCTTTTCCCGGCCTTCGAAATACTAAACTTTTGGTGGATAAGGAGTGAAACATAATAATTCATTTGAGCATGTAGTTTATAAATGTTTGATATGCTGGTGTCAGAGGCAGTATATCAACAGGCAGTCACTGTTTCTGGAACGAGTGGTCTGCATGAAATGCAAGTGTCTTGGGAGCTCTGTGAATACCACTGCTAGAACCTAACCCAACCCGATTGGGTGAAAAATGTGGTTTCCTGTCTTTGTTTGAAAAAAATATTTTTCAGGCTTACTGACATGCATCCTGCAAATTTAATTTTCATAAATATTTCATCTCTTTCTTATGCTCAATTTAATCTATCAAAGCCACACGGTGCAGGAGACATCTGGGATTGTGCTTAAGCATCTGGGTTTCATTTGCAGGAGGTTTCTAGCAAATTTCTCTTTCTTCCCAAACACAGATTGTCTTGGTGACTGTGCAGTAGCACTAGGAAAATCAGCAAAAGTGACATCCCTTCAGAAACAAATTGCCTTAGTTTCTTCCTTTACCTGGATTAGGTACCATCTAAGGCTTTGTTTTGTGTCTGGTCAGCCTAAACAATGAGAGAACTTCTTTTTTCCAACCATGGCAACTTGTATACAGAGTGAACCATTACAACAGCCAGCTATTTTTTCCCTTAGCAGAAATAAGCACAGAAATTCTAGTCTGAAATGTAATGATTAACAATCTAATTCGCATTGACATATGTTGCGATCACCATATGTATTAAATAAATAAAATTAATTATTAATTGAATACCTCTTCTCTAATCTGAATGTGTATTGATTGGGTCAGTGTGATATTATACGAACCTCTATTGTGACTGAGTAACAAGTCAAAACTCAGTATTTTAAGTTGTTAAATATATTCGGCTTGAATAAGGGCCGCTGAGTAGATTTTGTTGAATTAATGATAGCTGCCTGTGGGAAGTCACCAGCTGAAAATACAACTACAGATGAAGAAATAACATTGACTCCTCCTGAATCTGTCATTACCAACTCCAGTTTTGCCAATAAATTTAGACTTTGGGAGCACTCTTTCGATCATTTTTCAAAGAGCTGGAACATCTCATAAACTATTATTTTTTTAAATGTAGTTTTTCTATGTGTTCTCTTAGCAGTTGGGTTGCTAATAGCTGCCTGAAGATGTACTTTATTTATTATTTTTGTTGCCTTATAAATTGGAAAATAAATATGTATCAGAAATCATCAGTAAAAAGAGGGAAGTTAAAAATTGCAGTAATTATGGCTTTTATAAAATTTTATATCTGATTCTGTCCAGAACAGTGGTTACTAACATTTCTTCCTTTAAAAAAGAAGGGGTGATAAAAATTCCAGCTCTAGCTGTAATGAAAAAAATTCAAGAAGTTTCTTACTGCAGATAGGGATATGCACAGCTGCAGTAGATGTTTTAGCTGGACAGTGAGGATTATACTGTCTAGGGAGAGTCTTGTTCATGTGGGAAAATTTGGGCATGGAATTGCTGCTCTGTATGAAATTGAGATGCTGGTATGTGTAATGGTTCCTCCTTGGTAGTGGTTGTATTAAATGTACAGCAATTCACATTTCTCCTAGATTAGTTTCATGCAAAGCCAGAAACAGAAGTGTAGTGATATTCTGACTTTTTTACTGGTCAATTCCCTTCAAAAAATGTTCTCCAAGATGTTTTTGATTGATCCAGTATCTTTAATAGCAAATAGCTGACACTCTCTGTCCTTGTGGATGGTTATTTACAGTACTATGTAGTGGTTTGGTTTTTGAGGAGTTTTAATTGTTGTCTTAGGCTGACTATTCCTTGTGACAGAGTGAGGTGCTCTGCTTTTTACAACCTCAGAAAGACTCAGTCTGGAATATCTGCTTTCATTATACTTTGTTAATTTTTTTATTAAACACTACATTTTAACTTTTACATAAATCCCTCTGAAATTATTCTTTGGGCCAGAAAAAGCCCTAGACACTTTCTAGGTCTGTGGACATGAGCTTCAGTCACGTACATGTTTTGTTTAATAACAAAATAGTACCACCAAAAAAAAGCAAACTAAATCTCACAAACAAATAAAATGGAATGCTGCTAAGTTATGGAAGCACATAAACAGCCTGAGCCATTGTTTATGTAAAAATCTAACCTTTTTAACCAAGCTTCTTTCCCTTAGAACATGTTTGTGCAGTAAGGTAGCATCCTGCTGCCAAAAAGTGTGTTAAAATAAGCCCAATGGTACAGCCTTCCTTTTGGAACAAATATCTTATGGTTATTTTAGGTAACAGAGAGAAATAAAACCTAGCTGATGCAAAAATAAGAGAAAATAAATTCTGTCTCTAAAACACATTGTTCTTAAGAGGTGAAAAAGCTTTTGGTTTTCTGCAAGGTCTATAAGCAGGGTGTTTGCAGAATCCTCTGCGTGTTTAGAGAGGAAGAAGGGAATGGCATCTGTAGCTTTTCAACCCTGGGCGCCAGCACCCACTGAGAACAAACACTGCCACCTGTGTGTTTTCATGTACTGGCACTAAGATGACATTGCTGCTTCTGGGAAGAACCTTCACGCTTTCAGTGGGCAGTTCTTAGGTGAGTATTACATTGCAGAAGGGCCGCAGCCCTGCCATGGACATTCTGGAAAGTGGAGGGCAAATAGCAAAAACAAGAATTAATGAAAAAATTCACATAAGTGGTGCATTGCTCTCGCTCCTCTCCAAACAATAAGATTGTACTAGTGGACACCTTCCACACTTGGATCGAAGAGCTAGAGGAGTGCTCTGCTCCTCTGGTTAGGTTTAACATGTCTGACATCAAATGGATTTTTCAGGGCTCAGTAAAGATTGTGTTGTAAATCTTTGTTGTATTTTTGTATAGATCTAAAAGATGCATAGAAATCTGTGCAGAAATCTGTGCTTCTGAAACTGTTGGCTAAAATGACTAGATTTTCCTTACTGTGTGACAACAGTAATGATTTTTATATTTTCAGTGTTTATCGGCATAATATTTCTTTTATTTATGCAATAAATGGACAGTATTAGGAGAAAAGTAAGTCATAAGCAGCATGAAAAGGAGCCATTAAACCCACCACTGCAACTTTTTGGTATAACCCCTTTGGTATAACTCCCTTGCTGCAGTTTCTCTTGTCTGTTTAATGCTTTTGTGGTAGTAACTGACCCCTTACCGAAGGAAATAATGCAGCTTGGTTTTCTGAAAAAATTTGTGTTCAGTTCACTAATGATCTTTTAAAGATATAAAGCTTTGTAGTATAATCCCACCTAGATGCTCATGTGATTTGTGGATCCAGATTCACTGAAGTTCTGCAACTGAACCAAGTTTGGCTCATTTCAGTGGGAGTTAGGCACAGAGATTTTGTGACTCTGGTCTGCTCTCTTGTTTCACATTGTCTTCTGCAAAATGGAAATAATAATGCAGTCTGACTCCGTTAGAGGTGTTTAGGAGAGACATTAATTGGGAGTAGCAGTCTCCACTGATGACAAAGGCCATAGACATACTTGTAGATATATATGTATATATATAAACAGTAACAGAATGCTGCTAGTCCACACGTGACCAAATGGCTTTCAAAATCTGAGTGGACCTGTGCAAGCCCACTTAGGCTACGAGCTACTGCATGTTACGTGTCCATTCTTTTCACTGAGGCAGCTTAAGCTAAAATAATGGGGAATAAATGTCCCTTGCAGAATGGCACAGTGTTTGTCATTCCTTCATTTGCCTGACTCTCAAACAGGATGTTCATTTTTGAAGGCATCTGTGCTTTGGCTTCCTTACAAGAACCTCACAAGAAAGGGGAGGGACTGTGGCAGAGAAAAGGTGTGTCCCCCAACCTCAGCACTCCAAAACTGAATCTGTTAATCTGGTCTCCTGCCTGATCTGGACAAAAGAATTTAACTAAGTGCTTAATGCACTGAAAATAATACATTTTAAGGGGAGTAACATGACATTTAGAAAGACAATTTAGAGGTCTTAAATTATGTCAAATCTGTAAACACTGCCTATTAAGTTTCATACACAGAGCAAGTCACACTACACAACCACAATACCAGATAAAAATACCCGTAGTAGCGCTGTGTTCAAAATGTCTGCATTTATGTTGCACATGCAACCTTTGTTTGACCTCTGTGCATATGCATTGCTATGTAGTCTTCAACTGCATGATAACAGATTAGCTTTTCTATTGGACCCTGCTTTCTTCAGTATAAAGGATGAGCAGCCCTTGCTTAATGAGTCCCTATTCATTATTTTATTTTAGCTGTATTGTTCAGTGTGTTCAATGTGTGACCATCACCTTATTTACCACATGCTATTCAAACCCTGCTGAGGCTGTAATTATTCATTTCCTCGCATTTTTTTCCTGAGATACCCATCATTATATTACCATTATAGTAACTTCAGTTTAGTTTTACAAATGACCACGGTTAGACAAAGGGATATCTGTCCCCCCCCTTTGCAGATAGAGCATCCAGGCTGAGGACAGTTCAGGCTAGAAGGCGGCACCCAGGCTATGGTTTCACATTTGGGTAAAACCAGCCTGATTTAGCACATGAGCAACAGCATACAACTCTTCTCTCTGCTTATCCCTGGGACTTAGGCAGCTGCAGGGTGGAGCGGATCACTCATGTGACTGCAAAATAATCCCACCAAAACAGAAGGAAACCAAATTTTTTTGTTGGGCTGTCTCTTTCAGTGGAAGCGTGTTCTGACGTTGGCTAAATCCACGTGTGACACCGTGCCCTGGTTCTGCTACATGCTTGGTTTTGAGGCACTTTGGGTTCCATCCTTTGGCACGTAATAGAGGTAGAGCATGGCCTTCCTGACACTGGTGATGCCTGTGTGTGCTCTGGGTGCTTGCTGATTAGAACCTAGGTTTTCACGTTAAGCACACAGAGAAGTGGAGCAAAGAACTGGGCATGCTTGAGAAAAGAGTGGCTTTAAGTGTTTCTGCTGGCCTCACACACAGGTAGTGCTGGGACAAACAGATCACGGCAAAGCATCCAGTGCCATGGATTTGGGATCATTCCTTTTGTTTTTCCTTTTTTAATATTTTTTTTCTACTCACGGTTATTTACCTCACCTACCTTTTAAGTTTTTGGAAAAAATTGAAAAAGGATTCTGTAGGGAACAGTAAGCATCCTTTGTTAAACAAACCTGCAGAAGTAACACTAATTCATCTATCTCCTAAGTAGGTGAGTGTGTGGGTGAGTTGGTGATTCTTTTTAAATGTGCTTTTTTAACGTACTGTGGTTTTATGGGTTATTGTTTAGACTTGAAAAAAATCAAGTGAAAACCAGAAGTCCTCTCATGCAGCATACACTGTGTAAGCGTGACTGTGCCAAAGCATGACGCAGCATGATGACCATGCATATCCACATCACAAAACTTTTCCCTTGAGTGAACAGAGTAAGTGGCACAAATAATAGGTTACAAATCTCCACGTGTCCAGCGCTTGGAAGGGACAAGTCATTTTGCTAGGGTCTTGCAGAAAGGTTTTTCCACAGAGAAGCAATGAGATTCAACAAATCAAGGTGCCATTCTAAGCTATAGAGAAATATCCAGCGACTCTTTTTCTCGCTCCACCCAGTTGTCCCCAGCCTCCTTATGCGAGCTTGTATTGTTCCCACTGCCCTGATTTCTCAGCTCACTTCTGCTGCTTCTTGATTTTACGTGCAATGCTTTTTTCTCAGCTTTTTAGTCAAGCTTGGTCTCTTTTACCACTTATTTTGTTTCCTCATTGGTTTCCAATTATTGGGATGAACAGCATCATTCACTATGCTGTTTCACAGCCTGCCACAGCCTCCCGCAGGCAAGAACTGAGGCTGCTGGAAAACTCCTGCTGAGTTGTCATATTCCTTTGGAGGTGACGTTGTTAGGAAATCCAGCTCTTCAGAATTAGAAGCCGAAGGGGTTTACTGCTGTATTACTTGGCCAAGCTAGGTCAGATCTTTGAAGGAGCAGCACACCTAGTACAAACTCTTCTGGGTAAAGCTTATGTTTAAGAAAAAGTTAACAGAACTGCTTCAGGGAATGAATTGTAATGCTTCCAATTATATTTACTACAAGTCTGTAATATTGCAATATCACAGAGTCATACAGTGGTTTGGGTTGGAGGGGACCTTAGAGGTCATCTAGTTCCAAAGCCACCCACCATGGGCAGGGACACCTTCCTCTAGGCCATTTTGCTCAGAGTCCCATCCAGCCTGACCTTGAACACTTCCAGGGATGGGACATCCACAGCTGCTCTGGACAACTTGTTCCAGTGCCTCACCATTGCTTCCCAGTATGTTTGGAAGTCTCTAGATTTGTGTGCCATTGGTAAAAATAAAGGTCTTAGGAGAAGAAAAAACCCACAATCTATGAACACTTTGAACAGGTTTTTTCTTTGGGCTCACATTATCAGTATTTTAGAAGTAATGGAAATCAAATCTCATGGCTATGTGTACATCCAAAACTGGAATTCAGTTTAAATCAACAGTGTTTTTTTCTCTTTTCTGGAAATATTTCAAATAATGCTAAGTATAGCACTGGAACGGCTTATGCAACTGCTCGGGTTACATCTGTAGCACTCTCCACACCATTCATTTCAACAGGGGGGAGGAACTTGGGATCTTGCAGGATCAGGTTATTATTTGGATGTTTTTTCTATCCCTATAATGCCAAATGCCACCTGGCAGGTATTTTTTACTTCGATGTATATTGTAGAATTGAAAAGGGATGTTTCTGCTGCTGTTAACAGTCAGCTGTCAGGTATGTTAACTCTGCTGTTCAGGGAGGGTGTTTGCTCTTCTCTACCACTTTCATCCTTGGATTCTAAGAAAGGAATCTTTTACTTAAGCAAAACATGGCCTTTTCCTGTCAACAGCTGGGAGAATGAGGATTAAGTTCTTCAAACAAAGCTCATTGCCCACGTCAGGTCTCTTTTTGCAGAAGGTCTCCAAATCCACAGTAATCAAAAGGCAGATTTCAGGCAAAGCATTCCTTCAGAACACCTGCTTGTGCTTCCCAAAGGACAGAGCTGAACATGGCATGCTTGAAGTGCACTGCACTCCAGCAGTGCGTCCTCTTTGGAAATTTCCCCTGAAACCTGGTGGACACAGACCATAAAGGAATTGAAGATGTTTCTGCAATGTTGCAAACACTTGATATGTGTTTCCTTAAATCCCCTGAGAAGACACATGAAGGAACTCTGCAAAAGCATTTTTCCTCACTTTTCTGAAACATTCTTTTGCCTGTTAGGGATCCAGGCTATACATAAAACATTAAAATGGTTAGTGCCTGGCAGCTTCAGTCCAGCTGAGTTGACTGGTTCTAGTATGGCTCTCCTTTCTTGTGCATGGCCCTTGTTGGCTTGACTGTTTGTCATCTTCTTTCACAATACACTGAAAATATTGTGTTTCATCTTCCCATATAAATTAACAATTCAGTTGCATGTGCATACATGGTAATTCTGTGTCAAATGCAAAGTTCTCCAGCTGTGCATAATAAATGAGGTGTGTCAAGCAAAATTTTACTGATCTGACAACCAAATTCCCAACTGGAAGAACCTACTATTCACAAGAGGTTTCATATTGAATGGTAAATTGTATTGTTTGTTACAATTTCAGTTTGAGTCATTTGAAAAATCAAGACAATTTATAAAATAAGTAGGGGGTTTGCATTAAACAATTTAAGGTATAGAGACAAATATGATATGGATTTTTTTACTTGAAAGAGGTATTTTCTTGTCTGCATTAAAAATAATCTCAGAGGAGATTAGTAGATGGAGATGGGTAGAGTCACAGAGCAGTTTTTTATATTGCTTTGTTCCTCTGAACTATTGTGACCAAAGAAACATACTGCAATGTTCCATGTGTAATAAAAATATGTTTTAATTTAACTTAGGGCTCACTGCAAGTCCTGAGTCTCCAGCCTTAAGAAAAAGCAAAGTACTGTAGTCTTCTTTTTTTCCAAAGCTTCAGTGTCTTTTCTAAACAATTTTCCACTGCGTTCCTTAGCATTTCTTCAGCTGCTCTTTTGGAGATAACAGTCTGGGACAGGAGGGTTGGAACTAGATGATCTTTAAGATCTTTAAGGTCCCTTACAACTCAAATCATTTTATCATTCTAGGATTTCAGAAGGTCACCAAGACTGAGACTGGTACCATAACTGATCTAACCTCTTCATATTCTGATGTGAATACAATAATGGGAACAGTATTACTGGAATGTGATGGAAGATAGATCTTTTGGCTTGGGAAGCAAGTAACAGAAATACAGAGTCACCATAATGCGTGTTTTATGAGCGTTACATTGGAACATTTTGGGTTTAAATTACTTTCTCTGTTGTTCATTAGGCCAAGTTAGAATTTCAATGTTATGAAATTAAAAAGTGAAAGTAAATTAAGAGTTTTTATTCTTTAAAATTTAGGAGGTTTATATTCAGTTTTTGAATGAGTTTTATTTGCATTTTGAGGTAAATCCATAAAGAGTGAGACACTAAGTCTGCAAAGAAGTCTGAATTATCTAGGCTGTTCCTCTGCCTGAAGGCATGTCTAGCTGTACCTAAGCCGTTTCTGACACCAATTTGTCTAATTTTTTTTTTAACCCTTGGGAAGAAAGGTTTGTACCTCTGTAGACAATCTATTTCCGTTCTTAGGCTTTCTCATCCTGTTCAAGTGCACATGGAACAAGGGTACATTTCATCTCTCTTTGAAGAGACCTTTTACTTATTTGAGAGTTGTTACCATGTGGTCTTGTCTCTAGACTGAACAAATACTGTAATTTTAATCTTGTCTATAATTAATTGTTTTCAAATTAATGAGGGTACTTTTTGTGACTTTATGGATTTTTGTTCATCGTTTTTTGTCCTCTGGGACAAAAGTTTGTGCCCAAAGCATGAAACTGCTCTTGAAGCTGTTTCACTACCGTGAGGTGGAGGCTTGTTTCTCCTTTCTCATGCAGAAGAGTCTGTGGATATCACCTGATACAGTAACTGTTTTCTCATAAATTAGTACACTGACAACTCACTTTAAGTCAGTGACCTCCTGTCTGATGCTGCAGTATACTGACTAGCCCGTTGTTTTCCATGTTTTATTTGTGCACCAAGTTGTGACAGTTCATTATTTGGACTTGTCCTTACTGAGCTTGTGGTGTGTCTGAAATGTCTCACATGGATTTGTCATCAGGGCACATTGTTCCTCTTGTTAATAGTTGCTACTATTTTTACAGATGGTTTGTAGTCACACTGAAATAACAGAATATAATAATATTGGGGGCAACACTTGAAAATATGTGAAATTTGTGAAAGTAAAAATTAACATCACTTAGTGGTAAGCAAGTGATATCAACAGTTAGTTCATGTTGTGTAGGATTATTTTAAATCATGCATTCCTGCAGTATAAGAACAAGTAGTCCAGAGATACAAAAGGATTCGGTGCCCGTACACAGCTCCTCTTGAATGCACGAGAAGGAGGATGACTGAAGCAGGCAAGATCAGCATAGGCAGAAGCAATGGGCATTAAAAAAAAATAGAAACACACAGGGACAGGAGGAGTTCTGATAATGCTGTAGCTGAGCATTCTAAGGTATTAAAATGTTTTGGTGGCATGGTCTTAGTCAAGAACAAAGCTATTACTCATATTCCTTTTGTTTTTCACTCCCAGGGTGATGTAGCTGTCTGGAATTTCTCACTGAATGGAACAGGATTTTATGTTTTCCTTGTTTTTTGGTTTTTTTTTTCTTTTTAGGGTTCTCTTTTGTTTTGAAAGGGGATAAAATGATGTGCAATTGCTTTAGCAGTCTTGTTACAGGTGAGATAGGACTGGAAACATGAACTTTCTGTCCTGACAATTTACTACTACATATGCTATTGGAGTACAATCTTTGCTATGCAATAATTTTGCTGGGTGTTGTATTTTGAATGAAATTATGTATACACACAGAGTGAAAAAACGTGTGAAGTAGTGCAGAGCTGACCAAAGATGCATATGAGCAAAATGGATTGATGTGTCCTCCAGGGGAGGGAGCTGGAGCTGGAGTTGGCAGGTGAGAGTAGGGATGGAAGACTGGGGAGAAACAGTCCTGCTACACGTGCTGCTAGGGAATTAGGAAGAATTTGTATGGGAGGCTGGGACCACTGCTGTTCTTGCTCTGATCAGGCTTTCTACCCCCATTTCCATGTGAGCAGTTCCAGTAAGTCTGGATTTCTGTGGCTCAAATGTAGGCTCCTATGCAATGGAGCAATGACTGACAGCTTCTGCCATTAATGGGCTTCTTCAGTCCTGAAGAAGTTCCCTGCAGACCTTTTATTGCTGAAAGAGCAGTCTCCTTGGGGGCACATGTGAGTTTTTTTTCTAAGAGGCAAGGTGTGCTCGGCTGGGGAGGGAAGAACACTGGTTGGGAAGGAGACTTGGTGGTTCATCCAAACCTCAACTTTTCATTTAAACTGCTCAAAAAAGTGTTAAACTGCTGCAGCGGTGCCTCCCTGACCTCATGGTGAGTGTGAAGGCATGCATTGTTTGCTGTCTTATTCATAACTAATTCAATTTCTGGAGGTGGGAACTCGAACTGTAAAAACCCGTGAAGGACACTTGCATCAAGACACATCCTTCCTAAATACTTTATAAGATTGGTTTTAATTTATCTGTGAAGTGTTCAGTGTTCAGCTCTGGACAGAAAAAAACTGCCTCCACATTAGACGACTCCACTTCCTGGGGCTGCTGCCGAACCCCCACAGCAATGGTAGTTCCTCTTGGCTGTGCATTCTGGGAGTGAGGTGCTGCTGCCACATCCCTGTTGTGCTCAGGAAGGTACTTCCCCACTGGCGTGGAGAGAGTCAGTTATCTCATGGGATGTGGAGCGATATGAGTGCTGTGGCTGCTTCCTGTCATCCTCAATTCCACGTGTCAGTATTCTTGCTAACCTTTTCAGATAATACCAAGAATATATGATTGACATCTGAAACAACACACTTGCTCCTTGCAGCAAAGACTAGACCCAGAGTAACTCACTGTAAAGCTCTGTTCCACCAGACAGTGATCTATATTGAAGCTTATTAAAGTCATGTGTTCAATTTTTTCATAATTGCCCCCATTCAAACCATGGCAGGCAGCCAATAATGCACTAAGTGGAAGTTTCTGTCAGTCCACCTGTCTTTCTGTAGCTAACGAAGTGTGCCGTTTTTTGTCTTGTAGACATTACACAATTCATTGTCAGAGGAACTTGTTATATATAGACTTAAAATAAATTAGTTCGAGACAAGGCCAAAGCCATTCAACTATACTTCTTTGTATAGCAAGTCATGTATTTATTATACAGAGTGACACATTAATACTTTGTTTGGGTGGAGAGCTTATTCTTAAACAAGAACAGGCAATTCTGGTTCTTGGCTGTATTCATCTGTTAAATGTACTAATTAAAAAGGACAACATCCTGTGTAGCATGGATTTCATCAAGGGCACCCACCAATCTCGATTATGGGCTCTGCTACTTTCGTTGATGGGTTAGTTGGAAGCTCTTTAGGGGAAGAGCAAGAATTGCTATGTTTTCAGGCCCTTGTCCTCTGCTAAAGCCCAATTTTCAGCTGAGGTTTCCTTTTGCTACACTTCAAACCATGGGAATGTATCAGCAATTGCCTCACATTATCTTCCTTGGAAAAGTGGGAAATTAATTTTGTAGTCTTCTAGGAAATAAAAGGGGGTTTAAGTTTAAAACTTCTGATCTCTATGAACAGGTACGCAGCTTATCAAACCTGGAATTAATTTGCAGAGGTGCCTCCGGGATCAGAAACTTGACTGCAGGAGAAGCAACATTAGCAAAGCAAAGCAAAAAAGAAAATCTCCTGTTTTCTATCAGAGCAATTAATCTTGAAAATTTTCTTTGCCTGTGAGGAGATTGGCAAAGACAGCTGTTGCTTCATCCTGGAAAATGGCCCAAAAAAAGGTCTGTAAAAAAAGATCTTGCAGTGATTTCATTATGAGCAATAAGTTTAGCAGCAACATTCTGGATTTTCCTTTATTCTGCTTGAAAATTCAGGTGTGCTGGCGCATATTCATAGAAGGAAATGAGCAACTTTGCTTGCTGGCCATTAGCAGTGAAATACTTCTGGATGAGCTAAGACAATTCTTCAGTTCAGTGATCTCAGAGTAAGGCTGACACCTTAGTTTTGGTGATATCCAAACTGTCAGCACATGTTTTCCTAGTCCTGCCAGTTTGTGAGCAGCAGAATATGATGTCTGGTCAAGCCCAAAGGGGAATAATAGTAAGAGTCTTCAGCAAACTTGAATTTTTAAAATAATTCATATACAAAGATGCAATTCACCTTCCTTGTACGTATCACTAGCTTTTTGTTGTTGAGCAACTTGGGAAAGAGGAGAGAGGAAAGGAAGGAAGTTGAAGAGGTTGCCAATGGTTAAATTCTTGCAGCAGTAAAATTCTTGCTAATAGGGGGTATATGGCTCATATCAGGTGACTGGGCATATGACTTGTCCTTTGGCTGATAGGTTTTTTGGTTCTAGATGATTTGCAGTCTGGATTAACTTATGTGACCTGTTTTTCCAGGCTGAACATAAATGTGATTCAGACAATGTTAGACCTAATCAGGATTAGCTCCTTTGTTATTTTCCCTACAAGGGTGACTGGTGACTGTTTAACATTTGATAAATAGGACAAAGCACTGCAGGGTAAATTTACACACAATGTAAATGTGTGATTTTCTGAGTAATGCAGAAACTTGTCTTTTATTCTAGTCTGCAGTATGCACATTCATGTACTGTGCAAAAGAGAATGAGATGTAATCTCTCATCTCTGTCCATGCAAAGACAGTCAAAGTCTCGTGGAATGTCTGGGTCTCAATATACACACATTAATTGCTTTGGACAGAGTGAGGAAAAATCCTGATATCTTGGTGATCTGTTAAATAATTTGAAGATTCCTTTAAAATTAAACACTAACATCTCTTCAGTCTGTTCAGGACCTCGAGAATGGTCTTCTTGACTAAAGAGTGTAAAAGGGCCTTAGTGTATCTCATTTTAACTGAACAAGCATTATTTGTCTATAACAGCTATACTGTTGGATTCTTTCATCACAGTAATGCTTGCTAAGATCTCTGTACTGTTTTATACCTTCTAATGGAAATGCCAGAGCTTTGAGTTTCGTTTTCAGCACCTCCCACAATGTGTCTCGCTGTTTCTATAACACTGAGTGTGTCTGCTTGCAAATGTATCCATCAGCATCTTTTCAGTGTATAAGAACCGGCTCTGGACTTTGGACTTGAAGCTTCTGTCATCACTTAGAAGACTGAGACAAGAACTGGAGTTTCATTTTAAAAGATACAGTAGAGACGTGCATAGGAGTTTAAAGTCCAGTGGTTAGACTCAGAAGTTTGTCACCCCAAATTATAATTTAAAAAAAAATTTAAATTTTAAAACTCAAACAGTTCTAAAATCATAAATTAATAGATTGTATTTATTGGACAATATCCCAGCAAAGGGCAGCATTCTGGCCTCATACACAACTAATCCCAGTGTGTTTCTTTGTGAGAAACAAAGGTGGGGTTTTGACTGAGAGGATTTCAGCTCTCCATCTCTTCCTTCTGTTAATGAATAAAGGTGAACCTCTGGATGACAGAAAGGTAGTAATGGGGAAAGCATTCAAATAGTTGTTTTACCTCTGATCTGTAGAGCATGGAAGTAAATCCCACTGCCAAACACTTGAAACTAACCCCCAGCATAAAAAATTGAAGCCATTCTTTTCTGCACCTTGACTGCTGTCTTTCACATAGTTGGCAACAAGGTGGTGAAGTACAGACACACTTCCAGGGTGAGCAAGTTTCATTTATAATGCTGTTATAATGAGCATTATACTTGCAAACACCAGTTTTCAGGTTATGGCTTTCATTTAATGTTATATAAATGAGGTTTAATGTCCAAGCTGGTGAATAAAGAGGTGTTCTTTGTAGGTGGTTTTTGGCAACATCTAACTCTCATTATAGTAAGATTTTCTTCAGTGTCCTCATATTATTCTGTGGTGAACAACATTCATACAATCTTATCCTAGCAGGATATACTAATGCCAAATACAGGTCTCTACAGACAATAAAGACTTTTGCATGATTTGGTCTCATTTTCAGGGGCAAGCATTTATGAAAAATAATATATTAAACTGTTCAAAGTAAACCTATAAATTCCCTAAGGTTCCCTTGCAGCATTAGTCAATGCAGCCGGTAGCAGTTAAGATTTGCTCCAGAGTTTTTACGTGTACTCTAAATATTTTTTCTATACTAACAGCAAAATATCCCACAGAAAGCTGCTCAAGACTGACATTTTGAACAGAAAATGTTGAAAATGGAGAAAAAAGCTGGACATCTGATACATTTTATTCTTGAACAAGTATTTAATACTCTGAAAATATTAATGAAAAATTTATTTCTGTTGGTTTAAGTAATGATCCTGCCGGGTGGACTGAAAGCAGAAGGGACAGAAAAGGAGTGATGAGCAGTTGTGAACAGTAGTGGGCTATGTGAAGCATGCTGAAGTTACCCTTAAAAGTCCAAACTGCGGACGAGGCATGCTGCCAGAACTGGAGAGCTTTTCTTAAGACGGTTCTGTAGTCTAATAGAGACTTCATGCATCAGGACTGCCATTTAATTAGTGGTAAATTTGTCTCACATTTGGATCTGAAGCTTATAGTTCTACTAGCAAATGAAGAATTTATTAGCTTGTAGCCATGTTGTGCAGAGTGCAGAGTTTGAAAGGCATCTTTAAACCTTCTCCTTCAATACCAAACTCAAGCAGTCCTGTGCTAATAGAAGTGATGCTGTGGTGGAAATGAAAATGAGCAGCCCTAAGAAGTTTTTATGCTTTTTTTATCCTTATTTTTTCATCCCACATGCAGTTTGTGTTAGTTATTTTTTTCTCTCTTCCTTGCTCTCTTGTAATAAATAAATGGAAAGAAGCAAAAAGTCAGCCTTCACAAAGTAGGATGTTTTGAAGAGACATGAGTGATTGACTGTGAGGTTTGCTGCTGAAGGAAAGCTACAAGACAGTATGTCCTTCTCTCTCAGAATGCCACTTTCCTGTGATTCTATGGGAAATATGTGGTGTGTCCTACATGATACTTTTTATCCGGCAGGGCTGGCCCCAGCTGTGGCTGAAACTCTTGTTTCCCCTCTGGGATTTAATCATCAATGTGGAACTGTGGCCTCCTTAAGTATTAAAAAAAATAAAATAAACAGAATGTGGTTTGCATTAAGCCTTATTAAAATCCAGACTTACTTCTAAATGAATCATTGACATCTTTGTGAGACCAAACCTTTGAGGTAAATTTGTGATATGGGTGTTTCCCAAATTTCTGCTGTCTACTGTGACAAAATCTTGAATACTGGGAGGACAGTGGAATGATGACTTGTTTTAAGCAGGACCCAGCATGTCACTTTATTTTTGCATCTAAATAGGGGCTTTTCTAGTTTTTATTGTAACTCTGTAGATACTTAAGTGACTGTCTCAATATGTCACATGACTTTCTGTACATTTTCTAAGTTTTAACTCTGAAGCATTTCCACTTTTGGGAGAAAAGAAAAAAGACACTTTTACTTGGCTTTATCTTGTATTTCTTTTCAGTCTAATATGTGAGTGTAACATCTTATTAAAATGTATAGATGCAATAGGAAGTTCCCAATATTGTTTTTTATAATTATCCTTAATTTTTCTCCTAGAAGAAGGAAAGTCTTCTCCAGAAGACTGGAAAGTGATATTGTAGATAGAGCTGATTGAAAAAGTTAAGAAAATTAAAAAGCATAAGAAAGTAAAGACTGGCAAAAAATGTTTTGATTTAGGCCCAAAGGAGTCACACATTTGAGTTACATTTGACTAATAGTTTCAACTAAATAAAAGTAGGATTTTTGAAAATGTGAGAGTACAACTTGTTCTCAGTAAAGTGTAAATACCTTCCCTTCAAAATAACATTTCTGCGTGAACGCTGACCTGGCTCTAAGCAACAAACCCCAAATTAAATTATTTCAAAAAGGAATAAATAATCTAAAAAAAGAAGCTAAATCCTATGGGCTGAACAATATGCATTCAAAGTGAAATTTGCAAGTTGGCTGGAATGTTATTGGAGGAAGCTTCCATAATTTATTTAAGCTTATTTCCAGTTTTTATTTTTAGTAATCTAAGAATTTGGAAATATCTTATACCTTCATCCTCAAGGTTGGGTACCTCTGTTTTATAAAAAAAAAAAATCTAACGGAGAACCAAAACAAAAAACACCCCCAAAATCAGCAATGACAGACAGAAAGACAGACCAGCCAGGGAGAAGTATTATAGGGGTAGGAGTGGAAAAGAGAGAGGGAAAAAGTACGCAGCTTACATGTGAAACCAGACTGTACACATTTTAACTGAGAGCTTTTCAAGGTTCCTTCATTCTTCCATATGAACTTCTCTGTGTGAGTGTCTTCTCCTCTTACTTGCCTGGCAGCATCACGGGTGACACCAGGTTCTTCAGGGATAATGCGCTTGCTGTACCGCTTTTCAAAGCTATTTTCAAGTTAAACAAAGCATCTCCCGTGCCAGAAACGCAGATCACTTAGTGGCTTTCCTTAAACAGAAACTCCCAGGCGTCTCCTTCCATGAGCGCCCTTCAGGAGTGGGGAACACTTGCCTTATAAACAAACCTGGCCCAGGGAAGCTGGCCTGCTGGCTTGCAAAAATAATGTACGTGGAGGCAGGGTAAATAGTTTACATCTCCTTCAGCCTCTGGGTTGTGTCACAGAGCTGCCAGTTGAAATGAGAAAATCTACTGCAGCCTGAAACACGTCTTTGGAAAGGGAAGATGGAGAAGATAGCTTTTTGTGGTGAAAAAAGATTTTAACTGATATCCTGTGGACCACAGGTGGCCAAAGAGCATCACTGCATCTGGTTTTGGCAACAGGCATTAAAACAGTCCATGGGGTTTAAGTGTTTCAGCATTTAAGTATTCTTCTTTGCAAAGCACATGTAGGAAAGGATTTGCTTGTAGTTCATATCTTTAATGAATACAAAGTGCAAAAATTGAAGAGCATAAAAGTGAAGAGCATATCCAAACCATGGTAGTACAATATGTGTTACCTCTCCTTCAGTGCCTAAATGTTAGCTGTCTGCCCAGTGTCTGTAGGCAAAGGAGACTGAAAGATGTTTTAGAAATGGTTAGGTATTTTGGAAGGATAGGTCCAGAAAATGATTCTTTTTATCTGAAATACGTGTCTGAGTTATGTGTAAGGAAACTTTGGTGACTAGGATTCGATAGCTTAAATGGGAGGAGATGAGATCTAGCCAACCAAAAACTTTTTCTTTCTTTGCAGCTTAAATCAGATATAAATGTGATCTCTGAGGATTATTTAGGTTTAGATTTCCATCATTTGTTTTTCTTTAACGATAATCTCTGCAGTTCAGGAAAGTCCAGGCGCATGTGGTTTGATGAAGAGGTTTCTCCAACCAGTGGCCTACAAAATTAGGAGGGGGGAAACACCTGCACATCCCTGCTGGCAGAAAAATGAAAGGGGTGTTTCTTTTGGCAAGAACTACTCCCTAGCTGGTGTCACTATGGAAGTGGAGTCCTTTGTTGACATCCTAATTGCTGCAGGTTGGGTTGAGAAGTTCATAAGCGGATTGCTTGAGCACATTGTCCTCCATCTCTTCTCCTTGGATGAACCTCTGGAAACCTTTTGTTGAGTTGAAGCTGAATGTCAGCCTGTAAAAATCTTATGGCTGGCTTTACTGAGGAAAGGTTGACCCCCACCTGTTAGACAGTCCTCATGTGGAGGACTTTGGTGATTCTCTGCTGAGGCAAGGGGGAAGGAGCATTTCTCCTGGAAAAGGGTGTCAGGAACGGAAAGGAGACGCTGGTAGGATGATCTGTGTTTGCTGTAGGGCAAATAAAACAATGAATATCGACATATATAAACATATGAAGTTCTGTGGGGAATGAGAGATGTTTCTAAGGAAAATTTTCTAGTGCATCTGTTCTATAAATAATTCTCCCCAATTCTTGCCACATCTCTAAGATGGATGATTTGTGGTTATTTTTCAGTGTGGTATCTTTCTTTTTCCCCCCTGCCCTTCTGTTCCTGTCTTTAGTTTGAAAGCCCTCTAGAAGAGATTTACCAAAAAAAAAAAAAAAAGGAGAAAGAATGTGTTCATCTTTAATTTGGCACTATTTTGGTTTGAACTTTTCTAATACAATGACCTATATAAAGTACATCTGGTCCTTTCTGAAAATGTGCTGAGCCTTATTTTGCCATGACTGTTATGGGCAGAAACTGAATTTACCTTTGGCAGAAGCAAAAACCTCTTGAGAGTGCTAAAAAGGAGCAATTTTGCAGGGAAAAGAAAAGGTGGTCTTAAGACACTTGATTAATATTATTGCTGAATCCAAACCCATTTTATACAAATGAAGGGAACCAGATATATAATACTAGAATACTATTGTTCCTAATCATCTCTTTCTGAATGGGTGTGAAGTTTTAAAGTCAAGGGTTTTGACTTCTTTCCAAGGCTCCCTGGTATTTAATGGGCTGAAGAACAATGAATTTGGAATCCAAAAGGGATCCTGTAAATCTATTACAGTGCATGCTGGTCTTTTTTCACCTTCATTTTTAACTTCAACTTATTTTCAGTGTCATCTAAGATCTAGGCAAAAAACAGGGGAATTACTTCAGTACATAAATTTTTTAATTGACAGAGAAAGGAGGAGGAATTCTATGTGGATGACATCTTCCCTTAAAAAACACATTGGAGGTGATCGCAAAACTAAGGATGCTTGACTAAAGCTGGGGTTTCGTTCTGTAATTTCAGGATTTTTAAAGGGTGAAGATTTGAGATCATGTCCTGTATTAAGGTTGCACAAACACTACAGAAATTGTAGAAATCACTGATTCTTTCCTGAAACACAGCAAGCTCCCGATTTGAGTCTGCTCAATTTAATAACTCACGTCAAGAGTGCTGTTGAGGATAAAACCAAAGAATTAAGGTTGTTTTTTATCCTGAGTGTATCACCTATTGAAACTGCAGCCAGCAGGATGTAGAGTAAATTATAAAGTTCTAATTCAGTTGGTTTTGTGTTTAACTGTTCCTCTTTTGGATACTTTTTCATGAATACCTGACACCCTTCTTTAAATGTAGTTTTCTGGATTTGTTGATTTCTTACAATTATTTTCATACAAGAAATTTTGTTGCTGAGTAACAAAAATATGTAGTTGGTAGTGCAAGAAAATGCTTTTTTTCCTCTCAGAGTATATTCTGGACTTTTCTGAATATAAATTTATTAACCTCATTCTTTCAAGGAGTTACTAAAAGGTTCATTCTTGCTTGTTTTGAGGTTAGATGGGTAATATTTAGTAGAGAAGTCATGTGTATAGACTACCAATACTTCCTCAGTCTCTAGGATTGATGTGACCTTAATGTTTTTCTCATGTTATTAGTCAGGGTTTTAAACTCCGGTTCTAAGCCACCTTCCAAGACAAAGCTAACAGAGAGTATCTGTGATATTTCCTCCCCAGTAATACTTCCTTTTCTTGATACAACCCAGCAGCTGGAACTCATGCCTTGGGCTCAGCTCCTAAAGAGGCTCCTACAACCATAGCTCTCTATCAATTTGGCAAACATTAGTCATAGTTGCAGCTGAATTTCCAATTGGCATTCTTGGGTTTGTGCCATCTGTGTTACGTGTCATTTTTGTGAGTGAACAAAGTAGGCATTTCCAATATGCGGACCTGCAGTATTCTAAGGAAACATTTTTTGAGTAAGATTAGTTAGCTATGATATTTTCTATAGAAGGAAACTATTAAATCTGATATATTTTCTGATTTCACACATATTTAAGTGTTTACATTGATTTTCTGCAGAATGTATTACTAAACCTTTTAAATGTGTTTCCTTGAGCATGGTGGTAACATAGGGTGAAAGATATGAGCTCTATGTTGGGGTAAATCCAACTGCAAAGCAGTGTAGAAATATAACTTATTACATGTAGGAAAGTGTGAATGTCTATAGTCATAACATCCATCCTTAAAAAATGGTTTTGCCTTTTCCCTTCTTCATCTGACTGAAACTCAGTGATAATGGCTATTTTTTCTGGTACAGTCCCCAGCAAGAAAAGGACTTTAGAAAATCTTTATTACAAAGTTGTGTTGGGAGTTAATTTAGCAGTGGTGCATTAAAAGAATATCAATAAGAAATACAAGGTGGGAGGGAGGAATTTCAGATGACTTTATGGGAAAATAATAATCCCTGTACTTACTTGCAGAATATCCAAAGACTTTTCCTTATTTCTTAGTTTAGGTTGATCAGACCAATAGTCAGGATGTGTAGCATGGAAACAACCTCTTATTTGTCAGAGACTTGACCACCAACACATTCTTTAAGAATTCTGCTATTTTATAGAAGAAAGCTGACTTTTTATGTTCTTTTACCCTATATTTGGGTATAAATCTATTCCCTTACATATTCTGATGGAAAATGTTGCACAATTCATGCATTTAGTTATGGCAATAGTATTTATAGTGACTTACAGTACATTACACTAATGAAGAAGTTTAATTTTACATCTTTACCTAGCTATAAAATAAACTACTTTATACAAATGAAAAGTTGAAAGCTTGAGAAAATATTTTTCTTTCTGTCTGAAATCACACAACATCTCAGCTTGAAATGCATAGTTGCTATAGGCTCCTAGTTCTTATGACTTGAAGTATTTTTAGAGATTGACTGGAGCTGAAAGAAATGAAACTTCAGCTGGATGACAATTTCCATCTCTTTAAAATAGATAAAAATAAGAAAAGGGAAAGAGGAAATTATTTTTGGTATTTTAAATTCATATTGGTGAGCATAGCCACTTCCTTTCAGTTTCATATGAGGTCTCTTGAACAGCCATGCTGTTGTATTTTGTTGGCATTTTGCTGAAGTCTAGGTTTCTTATTCAATTTTAATGGATTAATGGAAGCTTGGGATCTCCACTGAAATAAGTAGATAGCAGCCTGGATCTTCTCTAGAAAGTGTACCAAAGCCAAAAAAACCCCCCAAAACTGCAAAAATTGACGTTGTTATGTCAGCTACTGATTTGGCAAGCAGTGCACCATATCAGAGGCCGCTCCCTGTGTCCAGTTTTCTTTTCCTTCTCAGAGACAGCAGTGTCTTCTTGCCTTTGCTCTTTGATATATAGCAGTCATTTTGGGGTGCTTCCCAGAGGGAAACCTGGGAAGAGAGAAGAAGGGCTTCACTTCCCAGGGGAGCAGGACGACCAGCAGAAAAGCCTTGCAGAGGTTACCCTTCTGTAGAGGACTGAGTGTGTCTCACTGCATGTCTGCTGGGTGTACAGGCACATATCAGCGTGGAGCAAGAGGTGCCTGGCTTGGGATTGGGAGTTCATCTTGAGTGTGCTTTTAAAGGGATGGGAAAGTAAGTCAGGTGCACAAAGGCTGAGGAAGGAGCTGAAGTCAGATGGTTTTGATATAAATCAGTCAAAAGGTAAGGAGAACGTAACTGAGAGAGGAAGGGGAAAAAATACCAATGAACTTGCTGAAGCATCCTTGGAAAGCAGGGGGAGTGAGGGGCTGGAAGATAGATCAGGTTATAGAACAGAACAGAAAAAAAGGCAACTAAGAGAGAGAGGGAGGCCAGGAGAATATAAGTGGGGGGTGAGTTGAGCTTTTGAAAGGAAATTTGTTTTATTTAAAAGAAGACTCTGTGAAGAAAGAAGCAAATATATTAAAAAAAATAGGAAAAGAAATTAAATGCTTAAAACACTGTGGAGGAAGCAGGTTGAGGAAAAATGGGAAAAAGGAAAGAATGATTAGAAGAATAGAATAATAAAATATAGGAAACATCGTTTTATTTTCATTTATGAACAGTGTAAGATACGATACTTAGATCTTTCTTTTCAGCATGATATGGAGAACGTAAGCAGTCATTCTTCTGGTGCTTAACACCACATGGTGATGAGAGCACACACACTGGGCAGTATTGCAGGTTTTTCTCTGCAGCAAGGTCAGCAATTGAGGTACACATAGGGGGAGCATCTGGTTTCTTGCATAGGGCTGTTACTTTGGCTTGGATTCTAAGTCTCTCCATAAATAGCAGTTTTCATTTAATTTCCTTATTTTATGCTTAAATGCTTGTGATCAAAATGTTACATCACAAATTTGTGTTCGTTGTGCATGAGAAGAATGACTGTGAGGACCATAGCTTGCATACTTAAATTGCTAATGACATTATCATATTGAACAGTAGCAGTATTTTTAATTTTCAAGTAAGTTCATTTCACAACAGTGATTTTTTCCGTGCAACTAACTCTTTGTTTCATAAATTTAGAGCCCTTGCAGGTTATTTATTTATTTATATGTGTTATGTTTAGGTAGAATATGTATCTTATATATGTACTAGATAAACAATATGTTTGTTTATATTTCTTTCCAAATATCCCTAGTAGCTGGAACTGAACCATGAATGCATGGCTTGCCTTCTCCCAGTGCGTTTGCCTGCATTCCTTTTCCCAGTGTCCGTATTCTTGGCAATCTCTTTTGGGTGTTTGTACATTGAACAGCAGGTAAAAAAAAAAAAACCACTGGAAAATACAGCACAGTTTGGTCTGTCGTTTTCCTCAGAAGTAACAATTTACAGTACAACTGGTTTTATCGTTCAATTGTTGTTGGAGTGTGTGGTTAGGATGGGCAGATGTCCTCTGACTGCATCTCTGTTCTGTATTTTGTTATCCGCTGCTGGATTTGGAGTTTCAGGCCACTCAGGATAATCTGGATGGAGTTGGGGAAAAAGAAATATCTGGAGATGGCATTCTTCTGCCAGTCCTGTAATAAAAATTATCATCTGCAAACCAGAAAAGCTTTTCAAAGAACATAATTGTTCCCGTCAATGATTTGCAGATGGGCAAGGTGCATTATGGATATGCATCTGGGATAAAGTGACATAGGTATTCATCACTTTGAGAAGAGGATCCACTTTTGGTTTTTGCAGGTCATAGTCTCAGTCTTAGGTTATGCTGTTTTGCAGGGTGCTTGAATGCAGACTAGCTCTTTTTTTGGCTCCACAGTGAAGCTAGGTGATAGCACATTCAGATGTTTTAATTATTGTAATGGCAAAGGCTTTTCATGTCAACAAAGTCTGTGAGATATTAATGAAGGCAAAAGGATTTGTCCAGGGAAGGGTGAAAGGCCATTTAGGGACTGTGAAGAATTGCAGGTCCTGGAAAACACCCACTTTAGAAATATTGTCCTCCTAATTCACTTGAGCTTGCCTGATTGCTGAGATGAGCCACTCATTGAAATCTATCAAATCCTGTTTGGAGAGTGATCTCTTTATATTTATTTATGGGAACAGACCACCTCTCTCTCTCTTAATCCGTGTCATAGTCTTTAGGACATTACTACCATATGGTGAAACTGAATATTTTTATTGAATCTATTGTGTAATGCCAGTGGACCTGAATAGGAGAAATGATACTGGAGAGAACATAAAAGGAGTTTCTTTTTTTTTTCAGATGGGTGTAAGAGAGTTCAATATTACCAGAAAAACTGCTTTGAACAATGCTGATAAAGAAGAGCTTTAATAAGCCTGAGGCTGTTTGCAGAAAATTAGTCCGCATTAGGGTATTATTCCTCCAGGGAACGTTTATAATTCCGGCAGGAATGTGAGGAAGGGGGGCAGATCAGATTCCGGCACAACCTTGCAAGCTTTCAGCTGCCGATGCATGGTGCACCTGCATGTTCCCCTGTCTGACCTCAGAGCTGGCTTGAAAATCTCTGGCATCTGGAAGTGCGAGGAAAGATCAGGTTTTTAATATTTGTGACAAAAAAAAAAAAAAAAAAAAAATTAAATCTTTTTCCTTGACAGAATGCCTTGTATTTTACAACTTTTTAAAGGATACTGGAAACTATTTTGTGGGTATGCTTTTTAGTGATTAGAGGTTGGCTCTTTTGCTTTTAATTTTATTGAACTAGTATCTTAAAGATCTCGTAGTGATATGTCCAAATAGATGAATAATGTTAATTTAAAAAAAAAAATTGGTTAGTTGGCAAACCTCAAGAAATTAATTTCATACTCTTTTGCTTATCTCAGTAAGAATGTTCTCCTTAGCAAGTGCAGATTTGAGCATGACAGCTCCAGCAGTTATCTCATTTGTGGAGGTCTAGGATAGTATCTCATTTTCAAATTGTAGTGATGTGGAGATAAAATGTAAATACTGCTGTATGAAGATTGCAACTTCATGATGTGGTACTTCATAACTGGCAGCTGCGGAAGTAACTTGCAAATTGTAAGTGCATGTAATTTAGATTTCTTGGATTTAACTGTTTGGTAATTATGCTTCGATTTGTATTTTTTTTATCAGACATAGTGGAGTGGTTAAGCTATGCTGCTTATGAACATCCATGTCAGTAATTTTGTAGTATAAAGTTGTGCTTATTAAATTAACGGAATTTCTCTTTTTTGGAATTTAAAGTTGTTTGATTTGGCACGTGTAGCTTATTTCTTGCAGACTACTTAATTGAATAGCTTCTCTGTTTATCTTAAAATGCAGATAAATGGCTTTCAGAGCAGTGTTTATAGCTTAATAGTTCCTGAAATAAGAGTCAACTTTATCTCCTAGACTCTACTAGTCATAACTAATGATCCCTCTGCTTACACTGTTGAGCAAGTCAGGAGACACTGAACTCTGCAGAGAGCAAGGGCCCTGTGCAGTGGGAGGATAGTTTGTATGTGATGGCGCCTAGTAGACAAGGCTTTCATGGCTCAGTAGTGTTAATTGGGAAACAAAACTTGTCCTCAGCCACCTCTAACCTCTTATTTCTGAATTGTTCTTCTACGAATATGAGTGAAAACCCAAGGGCGAGTTGACGGCACACAGTAGTTTGCTTGCCTCGTAATTTAAGGTAAATAGTATCAGATTACTCTTATATTTGCTTCAGTCATGCCCATTAGAGCACAGTTTGCAACATGAAGTCTTTGCAGAAATTGAGTCTATTTCTAATATTCCAAAAATCACTGTCAGGCACCCTAACAGAGGCATTGTGTTGAGGTATGGAAGAGGATGAGAAAATAATTAGGCAGCTGCAATTACTATATTTTGTTCTAGGGCTTTTTATATGACATTTTAATTTATTAATGAAAGAAAGATAACTTTTTTTATTTTCCTGACCTTTGTGTTAGTTCCTGAGTGGAGAGCGGTAAGCTTTCCTTTGTAATAGGGTGAAGTACATGCTCTGGGAAGAGAAAGGGGAGAGAAAAAATAGTAGATTTGCCACCCATCAGTAATATTCTGTTATTATTACCTTGGAAACAAAATTTTCTTTTTTATCCATCAAATTGAAATACTATAGGGAGCAACAGTGCCTCGTGGCACTAAGCATCAGTATTCTTCTGTACTCTGTCAGCCTGTCGATATGATCTTTTCCTGAGGTTTTTTAATTTGCAAGAAGAGTATTTATTGGAAAATAGGTGTTATGAGGTGGATACTGGCCTTAAAGAATCTTAGCCAGCACAATGTTCTGGTTTCAAATAGTCAATCTAGCAGGCAGCTTTTTCTGGCTTTAGGTGAATTTCAGCTAGTGGTATACAAAGCAGTCTCTGTACCTAATTCCTGTTTCTCCAGTCATCTAGTCCACTGTTTTGAAAGCTGATTAAATGTAAACATTTAGGTGGGTTACTGGTTGTAAAAGGAACTGTATATGAAAGCTGTTCCTCCTTAAAGAAACTTTTATCAGTCTTGTTTATGCTCCAGCTTCCATGTTGTTCATTGTTCTTCTGAGTTTTTGTATTATCTTAAAAGTAGGTTTTGAGTGTTGTATTGGCAGGAGAACAGCAGGCTGGTATAGAGCACAGTCTGGATAACACCACATATGGTGCCAAAGCCACACCATGCAAAGAAAGCAAATTCAAAACACTACTTACAACTCTGAAGATGTTTTTATTGGACATTCCCATGAATGAGCTACAGGAGATACAAGGCAGAATGAGCAGGATGCCCTCAGAGACTTGAAGAGGAGGGACGTGAATGGCTGCCAGGAGCACCACTATGTTGTCCAAGTAGTTTCTAGCTGGACCATATTACAACATTGTACTGGCAGAAGTTTGTGTGTCTTTTTCATGTGGTATATGTGGTCTTGACAGAGAGTACCAGTAGCTTTCTAACGTAGGGATGCAGCAGGAACAGACCAAACAATATGGAAAAGGAAAAATTGAACCATTGCCTCTGCTAGTATCAAATAGTTTTAAAAAAGGGTGTGTAAGGCTCCAAAAAAAGGAGCTTTTTTTTTTTTTTTTTTGGAAAGAGGAGACTGCAGGCAACTTTAATGTTTATGTTGTATAAAATCTTGTTTGTTACATTTTACTTTGTGATCAAATCAAATATCCAGATACTATACTTGTTTCGCTCAGCATCCTGAAGAGTCAGCTCTTCTATATGAAACAAGTTGAAAGTTCACACAGGTTAGTTTTGAGCATTTTCTCATAGGAATAAAGCTCTTACTTCTTTGGAAATAATCCCATTGGTAAACAGCATCTGCAATAAACCTCTCAACAAGAAATTGAATACATAGTTCTGAATGTGCAGATACCTTTTTCTTTCATTACCACTTTCCAAACATGGACTTAGATTAGGTAATGATGAAGCAGAAACCATGGTATCATCACTGTGAGCATGTTCTGACTGCAATTTCTGATGTTTACAACTTAATATCAGAAGGAAGCATTAGTTACAGTAGCTATAGGTCATCTCTAACAGTTACATACACCATGGAAGCGATAGATATTATGTGAAGGGGGTGTGATATATTATGACCATGTTATCTGGAATAAATTCCAATTACCAGCTTACTTTTCCTTGCATTAAAGTTACAAGTTAACTAAATTATTTCAAGTATCTGAAATACTAATATATGGGGTTTTGTTTTTTAATAATACTCTTTTGGTTTATATATATGTGTATATATATGTATGTATATATATCACAATTAAATAGAATTTTTAACAGTGTTTAGTCAAATTGTACAGCACATATCAGGATCATGAATTCCTCTCAGTCGTTATATACTCTACCTTGGAGTGAAATTCTTGCTATTATTCCATTACAGGACCAAATTTGGATGCTGTTTGTGTCAGTTTTGTCAAGTTTCCTTTTTTTTTTTTTTTTTTTTTTTTAAACAATGTGCTTTGATAAAGCCTGTGTATCCTGGTAGCAACTTCACTATCTCTTTGGTGGCTCTTTCTCTGAAAATAAAATCACAAATTGCTGGTTGCATACCGTTTCTTTTAATAGTCTGTTCTCAAGTGGCATTTTTGTTTTGCCTACAAAGTAAACTGGAGGCAGCCTAAAAAACATTGAAACCTTCTCATGATTGCCCCCGTTGGCAAATATGTATTGAACTGGATAAATGAGGGCCAGGATGTTGTGGTATGTCCTGTATCACAGGTAGGCACACTTTAAAGGGAGGTGAGAAGCAGAAGGCTCCAGCTTCAGTCAGCATTTCACATACTGACCTTGGAAGCTGTTGTCAGCCATCTGGAAATAATTACAAATTCTGTATTGCTCAGAATCTCTGCTTTATTTGTAATTCCAGGATTTTCTTTTTCTTTCACCTTTCTACTGTCATATCCTATGTAGCCTGAATATTCCATTGCGCCTGGCTGAAATAACATTGTTTGCCAGCTTACAATCAAAGAGAGTACAGAGAGAAACAGCTGAGCCGTATTAAGCAGAGGCAGTCTGGACTACATTTCTTTACTGCTGAATAACACACCACAGGTGCAGGATTAGCCCAGCCTACGGTGCTGTGTTTGCTTAGCAGAGCCCTGAGAGCCACCCTCTGCCTCCTCACATGACTCTCATCTTTGGGGAATCTGGCAGCGATGTAGCAAGCGCGCGGAAACCCAGTGTAAGTAGAAGGCTTAGCTTTTCAGCTCACAAAGGACTTCCCACCCCCTCTTTTTCCCCTTTTTCTTCTTTTGTCTTTCTTTTATTTTCTTTTTGATTACTTTTTTTTTTTTTTTTTTAAGCCTGGTTTGAGCAGAACACTACAGAGAAAAAAAAAAGGAAAACAGTGAAGTTCAGTGGGTTCTGCAGAAAGGCCAAAGAGGAAAAAGCATGACTGAAGAAAAAACAGTATCACTGGTGTGCTGGCGAGATGTGGGATTGCCCCATGGGGCGACAGGGAGCCAGCTGCTTGTGATCTTGTGTTTGCAGCTTCACTTCTTGCAGGGACACACACGTATACTGGAGATTTCCTATTCATTTGCTTGGACTGTGGGTCAGAGTTTGTATGGTGTCAAGGGTCTGCTGCAAACCTTTAGGTGCACTTTTGTTGGATTAGATTTAAGGAGAAAGATGGTAGATTTATAGACAAAATACTGCAGATAAATAAAAGATTTCCTGTTTCCATTTTTGGTGAGAATTGAGGAAAAAAGATTTTTGAAAGAACTAGTACTTGAAATTCAGCCTGATATTGAATTTAAAAGGATGTTTCACTTTTTCTCATGAAATGTGCTTTTATATTAATCTTTGAATTTGAAGTTAATTTAAAAACTAACTTAATTTAAAAATTAATTAAAAGTTTTGGCAATAATAGCCCAATTTTGATGCCAGATTCTCCTTCTGAGGATGAAATTACAGAGCTGGGACTGATTTTAGCCTTAGCGATAGTCACCATTCAGTCTAATTTTAAAGGTATTTTGGCAATATATGGTGCATGTGTATGTCAGTAATGCTTCTATAAATGCTGCATCTGTTCTGTACAGTTAAAAAACTAGTTAATTGGAAAAAAAGCCAAAAACAAATGTATTTTTTCCCTAAAACTTTTCATCACTGTTCACATATGGCTGGGCACTGGACAAAAAAAAAAAAAAATAAAAAAATTTACATTTGACTAGAATTGTAGAGAAATCTGTGGAGAAATTCTATCAAGACAAAGGTGGCCATGCAGCTCTTGAAAACTTCTGGTCAAGGAGAATAACACATGGGATACAAGTTTGCAAGGGTGATTGCAGTTCACATTTTTTTGAGGTTCAAGACTTTGAGGTTCTTTATGAAGTGTAATTGTGAAGATATATCCACGTGACACTGGAAAAAGCCAAAGCAATCAAACCCAGTGGGGCTGACGGCTGGTTCATCCTCTTACAGAGACCCCAGTGGAAGCCTGCTGGTGGGGATTGGTTAAAGGTTTGGTGGCAGTGCCATGGGCCCATGAGGCACACACCTCCTTCCCACCCAGCTCAGCAGATGCTCTGAGGCATTCAGACAGGGAAATGCTTTTAGGCTACCCAGACACTTCTGGAAAACCATAGCGCTTATGTCTGCGGTCAAAATTCATTATTGTTGTTTCATGCAAGCAATTAATTTTGGTTTGCAGTAGAGATGCTTTCCTCCCCTTTTAAATGGATATATTTGTCTTCTGTCAAAGTGAATAAGTCAATGACACTTTCTGTTGCATTCAGCCATGTTTGCAGAAGATAAGATTTGTGCCTTAGCCCTCCTTCATGAACACAAAGATCTTCTTTATCACTTACAATTTCTACACATGCAGTTCAAATCCCTGCACGGCGTGTGTGGTGAGGCCAACAGTAGCGGCAGTCAGTTCAGTGCAGTCCCTGCCTTGGCAGCTTAACAGGGCAGGAATTTATACTGTCACTTGTTGAATTGCTAAAAACTCTGCTTGGCCTGGTGACCTGTCAGGGTGGCATTTACCTCCAGGCAGAAAAATTCTTGCAAATCCTTGAGCACTTCATTCAGCAGCAGTTAGTTGCTGAGAGTGTCATAATCACGTGGGATTTAGGGAAGGGTTTGGCATTCATCCCTGAAAAATTATCAAAATATACTAGTTCCTTTTGCAGACACTAAATAATCTGTCCTTCTGGGAGATAGACAGGCACTTGTGGAGAAGTGGGAAGGGAAATTGGTAGGAAGCATCATCCCCCTGGTTTGAGAAGCATGATAAGCTAATCACTGAAGTTTTTTATATATACATATATACACATATATATATATATGTAAAGTTTTACAAAGCCATTAAAAACATTCCATATTTATGCCATAATATAGATATACGACAGTTTTGGTTTTGTGACTATCTACACTGTTTAATTTATTCTTATTGGAAGTGAGAGGGACTCCAGTGTATTAGGACTCCAGTGCAGTAGGACTGACTCCAGTGCAGTAGGAATTAGAAAGGAGTTAGTAATTCATGAAGTAGGCTGCTCTTTAGGCTAATCCAGGGTTATGTCACATCTGCTCATGAACAGCCAAACTCAGTCAGTTAGAAGGGCACTGGCACCTCTGAATAATGTTGGCACTGTTTTCAGCAAGCATGGCATGTGCACATGCTAATTAGATTTTAATATACAGGTGCAGTCTTTGATCTTGGGGTGAAAATGGCTAGCTGATATTTTTATCTTCCAGGTGCTATTTTTGTCTTGACTGCCTGGTGCCCTTGTGTTTCTTTTCATTGAGAAAGGTAACAGGAGTGACAATGATTTATTAAACATACCTAAAAGAGCCATGGGATCAAAGCTCTCTATTGCTGTTTCTTTTAAATTCCATTGTCTGAATGCCTCAATCTAAATATCATCCAAAATGATAATAAGTAAAAATCTGCAGCTCGCCTGGTGCAATGTTTGCTGCTTTCCTGAAGATCAGACAGCAAAGCATAGATTAGTAGCAATGGTATCACATTGCCTTGCTTCCCATCTGCGTATTTTTTCCCCTGTTGCTACTGTTCAGGAGGGTTTTCAAGACTACCTATAGTGATATTTATGTAATCTCCTGGTGGTTGCATTTGGTGTTTGCTGCTGGAAACTGCAAGTGTGTGTGGTGATTTGCAGCTTAGAAGCGGAACTAACTAGCTTTGGATGTTAACAGCAATCTTCCTATATTTTTTTAATAAAAATTTTCTAAACGAAGAGTGTGACACAAACTCTCCTGTTTGCACCTTAGTATCCAGAATGCTCATTTTACATCTTTGTACCTTAACTTCCATCCCCTATTTTGTTCAGGTGATGCTCGTGGACAGCTTGTTGTCCACCAGTATCCCCAGGTCCTTCTCTGCAGAACTGCTTTTCATCAGGTTGGCCCCCAGTCTCTGCTGGCAGCTGGGGTTATTCCTCCCCAGATACAGGACCCAGCATTTGCCATGGTTGAATTTTAGGTGTTTCTTCTCTGCCCCCTCTCCAACCTCTCAAGGTCCTTCTCAAGGGCTGCACAGCTCTCTGTGGTATCGGCCACTCCTCCCAGGTTTGTGTTGTCAGCAAACTTGGAGACATCTGCCCGTTCATCCTAGTCATTGATGAATAAGTTAATGGGCCTTGTATTGAACCTTGGGGGACACCGCTAGTGACATGCCTCCAAATAGCCTCTGTGCCACTGATTACAACCTTCTGGGATCTACCATTCAGCCAGCTCTCAGTCCACCTCATTGTCCACTCATCTAGTCCATGTTTCCTGAGTTGGCCTATGGGGATGTTATGGGAGACAGTGTTGAAAGCCTTGCTTGAGTTCAGGCAGACAATATTCAGTACTGGCCTCTCATCCATCCAGGGGTTTCACTGAAGAAGGCAATCAGATTGGTCAAGCGTAATTTAACTTTAGTGAATCTATGTTGATTACTCCTGATCACCTTCTTGTCATCCATGTGGATAGAAATGGCCTCGAGAATGAGGTGCTCCACCGCCTTTCCAAGGATTGAGGTGATGCTGACTAGCCAGTAGGTCCCTGGGTCTTCCTTCTTGCCCTTTTAGAAAACTGAGGTAATATTTGCTTCCTTCCAGTCCTCAGTTCCTCCAGTTCCTTTTTAGTATGTCAGGTTATTACAGTAAATATATATCAAGGTACAGCTATTTTCAAACACTGATTGATAGCAATCTCAGTTTGGGCTTGCTAGTGCAATATAGTCACACGCTGAAAAGGAAAGCATTTTGTTATCATTTTTCTGGTGTATTAATGCCAGATTTTGTTTACTGTGTTTTCGGATCAAAAATAGGCAGGTCTGATCTCTTCTTGAGTTTTATTGTAGCCTTGAATATCCAGCAGAGGAAACTGTCATGATTTGGTTTTCCTTCTCTGTTATATATTTATCACCAATAAAAAAGTGTTTTACTGTTACCGCTTGACTATTTTACACAGTAGATCAGGCTGAGTTAAGAGGTGTAATTTATTTCAAGTTCTTTAACTGTGCTGTATTTTCATTGCCGATTATTTGCCAAAAAATATCCCGTGGAAATTCTTTTATCTGATGACTGTAAAGTAGAGCGAGTTAGCAGTTAGTTATTTCCCCTTCTCCTACAACAATTTTCCTAAAACAATCATGTTGATGGTATAATCGTGTCCTGGTGGGAAGTCATCAGGCTGTGGTTTATGATACGGCATAGGAAACTCCAGCAGAGTGTTGCAAGATAGTTTTGTATTTTAATAAATGACTGCTTTGAGGAAAAGCATACTATGTAGACTAATGCAGGGCATAAGTGAAGGCATAAGTTGTGGTTTAAAATTTCCCTCTAACTCTTCTATCAAATTGACTGATTTTCTTCTGAGGTTTGGGTGGGTTGTTTTGTTTTGTTTTCAGTTACTGTTGAGACACTTTTGTATGAATATCCTTAATTTCCAGTCCAAAGCAGCAGTTGAAACAGCTATTCCATGATGTGTAAAGCTTCCTGGGTGTGTACCTTCTCTGAAGCAGTAAGCATCATTCCCAGTCAGTGGGTGCTGTTGCTTGCCAGATGTTGTTATTAGACTGGCAAAATATGAATGGATGATAGTGAATCAATCTGAGGCTTCAAATACCCTAAGTAGAAAGATGTAAGCACAAAACTCTGATACTTTCTTTCCCCCCTGCAAATACTTGTTGGTGGCCCTTAGCATCTGTTTTGAGAAGGAGCAAGTCTGATTTTACTTTTGACAAACCCATGCAAGGTCATGGGAGATCTGCTTCTTCACTGCATAGACAGCACACAGATCATACAGCTGTGGCACAGAAACCAATCTGTTAAGATAACTATTGCTAATTCTTCATCCTTCAGGAACAGCATGGCTTGAGATTAAAGCTACAAAATGCAGGGGAACAGAATAAAGAGCTTTTCACCTCCTACATTACCAGACTTGTTGAATTAGAGCAGTGCCCAAAAGTCATTACCATCTGATGGCTGTGGGCCAGTGTGAAATGAGTTACTGGGCTTTTTCCAGGTTCTAGTGGAGAAATTTCTGTCCAAATCACATAACTATGGCTACGGTTGGCAGGGGCTGAAGTACTCATTGGCATCCATGGCAGAGCTTGAGGACTGAATGTACACAAAGAGACTGGCTCTCTAGATTAGATTTTTTTTTTTTTTTACCTACTTGAGTCCATGCAAAGCTTAAATAGGCAATTTTCCTTTTTTTCCTTTTTGTGTGTGAGGTACCACTGTCTACAAACCTGTCAAACCAATAAACAACAACATTATTTAAAACCATATTATAATTCATCCTGGTAGTTACTTCATTGTGATTGTGGAGTGGGGATCTGTAATCACGTCTCAGTCATGTTAAGAAAATGATAGCAAAACTAATTGAAATGCCATGGAAGGGTTTGCCACATAACAAAGTCAGTATTTGGGTGCAAATCTTAGTGCTCATAGATTACCATGAAGTGTAGGAGGGATAGGAAGCAAAACGTAAGGATATATCCAAATAGGATGATTTCTTGGCAATGGAGGTTAGTAGGGCTTTAAACTAGACATTAGCATTATCCTGAATGACTATGAGAATGACTTCCATCTTACAGCACTTTATTTTCCTTGTTTTCCTTCTCCTGGCTTCAGGATCTTTGTAGATGTACCTTTCCCTAAAGGAGTTCAAAGCATGGAGAGAGACACACACATTTGGAGAAAAACACAACAGTAGCGTGCTGCACACAGTCATAATTCTCGGGTACAGATTGATAACAGAGGCCATCAAATCACAGTTTTCAGTGGTCCCAGTCCTACAGAGGAAAGTAATCCTTCTGAGAGACGTAAAAGCCATGGTGGCTGACTGCCAGTCCTTGTGGTGGAAGGTGCTTTGTACATGTTGGTGAATTTTATTGGAAAAAGAGAGATAAGCTGAGAAAACCAACTAAATTTGATGAAGGTATAGCACTCTGATGGTGACCCTCAAGCTCTCAACTGTTTTGATTAATTCCCTGATGCAGTTAGTAAGTTTCTCAGCAGACTACAATAACCTTACTTTTGATACCACTGTTTTTCTGCAGTTCTCCCAAGCTGTGCTCAGTTTGATGGGAGGCTGACCATAAGCAGACTGCACCATAATAGGCTATAGCAAAGAAGCAGCCAAACTTAAATAGCCTGAAATCCCTTGCTTTTAGGACTCTTGGACGTATCTCCTTATCGGAGTTTTAAACCTTAAAAGCTTCTAATCCCTAGACAGAGCCAAGGCTGCCTGACCAACATGCACTTGTTACAGCACAGAAGCAAATGCAAGATGAGCAAGCTGCTCACCATCCCAAACTGTGCATTTTATGCCTGAATTCAGGAGCAACCTGTTGCCAAGCTGGAAAGCTCATGTGGGTTCCTTCCTACGTGTTCCATTTTTGGGAAGGAACTTCTTGAAAATCTTCCTGCTCTAAAGTCAAGCAGATGCAGAAGTCAAAAGACCTTGTTGAAACTCAACTCTGAGTAGGAGGAGAGTTCTTACATGTTGTACTGTTATCTGCTGGACAGATATGAATTTCAGTGGCAAAAGATCTGCCCATCCTTTTATCTAGCAGCCAGGAAATTAAAGCATGAAAGAAGCAAAAGAATAGAGTGAAAAGAGTTTTTCATTGTAGAAGACAGAAAATAGCTTGATTGAAAGTGTCTTATTCCTTCCTCTTTTAATTTTATTCAGTTTATTGTATTTGATAGTGAACTGCAATGACTTTGCACTAGTTCTGACTCTGGCCATTAGCTGAAAGCAAAATCCTAGGCTACATTCCTACTTCCAGCTCTAGGAAAGTGTAAATTTGAATGCCAGCCTACTTGTCCCACCTTTTCTAAAAAACAAACTACATTTCTAAATAGCCAGCTGTGATGCTTTGTTGGTATTTCAGATTTTTGATTCTAATTCAGCAACTTCCCACTTGTCTTATTATATCCAAGAGTACAACCAGGTCTAGGAGTGTAAGCTGTTGTTTATGGCAAGTTTTGCAGGAGCTATTCATGATTACATCCCTGATGAGGGATGGGTACAGATTGCACTGGAGTATGGCTGCCTTATTCATTTGTTGAAAAAGGGAATGATCTACAATTGTATATATTGTGAGGAACGTATTTAGCTGTCTATATTTAACATTTTCAGACACAATCTAATGTGTAATTAAACCTTTCCCTTTGTCTGTGCTAGGTGTAAAATGCTTTTGTCTTTGTACTCCTTGCTGGGGAAAGATCCCTGCTGAAACTGCAGATAGCTTGTTGAAAGAGCCATGGAAATGATGCACAAAGCAAACTATTTCATTCAATTACCTCATGAGCTTGAAGTCTGAAAATCCTTGACAGGATTATTAATAGTTGAACATTCCCCATTCAATGGTAATAAAGTAATACAGATAAAAATTGCCAATTGAAAGAGAATTTACATAATCCCTAATCCTGTGATCCAGGGAGTGAACATCTGTTGATTTGTTACACACAGGCTTCATTTGAAGGTGTCATAATGATATTATAAAAACCAAAAAACAGTGCCTTTTTTTTTTTCTCAATTTAAGCATCTACTGCATCTTATGGTACAGCTGTAAGTACACAGCAACATAGATACACAATGCCTCTTGAGTGAACTAATTCATTTAGTTCTAATTTTGCCAAACAGTAGTAAAAACAGTATGGGACTTCAACATCCAGTTGTGTCATGAATCCAGTTTATGTCTTAATGCTGGGCACAAGGGTTACAGGCCCATAGTTTTCATATGTTTTATAACTAATTCACTGGTTTGACTTTAAAAAAAGGTGGGTTTATCAAAACTCCAGTCAGTTTCAGTGGGATGCATAGGTACTGAGCAAAGGCCAAGTGGCATGAGTTTTGTGTTTCATAGGTGTATTAGTCTGGTATGGTGAATGATTCTCTTTCAAGTGTATCCCCTTAATATTATTAATATATCTCTTGTGCAAGGAATATGCAAGGAGCGGAAGGGCTATGATGTTCAAAAAGCTAACGTTTCTCTAAATGCAGTATTCTTATGTGCAAAGCCCCACTTTCCCCAGAGCTAACAAGTTGCGGCTTTTTCCGAGTTGGCTAGGGATAAGCTTGCATGTTTCCTGTTAAATTGAAGAAAATTAAAGCCTGTCTGCCAGTTGTTCCCAGTGCCTGTCCGTTTGCAGGACTTTCCTGTCGGAGGCGGCACAGGAGAGGAGGGGTATGCAGGTATGCAGCTGGGAGGCACGATGTGCACGCTTGTGCTTGGGACACTGGCTGGTCCCACACACCCAGGAGCACAGACTGGACTTTGTTAGTTTTCCTAAGGGCATGGAGTGGTTGAACAGTCCCGATCTTCCTCCAGTCCTTCACTGTTTCAGAATCTTTCAACCTCTTCTTGCTATCCAAGCCCTGAAGTGTAGCTACTTGTTCCCATCACCTCTGCCTGTTTGTGCACCCCATCCCTCTGTGGGGAGCTAAATAGGATAGAAATTTCTGTCAGCTCCACAATATATCAGTCGTGATGATGGAGATTTGGGGAAGATTTTAGAGTCAAAGCAGCAGTTCAAGAGCCAATCAAAATAATTATACTGCCAATTGTTTCTAAAGACTTAACAGTAAACCAAGAATTTCAAGCCTACTCATCAACTACTCTGTTGGACACAGCTGTTTTTAAGTTACCCTTTAGTAATCTTACAGGGGACCAAAAGGAAAGTGAGGAACTGCCAGTCGAAGCTTTTCATGCTAATCTCATATTTGTCTTTGAGGTTTAAAACATTCACAAGTACTGAAAGCTGATATTTATGAGTAGAGCTTGAGGGCTGGGGAAGGTTGCTTAAACAGCTCCTAGCCTATCACCAACATCTCCAGCTGTACTCCACCAGCTCCATAGAGATTCAGTACTCTGATACTTTATAAATAATCACCTCCATATATTTCAGCATTGTTCATTCTAAAACACATTCTTGTCTTTTTTTTTATAGACTTGTTTTACATAAATGAACTCTTTTCCTTGTTTTCCAAGTAGTGCTTATGCAATTCAGTCACAGAAAGTGTTGTTGAACATGAAAGAACATCACTTTCAGTTAAATATTTGTTAATTTTTGTGGCCGTGTTCTGTTCTACCTGGAGTACCATAAATCCTACTGATTTTTATGGGGTTCAGTGAGTGTAGAATTGTGCCAAGTGCTGTAGAGATAAAGAAGGCTCAAAGGTGTAACCAAGGATTTGACCTGTGTAATGCAATAGAAGAAAAGCTGTACTGTGCAATATATAATAATAAAAGCGCAATATAGCTCTTGGCAGCAGCAGAACTTAACATCAGCACCTTTGATCTAATACCACCAAGGTCCCATAAGCCTCATAGTGACCATTCCGGGAGTGCCTACAGAAGACCTCTCTGTAGTTATTTGTTGTCTCAAATAGCTTTCTCAAATTTTGATGGGTAGAAACACATTAAAGCCTTCCTTTCAAGTCTTGCAATGCAGCCTAGAACTGTTTCTTTTTTTTTTTTTTCCCCTCTTACAGCTGATTTTCTAGACAACATGCCCTTGCGAAGTTCTGGCAAGCTGAGCATGGAGACCAGAAAAGACGGTGAGAGTACGGCACCTGCTCCTCCGCAGAAGAAGCTGTCCTGTCAGTGCCACCACCACTGCCCTGAGGACTCAGTCAACAACACCTGCAGGTTTGTGGGATATGTATTTGGTGATGAAACATAGGAAAACCTATGTGTGGTAGCTCAGCAATCCCAAGTTGGGTGTTGCAGTTTTTGTTTAAGCAGAAATATGTAAATAAGTTGTTATACATTGTGTCTAAAAATCAGAGGTAATTTTTACCTAGATAACTGCTACGTATTTATAATTTTATTTTAAGGTATATAGGTATTTATAATTTTAGATAATACTTGTATTAATACATTGCATATGAAATATTCTGAAGGCAGAACTTTGTTTTTAAAGGTGCATGCAGTCAATGAGAGAAGACTTGATGGAGATATATGGAAATGTCAGTAAATGCTTATAAATTTATAATCACTCTTAATAGAACACCATTTATAAGAATCCTGGTCTTTGTGCACATCTTTGCAATAGCTGAGCTATTTTCTGTAGGTCCTCAAGGCTTTGGGGTTTTTTTCTAGTTTCCATACTAAAAGGAAAACAATCTTTACCTTGATATGAAGCATTGTGTATTTTCTTATACAAGCTGTAGTCTTCTGGGGTTTTTTTTGGGCTTGGAGTACTTCAGATCTCTCATTTGGGTTGGATTCTACTTCCTTGGGTCCTTTTGCTTCCCTGGGGGAGAGGCACATCCAGATGTGCATAGGCTCCTTGAAGGTTCAGCGTTGGTCTTGTTGCAGTGTCAGCTGTTTTGTTGCACTGACACTGGCTGAAGCAAGCAGAGGTGACTGAGGGTACCTGTGGTGGGACCAAGCTGCTGTTCCCCTACCCAAACACATCTCTTGCTGGACACATAAAATTGCTGCTGAATGAAGGTGCTGGTCAAAAACCTCTGTCTTGGCTTAAGATGCAGGTTACAGTTTGCTTTAGCTGCAGCAAAGTTGGGCTGAGCTCTTCATGTTCCATATGAGGAATTTAAACTTTTCTGATTATTTAGAGCAAGTATGATTCTGGAGATACACACTATCAGCCATAGCCTGGTGGGGCTGTGGGAATCAGAGAAGCATCGAAGCAGGGCTCAGATATGAGCCCAGCTGGAGACACCAGTTCTGTATACGGTGCTGTTTGAGGTGAGATAGTCAAACATCATGTCAGCTCTTCAAGGCAGAGTATTAAAAAGATAAATGGGGAAACCCTGAAGTTGCTGAAGATATTGATTGCTTTGTTGGATTTTTGAGTGTTCTTTTGTAGCCTGACTTAATTCTTCTCAGCCTGCAGTTTCATACTGAATTGTATGGAAGTTTTGGTGGCAGCTGTAAATACCATTTTTCCTTTCTACCGTCTTCCTACAAACCCATGCTCTAGCCAGGAGTTAGGCTTAACTGCTCTCTCATGACAGTCAGTTTAAAAAGCTGTAAAAGCCCACTCTGATATCAATTTGCAGATCCCCTGCAGCGTAAATCAGCTGTTTCCTTTTCCTGCCCAGCAAGAGCCACAGCTTTCATATGTGCTGTCTCGCACACACAGGAACAGGGAAGTTGCAGATGACTTTTAAATCCATGAACTGGGAAGCACAAAGTGATCAATGTTAAAGAGCCAATTGAACAAGGTTTAAACCCCAGCTGGGTAGGCCTGCTGTTGCACATTGCTTTGTAGACGTCATTGACATTAATTATTCTTCATGTTACCAGGAACTATGAATAATGTTCTATTAAAATGGATCTGTGCATGTTCCCTTACTGCAGTGCTCTAAAGAAATTCTCTACAGAGTCCCTTATGGTGTCAAATGTCAAACTGTTTTTTAGGTGATGCCCATGGATAGGCAGTTAAGTGGTAATAAAACAAAAAATTGTAACCCCTTTGTCTTCATAATCTTTGAAGATTTCAGGTTTCAGTGATGTCACTTTAGTGACAAAGTTATTTTTTCCAATTTAGACACCAAAATAATAAGTAAAACTGTAATTTACCCCTCAAATATTGTCACTTTTCTGTCCAGGAATATGGTAACAGTCAGGAGGCTTACATTAGATGAACTCATTCTCTTGTGCATCACCTGAGCAGTACCCATCTTGCAACTTGCCCAGTGAGCAACAGCATAAGTGAAAAATTGCTGAGGAGGGAGTTTGGAATAATATAAAACAAAAAAATTAAATTAATTTAAATACCCTTCCTTTGTGGCTTGTTGGCATATTGGTGTCACCTGTTCACGATGATGATCATTGTTATGGATCCCACTGCCTTGGTGTGAGTTGCAGTGAGGTATGAAGGACCCAACACCCCTTGTTTTTCCTACATCATCTTAACTGTTAGTCTGTAATTGTTTCTTTCTTAAACTCCTTTCTACATAGCTGGAATTATGGATCAAAAGTGAAATGTGATGTTACAGAGAGAAGAAGGTCCTAAGTCTACTGCTGGGAAAGAGTAGTTATAAGGTGTCTGGTTAGCTGGCTGGATTGAGACCAGGTTTCAAAAGATTTGAGCACAACCAACCCCAGGTTAGCAGCAATTATTCACTTCCCCTGTGTTTTGGGATCATCCCTGTAGTCAGGCAGTAACTTTCATATTTCATCCTAGCCTGAATGACTGTTGGCACAGTTTTAAAGCACTCAGGAATCATCACTGAACCTCACCATAAAGGAAGTTGCCCCATTTTGATGTTCAAGCAGTATTGATTGCAGTGTTTGACTGAAGAATAAACTGACTGCTTTGGATTAAAAGTTACTGAATTAATTATCTACTTACCTCAGATTTAGCCAATAAAAGCCTTTTGCATTTGATATTTAAAAAAAAAAAGTAAAAATCAAACCACTCATCGGCTCTATCTGTTAAGCTTTGGGCTGTGTTTGGACCTGCAGACTTTGGGCCTGGAAGCCTGACAGGGATGAGCCACTGTGTGCTGGGGCACCCAAAGGCATGGCAAAGCCAGGGAAATTTACTGAGTACATCCATAGGCAAGGCTTGTGCTCTGGAGAGCCACTGCCCCTACCAGGGTTCTTACTAAAGCAGTAAAGCCTTTTGTGAGCCCAGGAGCAAGGACCTCTAAAAGTTCAGTGGAAAAGCATTTCCAGCTGTGTTTAAATTAAAACTCTCGGAGTAGAACAGCTCGTACTATTGCAATCACCATTTGAAATTTTTCATAAAAAGCAGTCTATCATCTCAAATGAAGATTTTTATCTGCTACCACAGGTTATTCATCTGCTGAAGGATAGATCCTGTCCATAGTACCAGTAGTCTTAATGTTTATATAAAAATGGGGACATCTGGTGGCCATTTAAAATCCTTTCTGTAACTGTATTTTAGAAATTTAAAAGTCAATTATTATCCACATCTGTATCAAATCCTCTAACAGCCTGCTCTGTTCCTATACAGACTTTCCCTTTCCTTATACTTCTGCAGCTGAAGTCCAGTATTATTTTAGGGAGCCAAGGATAACACTGCAGCTTAAAAGGCAGATTATTTTCTATCTCAACAGAAAAGCAGTAGCTCTTGTTAGAGTGTATATTCTGTGAGCACAAGTTTTGGAACATCCATTAAAGGGTCAGCTCATCAAGGGAGGATTCATGTCAAAGTGTAGCAAAGGGAGGCCAAGCCAGGAGCTGAGGCTGATGTTAGGGCTGGCCAAATCCTCTCTCACCAGAAGTGATAATTCACTTGAGCAATGTTGTTTTCATTCTCCTTTTTCTCCAGATAATATGATTGAATCGTCTTTGTAATTTGGTATGTAAAAAAAAGACTTTGACAGTGACCAGTGCACTGAATTCAGGCAACTTTTCTTTTAAGCAACTATTTTTTAGGGAAAACGTGGACATTTTCTGATATAGGAGCTATGGTAAAGTCTTACATGTTAACCTTTCAATTCTTTTAATGTTTATTTTTTAATTTAGTCCTTTATACAGGGCTGAACCAGAGATATTTAAGTTGCCTTTAGTGATTAAAACAAAAAACTAAAGGTCAACAGAGGCAAAGTCTTGCAGACCCCAGTCTTTTTTTGTGCCTTGTGCCAGGTCCATATGTGTCATTGGTGGCTCAGCAGGTGATTGATTTCACCCCAGGTGTTTTGGGTTGTAACTCCAAGTCCCCATCCCACGATTTTCAAGTGTGCCTCTGAAGTTCCTTGATTTTAGTTTTGCTCATGTATTGTTTGCACATTAGGTATTTAATATAAACCTTAAGCTAGATAGTAATGGAAGTCCAGCCTTTCTGTACTGAAACCTGTTGCATTACTCTCAGTTTTTTATTGTGTGGGAGTACTTTGGTGTTACTGTGCAGAAAGTGCTGGAATACCTAAAACTTCCCTTGCATATTAAATTTTAGTTATACAAAAACAACAACAACAAAAATCCCTAACAGCAAATACCTATATTAAATCTGGCCTAGCATTAAAGAAGAACAACATCATACAAGTTCAACTGCAGTGTAATCTTAAGGTCAAGTAAAAGAAAACATATGGTCTGTATTTAAATTTTGGAGACAAAAGGAGTAAAAGAGAAAGGAAAAAGGAAAAAAGGAAGAAGAGTATCTTTGTATTGGCTATTTTCTTCTGGATAGTTCTTACATCTACTGAGATGGATTTTGCACATAAGTGAAAGGTGCTAGAGAGCCCTGGTGAAAATGCAGAGGGACCCATGCTTGGTGCTTTTACCATACCCCAAGTTGTGCCATAGGTTGGTTCTATAGACCTGTCAAATCTCATATATGCTTGGACAGTTTCTAGGGCTCTGCCTCACAGATTGGCATAATGGCTTGTTTTCTGTGGTGTGACCCTACATGTCAGGAATAACTGTTTGATATTCTTTGTGATTTAGTAAAACAATGCAAGACACATTTAGTGATGTCTCAGTCCTAGGAGAATACTATGGGCAGGTAGTACAGAGAAAATATTGACTGATATGCCTGTAAATAATAATATGAAAATGTAATAAGTGATATCCTAGCTCTGCTAGGATGTGTTGGGTGCCCTTGTTTCTCTCTGTCTGTTGGGCATCATTGAGCACTGAGAGTGCCAAAAGGTACCATACACAGCAGAGCATGCATGGTAGGACCAGCATCACTATCTTGGAGAGTAGTGTAGCCGGAAACTGTGGCCCACTATGAGCCACCTTCTTTGCTTTGTTACACCTGTAAGTCTCTCTTTGCCTTCAGAGTGCAAACACCTGAAGGTGCATCTGGCTCAACAACTGTGTAATGCTCTTCTCACTTCATTTTGTGTTACTTCCCTGATGTACAGCTGCTAACTATATATTGTGCTTTCTGAAAAATGACCCTGTATTGAACACATTTACAGTGACTCTTTATTTTATGGATGGTGTCCAAAGACAGCGTTTTGGTAAATTTGACCTTCACCATCTTTCTTAAGTGAAGGAAAAATATATGAATTAGATGCAATTTGTGAGTCAGCGAATCTTCAAATTATTTTATTTCAGCCAGTTTTTACAGAAGAATATGAATTCTCAGTTTCTGTCCATAATACAATGTAACATTTTTTATCATTTTAAAAATAGTACAGAAACTTGTCATGTTATTAGAAGATGCTGTTGCTCTTTCTGATATCAAAATAAGGAATATAAAGTGCAGTGGACAAAAGTATTAATACTCATATGGACTCTTTTGCAAATAAAATTAAAGATCTTTTCATCAAGTTACTTTACCTGTCTGCCTGTAATAGACATTGAATGAGGGAAAGACATTGCTTTTCACAGTTATATATTGCCATTCCTGGCTGTGTCACACACACATAGAGCCGGATGGGAAATCTTCAGCAGTCAAGTTTTGGTAGCTGAGGAATCACATCTTCTGTGAGAAATGGCTGCTGGCCAGTGAGGACATCTGTGTGAGCAGATGCAAAGCTGTTGGCCTCGATTCCTGTCTTCTGACATTTAGTAAAGGTCTGAGTTAAGATCATTGCTTTCTTTGTGGTAATCTGTAATTGTAGCAGCACCTTCTATATCAGTGTCTGTCAGTGTTTCTGCTATTAACTCCCTCTATTTTCCTGGCATTTGACTTGGCTGTAAAAATTCATTCTTGGCAAATACATGACATAGCAAATCCGTGCTTATTAGGCAACACATCCAAAATGTATTTAAGCGCTCTCCTGCACTATACTCTAATAAGGCGATGCTTTAGTGGAGGAGGTTATTACTGGATGTGTATCCAGATGCATTCAGCAACATCATATTGAGTTCTGTCTTGACACACCATTTGCAGAATCAAATTACACAGAATTTAAATTGCAGAGTTAAAGAAAATAATAGTTCTCTACTACAAATTTTTGCTAGGAAGGGGAGAATAGGATTTTTGTACTGCTTTGTATGTATAGGTGATGAACAGATGTTTCTATTTGTGCAGTCACCAAAATAAACATAAAATTTGAGATGATGCGGAGTCATCTGACTTGTTTCTGACTTGTTATATTTGTAAGAACAGTTTCATTTCTACCATAGGCAAGTATGAGGTAGGGTAATCAGTAAAACAGCAGGGGTATGTCCTGTGACAGGAGGACAGGTCAAGGATGGGAGTGGGGAAGAAGTTAGGACTTTTCTTTTCAGAAAAGTCACTTCTCTTTATCACCTAAACACCTCAGAAATTTTCAAAAAGAATGAGTTCTTACATTGCGTGAAAACTTTTGGGTTTGTTTTTTTTCTTAGGCATGGAAACAAGTGGTACCAGTGTTTCATCTGCTCAGCATTGCTGTTTCTTTCTTTCACTTTTCCTTCATTATTTTAAGATTGCCTGTAAAGAGCATGGTTTATCCTTATTACTGGATATTTATAACTTTTTTGCTTTGCTCTATCCAATCTAATTTTGTTTTTCTTTTTCAATTTGTAGTAAAATATTCAGAGGGTGTGAAGTACTTGAGGAGACTGAATTTAATTTTCAGAAATGAGCTAAGAATCAGTCTCATGACAAGTGGGAAAAATAGAATTAAAACTGCTGACTTTTCTGCTTCCTTTTTTCCCTTTTGCAAACAATTTGACTTTTCCTTCCCCTGCTTTTCTTTGATGAACTGAGAGTTAGTTGTTGTGGTTTTTTTTTTGCGCTGGGGACTGTTAGCAGTGGAGTTCATTTTTGTGTTTTGCTTGTTGCAATGTGTTGTTTTGTTGCTCTGTCCCCTGGGTTAAACTTACTCATTACTTTGAATCAAAGGCACCATGCAAACAAATAAAATCTAATCCAATATAATATGCTACTCTGATGGATTCCTTACAGTCTCTCTTGGCAATCCTGTTGTTTCTATCTTTTAAACTTAAGCAACAAAATCAAGGTGGTGGTTGCCTAGAAAGGTTACTGTCTCCTTTGCCTTACCTGTGTGCACAATGTCAAAGAAGGGTGGAAGTCATCGCTCGCTTCTCCGAGAAAGTAATTTGTAATTTGTGCAGCAGGTTACTTTTCAAATCCAGAAGTCAATAACCCATGATAGATTATTATTTGAAGTAATAAGCTTACTGTGGCTAGACCCTGCACCACTAATATAAAAATATGCCACAGCAAATGTCTGACATGATCCTATGCAGCATCTCTCTGTCATGTAGCTAATACTTACAAATTGTGTTTATCTCCTAAATGTGTAACTGTGCCTCTTCATTGCCTTTGCTCTTGTTGCTCTGTTAGACTCTCAAGTAAGGAGCAAATCATCTGAAATTTTGCTGCGTTTAAGTTTTCTAATCCCTTTTTCTTTGTATTTCCTTGGTTTAACTGAGTTTCTCTTCTGAAAAATACTCATTGCATGTAATAACCAGTGTTGTTTTCCTGGGGAAATAACAGAATATTTTCTTTTTATGTGACTTAAGTGTCTTGTATTAAAGAGGTTTTTTCTTTATTTTTGGATCTTCTTCCTGAAAATCAGTCAATTTTTGTTTCTTACACATTAAGTATCTCCCTTAGAGTGCTGAGAAATAAATGTACAGCAGTCTCAATAAAATGCAGCCACCCTTTCCATGCTCTCCTCTCCCTCTTTCCATAGCATTGAGGCATTTGACCTTCATCAAGGAAGGACATTTATCACCAGCACCATCTAGCCATCTGTTAGTATACTTGTTCTCCCTGGTATATATTCTTGTAAACGGAAGCATTATGGATCACTTTAGGCTTATAACCCAAGTAAACAATTATGAAGGGTGTTGATGATAACTCAAGAACATACACAAGAGTGTTGCAGTTCATAATATGGTTAAAACAGGCATCACAAATCACTCTTAATAATATTTTACATTTAGTATCTCGAAAATGTTACTTCCTTTAGGTCTTTCTCATGATGTAAATATCCGTGCCTTCTTCCCAACACACATGGCAGACCTTCTGTAACTTGGAGGTTGCATCTGTACAGGTCTCCAGAGTCTTGACAAAATAATGACCATAGGCAGAGAATTGAGATGTTTGTTAGTGGGGTTTGTAGCTGTGAAATGTTGGAAAGATAAGTGCATCTACTCCACAGTAAAGCCTTCTCTGTGTGTGCAAGAGCTGATCCGCAGCAGCCTTAGTGTGTTGATTTGTTAATGGCAGATTTGCCTTGCAGGGAGCAAAGTTTAAGAAAATATTGAGCAGCACATTTTTCACTTCAGTGCCTTTTTCTGATTCATTCTTTCCAATCCTCAGCACTGATGGCTACTGCTTCACTATAATAGAAGAAGATGAGTCTGGTGGACATTTAATCACCAAGGGATGTCTTGGATTAGAGGGCTCAGACTTCCAGTGTCGGGTAAGGAAATATTTTCTGCCAGAGTGTTGCTTGAATTTTTGATAGCTTTCAATTAAAGTACAGTCAACAGACATTACTGTGTCTATGTTTTTCAGGTCTGTTCATTTAGCAGTTAGTTGATCTGCATTGATTGCAGAGGGGAGTGCATGTGTATCCTCAAAAGATGATACTGTAGCTGCTCCTAACATCAACTTATGTTTTTGGTTTTGGCACTGCTGTTACTAGTAACACTCCCACTCAGAGGAAGTTTGTATTTAAAGAAATGCAGTCTAACTCCTGAAGTCTCCACAGTAGCTAAAGTTAGTTAGATATTGCTTGATAGACTGCAGCAACTTTTATGTCTTATATGCAGTTACACTTTGGTTTTGGATTTTTGGTGCCAGAAATTCCTTTCGAGTACAGTGATCACCTGATGGAAAACTATCTGCAGAAATGGAAGGGGCATGGGCAATGAAGTGGCTCTAAAGTGTTTGCCTTTCCTCATGTTAACCTTAAATGGTTTCATATGAGTGTAGGAATGACCTAATCATTAAGGCCCATGGAAGGTATTTTACCCATCTTCCCATGAGACCAAAATCAGCAGTTAAATTAGTCCACACAGCAGTTCCTGTATTATTCTGGCTAAACTGTTTTGGATGCCCACATTAACTCATTTTTGCAATGTAAGTCTAACAGATTTGTGCGACTTTCAGTTCTGATTTTCACCACTGGAGTCATTCACTACCTTCTGCAGCACTAGGGCACCAACAGACGTAAGTTAGGAATGAGTTAATCTCGTAATTATCTAGATGAAATACTGCTGGATACACTGGGTGGCAGAAATCCTTACTCCACACATCCTAGAAATCTGTAGGACATTGCAGTCAAGCTAGTAAGCACATCTTTCTCTCAAGCGCCGGAATGACTATATATTTACAACACAGGTAATGAATTGCTTTCTGTCAAATTGTTTATTTCAGGACACTCCTATTCCACACCAAAGAAGATCTATTGAATGTTGCACAGGCCAAGATTTCTGTAACAAACACCTTCATCCTACACTACCACCACTGAAGAATCGAGGTAAGGGGAAAAAAATCCAGTCCTAAACCGATCTTTTCCTGCTGTTTCTCTTTGTACCTTAGGAAGAAACAGAGTCAAAACTGAAGCAGCCCTGTCCAAATTCCCATGATTAGAGAGATAAACAGCATTAAATAGTATTGCTGCATTCCTGTAGTCGTGTGTGGAGCAGTGTCTTGGCCCAGAATTCCTGATGCTTGCTCTTATTCCCATGGCACACGTGCAGTGAACACCAGGTGCTTTAGAGTTGCGTGATTTTGACCTAGCACAGACATGCTAGCTATCAGTGATCATCCCAAAGATGTGGGATGATTCTCTCCCACAATGTTAGTCATGGCAGAGGATGCCTCTGGCTGTGTGTGGTTTTAGTCTGATAATCAAATGGAATTCTCTCTCTAGTCCCTGCAACATGCATTACTGTTCTTCATAACTCTACACCTATCTGGGACCAGGTCTGCAGTGGTTAGTTGATCAGTTCAACTTGACTGTAGTCCATCAAGCTTTTCTTCTTTAAAAGACCTGATAATCCAGCACTGGGACAATAGTAAGTCACTAAACTGCATTTTCTACTTGAAAAATGTAGCTGAAAATAGAATGTCGGGTAAGAACTCATGCACTGTTTGTTGTGGGGCTTTTTAATTTGTTATTTCAAGTAGATGGACATGTATTAGTAAGTGCTGGGGAAAGGTTTTAGCATTTTTGGTTGTTTGTTTAAACATCACTTTCTGAAAGTTTTCAAAGCTGCTTTTGTCTGGATGTTGCAGAATACACCTATAGAGAGATATTCCTAAGTAAGCTTAAATTCATCCATGATAAACTCTTGGCTTTGGCGGGAATTGGTGGTCAGCATTGAGTCAGTTCAAAGTTGCAGAAAAATTTACGATCATGGCATTCTGTGTTGAAAATCCAGATCAGTGTGCAGATGCACTCTTAGTTACACAAACAGCAGATACTTACACAGATTCATGCTCAGAGAAAGCCTTCACTCATGTAAGCTGTTCCCTTCACGCCTGTGAAACTCTGCACAGATGGGCTGCAAAATCAAGCCTATGGAGAGTAGTATGTAAATACTTCACTGTTTACTAGCTAGCCATTAAGGCAGCGAAACCTCATAAAATTCTGACTTCCAACAGAAGAGTAATGTACTACTTTGTTGGTTTATTTCATTTTATAAAGTTATTTGGACTGAGAGAGAAGCTCCAAAAAGAAGTCAATACTTGTTCACACTTACTTAGTCTTTCATTAAATATCAGTTTGGAAAACACTGTCATGATTTCTTTTTACTGCTGAGTTTATTCTACATTAAAACTACTTAAACATACTGAACCAGGGCCTAACACTAGGCATCCACCTTTTTGAGATTTTAGCTATTTGGCAATGCTCTCTGCTGCTTATACAGAAAGCAATAAAACAAGTTTTGGTAGTGGCAGAAGTTGTTTAGACTGATGTTGGGTTTGTTCTTTGTGTATATGGGGTAAATAAAGTATCACTTGGGCACCATGGTGGCAGACCCATTAAATAGCAGAGAGAATATTTGTTAAAAGAAAAATATCAAGGAGCTGGAGCAGGATTCTGGCTGTTCCGTGTTGCAAAGTTGTCTATTTTAGCACGACAAACAAAAGGCAGTGTACTCACTCAAAATATTCTGAAGGCTTTTGTTTGAAATAAACTCTCACACTACCGGTATCCTGACAGGGTATTGCAAAAATACATTTCAAGAGCTGCTCTGTTAAATGTGGCTGAACAGGGCTGAAGTCAGCACCTTTATTAAAGCCTTAAGTAAATATGTCATTCTTGGTGCCAGGCCTGTTTTAATTTGTTGCTGCTGTATCCTAATATGAAACCTCAGAAAAAAAGGCAGTTAGAACTGTAGATCCTCACTGCAACTAGGCACAAATTCTGTGTATAAATACGTGCTACTGGCAGTTCCCAGTACTATGACTGTGATCATTTTATCTACTGGAAACATTTAGATTAGGCTGTGATTGTCTGAGAACTGTTAGAATTGTATATCAAATTTAACATAAACTGCAAGTACAAAGAAAGAAAGAAAGATGAACTACGAAAAGCTTATAGGAACAACCTTTTGGCCTTCAGGATTCCATATATATGCTCCTTAAAATTAAAAAACAAACAGAAATTTGGCTTCTGATGAACTCATATCCAAGGTGACATCTCATGGGAAACAAAGTCTAGGGAGAGCATGAAGCTGCAGGTCAGAGGTTGTTGAACTGCAAATTGACCTATGCACCAAGGTAACATCTACAAAGGGAAGTGATTTGTATTCTCAAAGTGCTTTTCCAGACCTGGCATGTGCTGGAAAGTGAGGTTTATGCCACATCCATCCTCCCACACCCCCAGCCCCCCAGAAATGAAAGGAGGACCACAAACATGAAAGTGACGGCTAGAAGAATTAACACTGGTCAAAGCAAGACTTGTTAAGTAAGATGGAAGAAACAACATCCAAGTATAAGTTTTGAGCTCATCTTGGTACAAAACTAGCAGAATAAAATACCCCAGAGAAACCACTAAGTCCTTGTTCCAGATACACATCCCTCTTAATAAGGAAATGAAAATCATAATGGGGTCTGATATAACACCTCTGCTTTAAACAATAAAAGATATTCCTGGAAATCCCAGCAAAAGTGCAGGCTGAGACCAGCCAAAAGGAGAAATATGTCTTTACTGATTTAGAGCCTATATAAGCAGAAGTGGTGGTGCCACCGTGTCTGGCTCCCTGCCTGTATAGCTAGTGATGAATGGGCAAGGGAATGATTGGAGGAATGATGGGGTTTGATGTGTGCACACAGTCTCCACGCCTCGGATTTCACTGCCGTTTTTACTTGGATAACTGTAACATTGTGAACTGGAGGGACCTGGGGAGGGAAGAGAGCCTCCTCTCCCTTTGATATGCTGACTTCTCCCTTGAACCTGCTGGGTGGCATTTTCATTGCACTCCTCAGCATGGTCCGACGGATGGCAGTGAGGGAAGTGAGTGGTGGAGGAGGGGGAAATCATGGGGGAATAACTGAGGCAACTTGGTGTCATCGAGCTCACCACTGACACCAGCATGAAGCGCTGTTTTCATGCTACATGAAACTATTAACATGCTGTTTTCTGGGCTTCACTATTATCAGCCAGCCAGTATATTTGAAGAGGCTTCCCAAAGTGTTTGTTTTGCACTCCCCACACCATGCTCCTGGTGCCTCCATGGAAGCTACTGCTTATTCTCATAATCCTGCTGCTTGGCACCTCGCAGTTACCAAGTAACATAACACTAAAAAGCACAGTGCTGGACTTCTTAAAGGACAGAGTATCTCCAGCACATAAACTGGCACTGACTGGGACCCACCACAGTCTTCACCGCAGAGCCCACAAGCCAGTCATTAAGCAGACTCACAGCTGAGCTGCCCCATCCCTCCACCTGGTCAAGGAGGTGCCAAAAATTATTCAGGGAAAGGGAGGTTTGTCTTGCAGCTCTGTGGGGAATGGCGTGGGCTGGAGGAGGAGGAAAGAGTTTATCTCCAGCAGCACCAGCCTGGTTCAGTGCAGCAGAACAATCAGACATTGCTGGTGTGAGGATGAGGGCATGCATTTAATTTTGTGTTTTCCGCATGCCAGCAAGTTTGTGAAGTCCTCAAGTGAGCAAGCAAATCAAATTCTGCCAAAAATGCTTTAAAAATGCAGGAAGTGTTTGAAAGGTGAGACAATAGCTCCCTTATCATCACTATTGCCTCTCATCATATGTAACCAAATAAATATAAAGACATATGGAACTTATTCTCCCCTCCTGCGAGAGCCAGTTGGCCTGTGCTGTGCAGAGTGAAACACTAGGAAAGCTATGTCAGCTGACACTGCTGGCATGGGGAACATCACCCACTGCAAGAGTGTAAGTGTATTGGTGCTGCTGCATTCTGCATCAGCTGCTTCCAGCAAGGAGATCAGGACACGTTCCTTTATGTCTTGCATGCTTTCCTTACACTTGCTTCTCATAATTGCATTTGGGTACCAAAAGAATTTTTCAGTGTTGGAGCCTGAAGGTCATCTGAGAGTTAAACAGCACTTCCAAAATGCCTTCTGGCCCCTAGGAAAACCAAAACTGCATTTATTTACTTTTCTGAATGGCGGAAGCCTGTTAGAAACATTGAGCACAAGGATTGGATCACTTAAACACTAAAAATTATCGGAATTTGATTACATATTTCAACATTTTTATCTTCCCTCTCCAAATGTATATACTCATGCACAGACAGCAAGAGCAAGTTCATGTGC
>JAWWES010000133.1:21489131-21505840 GCA_035583135.1 Lophotriccus pileatus
GTTGAAGAAGAAGTATGGAACTCATTTGGGGGCTTTTTCCAAAAGCATCATGTTTCTGCTGGACTGTGTGTGATAGCAAATTTAGCAGAAAGAAAATAGTGATTTCTTTGTTATATAGTTATATAGTTATATAAAAGGAGGAGAATAAATAACTTGGGCTTTGCTGTACTATTATTTGAAATAAATAATTCATTTACAGGACAAGTAGCAAAAGAAAACAGAGAGAAGTGGTATTTACTGTCATGCCAGTGATGTGCTTAATTTCTTTCTGATATCAGGCAATGAAGTTGAGAGGACAGCAAAGATAAAGCAATGCAGTCAGCTGCAGACTCAGGGTATAAGTGCATCCTTGTGCGCATAAGCTATGTGTGCTTTCTGCACATAGAGCTTAGCGTAGTGCAGAAATGATGGGTATTATTACCTCTCTTTTGTCACCGAGAAAGTTAAATGCAGAGAAATTACTTGGCAGCAGTTACGTGCCAGTTTGGTGACAAGAGTAGATTGTGTCTCTCTTGGGTCTTCTCTACCTTCACCATACTTTATGAGTCTTTAAAGTCTTCTGAGTTGTGCTGAGTGCTTACCCTAGAGGAGCTGAATGTCACTGATCAGCAGCATGATCCCTGTGTTTAGAACCTGGTGAAGTGTAATGCAGTGATGTGATATTAAATCTGTAATAATTTTGTTATTGCTACATTCTGAAAAGGCACAGAATGTCCTTTAATATATTCCAGGTCCACTGATAAGAAAGTGACCTAACTGTCAAATTACTCTGATACGGACCCTATACTAATAGCTCATTCTGTGAGAACCTCATGGAGATTGCTGGACTGAACAGCACTGGTAGAAACTGTCTCACTTAGCAAGTAACTATACTTTTGGATTAAGGTACCTGGCCAGTCTTTTCATGGCAGTGGGTACATTGGAACTTGACTGTGGAATAAACTTCTATGGCAGGGAAATCCTTTTAAGAAGAAGTACATCTAACTGTTAAATGGCCAATCTATTCTAAAATAAGAGGAGAAGAGGGTAGTGGAAGTTGTTTTCTGCAAGTGACAGGCAACTAATTGCTTCTTTCAGGAATAGTAGAGGAATATCAGCTTCCCTACCATGACCTTGTGCCCAGCGACCCCTCGTATGAGGACATGCGGGAGATTGTGTGCATCAAGAGACTACGCCCCTCATTTCCCAACAGATGGAGCAGTGATGAGGTATTGTCCCTCTTAATATGCAGCCTGTGTTTTTAATCAGAGCGAGTGAGTGAGACTGACCCAATTCTGCATCATTTTGAGGGAGGAGGACATTTACCATTGGTGATAGCTGCAGTCACCGCGTAACAAGGTTCAGGCAGGAGCATGACCTTTTCAGAGAGCCTCACTGAAGGTTTCAGAGCCCCATGGGCCATAGCCTGTGATCTTTGCAAGCAGCTTCCTCATGCACTGTGTACTAGATCCCACAGTGATAGCAGGCTGTGGTCAGACCTTCTTAGTCTCTCTGTTTGCTTCTTGCATTCATTTGCTCTCTGCTCCTGGCAGTAGCTAGCCAGAACTTTCTCTTTTGTAAGAGAAATTATTTTGTGTAATGGAGTGGCAGCATACTTTGTGTACTTGCAGCTACTTCAGTGTGTACTGATGTTTGGGCTGTAATTCCAACCTTTTTCCTTTATTTTATTTTTTCAAGAAGGAAATATCTTCTGTTTCCTTGAAATCAAATGAGCATACAGCTTTTCTGTGATCACAGGTCTGCAGGCTTGGAAACACAATTTTACTGTGATTTTGTGCTAACATGAGCACAAGACATTAAGTTTCACTTATGGTATTGATGGGCAGTAGCACTGACTACAGTAGCTGGGCTGCACTGAGGGGCACCAATTGCTCAGCCTCCTATATCTTACAGAAAAAAGTGCTCATGTACCTATTTGCATTTTAGCAAAGAGGACTACAGAAGTGGCCTTTCAAAGAAGATGTAGTAGGCAGAAAATGCTTTCCATTTTAAAATCAGGTGGTGAGAGGGGTGGGGGAGTATCTGAACTCTCCCTTCTCAGAATCTGTAGCAAAGCAAAGTTGTGCTTGTGGGATCAGAGATGAACAGTTGAGGTGCTGCAGGCAAACCTGCCAATGGCTCTTGAGATGCTGTGGAGGAGGGGTCATTAAACATGTTAATTGGTATAGTTTAATGCTGTAAAGTTTTCTGCAGTCAACAGAACAGCTGCTGTTTGGAAAGAGCAACATGTAGATGAATATTCTGCAGGTAGATTTAGGGGGCATGAGTTGTAGGCACTTTGGGAATGGAGGGCAAAAATGAAGCAACCTCTTTTGGTGGCTTGAGGGTTTGTACAACAGCCGGTGTGGGAAGATATAACCAAAACTCACCTGCCTGATCCTCTCCCTATCCCAATCCCTTTGAGTCTTTGGACTGGGATTGTAAACACTGGAGGAAGCTCTGTTAGCAGCAGTCCTGGGAAGGAATTTTATGTGGTGGCATGCAGTATATGTTTGGTCTGCCACCACACATATTGAGGACTGGGGAGGCTTGTTGTTCTTGATTAATTGATTAGTGTCCTTGGTAATCTCATTCCAGCATTAAGAGCTGAATGTGTTATTGCACAGTGCTTGTGTATTACCAAAAATGCATTTATAAAAATCTACAGTAATCTCAAATGTGTTCAGCTGGTCTGGGCACTACCGGTGGTGTTTATGTGTAATACCTTTCAGGCTCTGCACTGCTTCTGAGCCAGGAGTCTCATGAAAACCAAGAGCAAGTTGGATGAGATGGAAAACTTCTCTTTTCTTATAGTAGCAAGCAAATACTTCAGGCAGCATCAATCCATAGGCTTGGGGGGTCATCACCTGGCTGCAGTGGCTTATGTGATGCTTTATGTTTTGAAGAAGGTGGTAGAGGCAGAGCAGGAATGTGTCCTGCTTTTCCAGGATGTCAAGGCAGTGCTGTGGTGCTGTCAGCAAGGGACTTGTCGCTGGGAGTCAGAGGAGGGTCTGGCTACATTTCAGAAGTTAGTAAGGGATGGAATAGGACAGGGCAGAGCTGAGCTGGGTGCTTATAGGTGACTTCATAGTGCAGGTGGCTGGGCAGGAGCTGTAGGTGCATGCTCATGCTGGTCTGAACCCAGAGATTGGTTGCTGGCTGAGGAAAACAAATTCCACTAAATTTATTCAGCGAAGGGCTCGCTGTACAGAGCCACACTTGTGCAGATCAGGCTGCACGGGTTTGGGGAAGGGGAAATAAGAAAAGGGCTTTTGTGGAGTGTACAGCCAGGTCTAGACTATAACTTGTCAAAAATTATAAGGGAATTTTCATGTTTTGAGAACTCTCCTTAATATACAGTAAACAAAAGCTTTTGGAAAGCACAGTCAGCCAGGATGTTGGTTTTTTTTTTTTTTCATCTGCCCTTAGAAAAGACCTTTTCCCTTCAGCTTTTCAGCATTGCCAACAACTGCAATCTCCTCTTCCACTGATCCAGGTGCAACTTTCTCTCCTGCTTCTCTCCACAGTGCTTGCGGCAGATGGGGAAGCTGATGATGGAGTGCTGGGCTCACAACCCTGCCTCCCGGCTCACAGCCCTGCGGGTCAAGAAAACACTTGGCAAAATGTCAGAGTCGCAGGACATTAAGCTCTGACTCTGCCAGAGGGAGCTCTCGTGGAGGCCCATGGAAACAGACTTTCTTGAGCGGGCAGAAGTCCTGAAGAGGTGTCAAAAGTCGTCACTAATAAGTACCTTGAACAGAATAATGCTTAAGAGCAGCTGTAAGTTTTGAAGAGACTATCCTTTGCAAAAATCACCTGAATTTTGACATACAAGATTGAAAGAGGCTTATCTGCCCTTATTTACATGGGGAAATACAGTTTTAGTAACTGGTTTAAGGTTATGCTTGTTGCTTTCCATGAAAGCCACTTATTATTTTATTATTATTATTGTTATTATTATTATTTTGATTGTTTAAAAAAGATACTGCTTTAAATTTTATGAAAATAAAACTTTTGGTTAGAAGTAAAAAAGATGTATATTGTTACATTAAAAAAATTTGGAGGGAACTGCTGAAAATGAAAGCAAACCAACTTTTCCATTTATAAAAAGACTATTGCACTTCAGCATTTAAAAAAAAAAAAAAAAAAGGGTGAGTGGGTCTGTGTAGCTCACAGGAGCTGTAATGGAGACCATCTTAAAGGCCACCTATTTGTAGAGATAACTTTCCATAACCCTTCATGTGCAAGTGGTTCTCACAGTACAGAGATGGAGCCCAATTACATCCTTGCCAGCGTTGGTGTGGGTGGCCTACCCAGGAAGGTCTTCCTTCATTTAAGGTAATTGGGAGCTAAATGAATATGATTTAGTGTGACTTGTTTGAAGAAGCTCTTCATGTTTCCAGGAAATCTGATGGGGATAGTACCACGATGATAAAAAAGTGCCCCTTTACTTGGCTTTTCTTTTTTTTTCTTTCTTTTCTCCCACTGCAAAAAAACTTTGCGTGTGAGTGGAAATAAAGTACATATTTGGATCCGCTGGTGAATTTGAAACTGCTGTGATACACATAAACAACCGCTGGGTAAGAGGAAGTTCCTTGTGAGAAGGAATTATTAACTTGCTCTTTCATTTGTGTTAAAAGAGAGGGACCCATCTACAACCACAGTTGAAGAAAGGAAATAATCTGTGTTCCATTTTTCTACGGGAAAGTTGAAAATCTCAAAAATGCCCATCTCTGGGGTGGTAATTATTCTTCTTCAAGTGTAAGGAGACCTGATGCCTTGTGGCCATAAGACATGACAGGGAAGGAGCACAGGTCTTGTGTGGGTGATGAGAGTTGGGCACCGCGGACGCAGTGGGCACGTGCATCCAGCACTTCTCCTGCTATAGTGAGAGACACCAAACAATTTGGCTCAAACTTCATCTGCATTACTATTTTCGGTGGCTTTCCAGCAGCCTCCATACCTGTGGCAGCCACTGCACAGTAGTGACAGGCTTGGCTGCCAAGCTGGGGCTGTGCAGCATCGTAGTTCCCAGCAAGAAGAGCTTTTATGGGAGAAGAGCAATGGGAAATGTAATTACTGCCTTTCCTTGCTCCTCCTTCCTGAGGTTGCAGCAGTTGCTGCAATGCTAATACTACAGAAGGGGAAATGAGAGGTGAAATATTCCCTGTGAAATGTTTTCTTTGGAAAGGTTCTGTTCTTCATCAGATTGTCAAAGCTGAGCTGTGTGGGAGTTACTGGTTTACCGTTTTTTACCCTTCTTTTATTTTTTAAAATTGTCTTTCCTGCCTATGTCCTGTTTCACTAGATGGTGTTCAGCTTAATATTGAAATAAGTCCTTACAAATGCTGCTTTGATTATGCTAAGCCTATTTCAGAACTGAAATAATTGCCATGCTGGATTTAGCCTCAGCACTTCTGTAATGCTTCTTTTTTTTTCCCTTTTTGGACAAAACAGATTTATTTGTGGTAGGTAGGTATATAATTGGGGTTTAGCTTCACAGCTCCCTAAAGGTATTTCTAGCCAGAAAAATTAACATTTTATACTTTCAAACTAACAGAGAAAAATGTGCAGGTTCAAGAAAACCAGCAAGATCTCCATGATTATAGGTGTCAAAAGGCTTAATCAGAGGATTTTTGTTAACTAGAGTGCTTCTTCTGTAGTGCAGTTTCCCTGCCCAAAATTGCCAAGCAATGCAATATGAAAAGAAAATCTCTGAGAATTAAATAGTTAGCATTAGTTAAATAGTACAGCAAATCCTGACCCCAAGAGGGGTGATGCTGCTTTCCCTGTCCTTAAAAAACAGCACGCTTGTGAAGCTGAGAATAGAGTGTGCTCCTCTCCTTGGCTGCCTTGGCTTTGAGATTTGTGGTCCAAAATGAGGACAGCCAAGCCTCTCTTCACCTTTTTGTCTTAGCAAATGGAGCCATGGGGTTTCTAGTTTCACTCCTTGTCATAAACGCCAGCACAGCTCTGTATAACCAAGATTTCTCAGCTCAGAAGAAGGGGATGGGACCGTTGACTTTGGGAGCAGGCTCAGTTGATCGCACCTCTGAGCCTGGTCCCTGTGGGTCCCAGGTAAGCGATCACACAGAAGGGATGCCTCTTACCTCCTATGTTTAGGTGTGTTTCACCTCTCCCTTCCTTAAATAGATTTATTTTTTCTTTTTTTTTAATTATCATGGCTCTCCTGAGAAATGTTTTGGAGGGTGCTTTGCCCACTGGCAGACGTGAGGCGTGCCATGCCCTGGCACCTGCCCTAAGTGTGTTGCAAGAGACGGGGCTGGTTTTCTGAGCAAGTTTTGCCTTTTTTTTTTTTTTTTTTTTTGGTTGAATTTGTAAGCTCAGCTGTTAAGATTTCCCTGCAGATGGGATGAGGACTGGAATGCACCTGGTGCAGTTATTCTCTGCCTCTTCAGATCCCTTTGCACAGTGTGTTTGACTAGAAATCAAGAAATCATAACTGTTAGGTTTTGTACCCAACTGACATGGTGGCCTTGTGCAAATCCCTTCTGCTCTGCTTTATTTCACTCCTCTGCAGACTGGAAGAGCACAATAACCATTGCCTATCTCCCTGCAGCTGAATACAATTCTGTATAAAGCACAGCTCGTAAGGACCGTTGTGAGTCCAGCCTAAATTCCTGCTATTGTCAAATCAGGCAGTTCCCTTTTATTGTCATATGAGTCATTGGAGGAACTTGTCTTTGGTCTGTTGGAGCATTCGAGATGTGTGGGTTCGTAGCTCTGGACAGGAAGCACTAACACAGAGTGACTCATCGCCCCCCTCGGGGACAAGAAGAGGTTTATGCAGCCGACTGGAAATCATATTTTATATGCAGATAGACCACTTCATGGTGGAGAATCCCAAAGCAGCTCAACAACACCGACTCTGGTGCACAAATGCCAGCAGCTGTAGTGAGATCTACAGCTGCAATGGGCTATTACATACCTGTGATCTGACAGGGAAGGACACAGGTGTGAAAGCCTAAAAGAACTGACCTTTTGAAAGCCTGAGAAGGGAAGAAAAAAATAATGAGGTAGTACTGATAAATGTTTTCCTTTATATTGCTCAATCCAATTCCTAGATCTTATGTGACATACAACACACCTGCAATTTTTCTGTTCTTGTGTCACCTGACAGGATGTAAGGCCAGGGTACAGAACATGTGTAGAGTATGTTGTGCTCTTGAACCAGAGGGAACGTCAGTCTGCTGCAGACTCAAAGGCTGACTTGTCTGCTCAGGCTGCAGAGAGTCATGTTCTTAGCTGTGGAAATTACTAATTCAACATGCAGCACTGGCAGCCACATGCACAAAGGTTTGACCAACATTAAGGATGCTTTGGGAGTAGAATGAAATTCCTTTTCTTGAAAGACAGTTTGCTGTTGTCATGGTTATAAGACTTGCTTGCACTTCTGGTCTCTTCCCCACCCCTCTGGGTACTTTCCCTTTGCTGATGCTTTCTGTGAAGCATCTTTTGGTCCTTAGACTGGGCCTTGGACTTAATAGTCTCTGTCACAAGACTTTTAGCCTGCAGGTCCATCTGGACTTGGCTGCATACAGCCTCTCCGATTCTCAAGCATGCCAACAAGGGGCTGCCTCTTAGTCTGGTTCTCCAAACAGTTGCTCTCTGTCATTACTTTTTAAAGTAATGCCATGACCTTTTAATTTTTCCATTTGCAAGCAAAACTAGCTGTACAAAATCAGCTTTGATTATTTTACAACCTCCTCCCTGGCTGAGGACAGAAGCTAACAGGCCTAGCATTGTCCCTTAGCAGCCCTCCAATGTTTGCTCAGAAGAACCTCAGCTCAATCCATTTTTTCTCTCTTGGCTTTTCCTTCCTGCTGTCTTGAACACAGTGGTGTAGCAGTAAGAGTGAATATCTCAAAAGTAGTTTAATACCTGTACATTACTAAAGAACAGCCCAATGTTACCTGATCCATAAGGATATGGCTGCTTCAGCAAGGCTCTCCATGTTCCTAGTACAGAACTTGAAAAGCATGATTTAGATCAGGGATATATTTTATTTGCTAGCACAAGTATGTCAAACATACCACCTAGTCGGTGTATTTGATGTTACTGATGATAACACAGAAGATAATTTTCACAAACATCATTTCAGGGATCTGCTTCCAATCTCCTAAGTAAAAAATTTTTAAAGTAATACTTCATACTAGGTGGGCATGTTACCTATTTGCATGACAACAGAACAGACAGAATAGTTTCTCTCTCAGAACACACCACCCTAGGAAAATGTTATCAGAGTCCTTTTACTGTAGTTTCAAAGTCAAGTAGGATCCCAAGAGGCTGAAACTGTGTCTTCAAAAAGTCTGTGTCCTGCCCTTGAACAGCAACTGAAAAATATCATTCCTTGCTGCCTCTCAGAAAGCATGAGGAATTGTCTCTCTTTTCTGCTTGGCGTTTGAAAAAGCTGGTGCCAGGTGCTGTTGCTGCTGTTGTTAAAGCGTTCTGGGATAGGTGGTGGCCTTTCTTAGGATTGAAAGGTCGGTGTGTGCATGAAATCCTATAAAGAGACATTTGTTATATGTTTCTCATGAGGCAAACACAAATTAGGTGAAAAGTATACCTAAATACTGTGGAGAACCAGAACTGGGGAAATGGTAAAAGAGAAGAGGACAATGGAATTCATGGCATTTGGGAGTGATACCTTCTTTAATACACTCAGGATCTGAGCCAGCCTCTACAGAAATCAATTGAAAAAATACCTGCTAGTTCCTGAGAGCAGAAGATAGACCTTGTAATGATGAACTTTACTAAGCAATTGTGCAAAATGCTGCAGTGTGCACTACTGAGGTACTGCTGGATGGCTTGCTTGCCTACCTGCATCCTCACCTGTGCAAAGATGAGGCCTCAGCCTTTAAACTCTACGGGCACAGGTTGACTCCCTCCCCTGCACTCCCCAAAAGCACCTACCAAGCACTTACACTGCTCTCCTCGAGTGACAATGTAGCCCTGTGTCACCACACCCCAATTTTGCCACCTTTTCCCCATCGCTCAACCGCAGCCGCAGGGAGTCCTTAAAACACAAGGGGAAGGAAGGGCTGGAAACAGTGTTTTCATCTCTGCTGCCGGTTCTGTCTTGGTAAGGATGCTTCCAGATTTAATAAACCAGATGATCAAAGCCTTTGTGTAAATCCTGCCATCAGGAGAACGGTTGTACTGCTGTACTGACAGCACAGCAGAGCCCTGTGCAGCTCCCCCAAATCCTGCTTTTTTCGACTGCAAGCTCTTGATACTAAGAGCTCCATCTCCCTCCAGCCCTACGCGGGAGGGCAACTGATGCCGGGGAGACAGAAATCTCTCGAATAGTAATTTTCTTTGCCAGTAACACAGAGATTTAATATGCATATGAGTGATCTGGGGCCATCTCTTTTTTTCAGCCTTCCAAATTGTATTTCTTTTCTTTACAGTCTTCTGAAAGTGCGTATCAGAGGCGCTGAGAGCAGCCAAAGCAGCTGCTTGATAAGATCTTTACAATTCATTTGCACAACCATGCCTTTAGCAAAGGGAAAAAGAAAGTGTTAACGAGTTGACAAGCACACTCTTCCTTGCAGCAGGCAGCGCTGCCAGCCGCAATGTAACTGCAGGGAGGAGAGAGCAGGGTGGTGGCAGAAGACCTTGAAAAAAATGCTTTGTTCAATCCGGTTACAAAGGCTCTTGCTTCCCTAACCTACCAAATCTGAGTTGGACGAGGGAGGAAATGGATTCATTAGAAACTCGACCTGGTACAGATGCAGGGCAGCGTGTTGTTGTCGGGGTTTCGAGGATGAGTCGTTGGGGTGTAAAGAAAAATTGTTTAACCAAGAAGAATCGAAAGAAAAAAATAAAGGATTATTTGCTAGGCATGTGGCTCCTGTGTTGCTGCCGTTCCAGATTTGGATCTGACGGCTGCAAATGAGGGTCTGACGGTGGTTCTAACTTCTGACATTGTCATTTGCAACAAGAGCCTCAAACTATGCAAATTTGCTCCATCTCGCTTCAACTCGCACACACACACACACATACACAAAATCCTGCTTAGGAAAGAAAGGACCAAGACCAGATTTCAAGAATAACTCAGACAAGCAAGTGAATATTTTCTTTCATGCCTTGCTCTTTTGCATTTACTGAATTTGTTCCACATGAATGTAGAAACAGCTGCATCAGCACCAGCACTGAGGCTGGAACCTTATTAATGTTTATGCCTGGCGAGCAGAGCACGTAGGAATCAAAACGCCTTCCCATCATTGGTTCAGGGACCCCAGTGTCCATACAACATCTTGCCGTGTTTCGTGGCCAGGCAAGCAGATTTATTAGAGAGCAGATCAATTTCTCATCAGCAGTCTCACCCAATAGCAGAAAAACTGCCCTTTGCCTCCTAACCTGCTCTTTGCTTCTTGTCATTTAATAATTTTCTAATTAGGGAAACCATTTTTCATCTCTCTTTTGCACTTCTGCAGTTCATGTTCCCATCTATTAAATATGCTTGAAGACATTATAGATGTTCGAATTATTATTATGTGCCTATGTGAGGGCATACTCCTAAGCCTTGGTGTGAGTGAGATGAAACAGGAAATTATGCTGCCACAGGTCCAGCGTGTGCCAGGGGAGACGGAGTACACAACACGTGGCATTATGCACATGAAAGCTGTCGTGTGGTGTTCAGGTGTCCTTCAGAGCCTCTTTTGGGACTTCTTACTGCTGTAATTTTTGCTGACAAGGTGCTGTAGTGAGAGTACTTAGTCTGAGGCTAGGGGTTTTCCTTCCTGAGAGTGCCGAGTGGAGTTCTGCCTGGCAGCCTTGCTCCATCTTTTGTTTCGTGAAAGTAATCCTGACATTGTCTAGTAAAGAGGAACTGGTGAGCAGGCAGGTGAATTCAGCAAAAATGAAATAGTCACATATTTTTAAATATCTGCTAGAAAAAATGGCTTGTAGCAGCAGCAGTAAAAGCGTAAAAAAAAATTTTTGTCGTCTGGTTGAAGCCAGTTGTGGGGAGGATGTGTAGCAACCCCAGAGGGCTGCATGAGCAGTCCCTGGCTTCACCCCTGCTGAGGCCTAGGATGCCCCAGGATGGGCAGCACTTGACAGGGTCTACAGGGCAGCAGCCCTGGCCCTGGGGCCCCACTGGCAAATATGACAGCACTGTATGGGTGATCCTGCTCTCTTGGGGTGCTGCTCAGGAGGGTGTGGGAGCTGCAGATACAGCACCACAGCTCAGATCTCACCCACTAGGGCTTTTTGGGTGACCCACCCAGCAGACAAGATGGTGTAGGGCCACCACTGATGGTGTGGCCACCCCTCACTGTCCAGTCCTGGGTCACCCTGTGTCATTGAGCACACACTGTTGTCAGTCCTGGGTGCAGTGGTCTGAAGATAGGTTGGCTTTGGTGAGCTCTAGGGTTTAAGCGTTGCACTGATGGATAGAGAGAGACCAGGCAGGTGCAGACAGAGGGAAGAGGGCTAGCCTTTACTTCTTCCATGAATGCATCCTCAGCACTGATGCATTGCAGTTTTCTACCACCTCTCTGTTTTCTTCCTTTAGGATCTCAGAGCTTTCCATGATGGTGTTGATTCTCCCTTGTCCTCCATTCTCATCCATCCCAACTGATGAGCATATTCCTATTATCTTGTCTCTGCCTGTACCTTTTCTGATTAAGTTGGGTGCTGGGCTGCTGGTTTACGTATAGATTAGCAGTTTTCTCAGGAGCTTGTGTCTAGGCTGTGCAGTTGGGCTGTGTTACAGCCAGGATTTTTTGTTGGGGGCAAGGTTAATGAGGGTCACAGCACACAACCATGGCTACTACCTGGCTTGTCCTTTCCTACCAGCTGGCAGAGGTGGCTCCAGCCACTGACACTGGCCTGAAAGCAACCCATATGCAAACCACAAAGACATATGGGAATGGAGACAACCCAAAAAAATTTTTTTTGCAAAATGTTCCCACTTCATCTGCACCACCCTGACTTCCTCTAAATGTAGCCAGGCTCCTCCCAGACCATGCCTTCCTGACTGTCTGCTGAGTTACAGTGATGCACGCTGAGGAGTGAAATATTGGTTTGCCATAAATGATCTAGGAGGTGCCTAGAGGACCAGCCTGGTATGTGGTATAAGCCCTCAAGTTATGAGAGTCGAAAATTCTTTCTCATTTTTATATACTGCAGTGTCCTGCCCCTCAAGATACAGAAAGCCTAGGTGCTGCTCCTGCGAATTTGGGCATAACTTCAAGGTCTGTAAGATATTTCCATCCTTGTGAGAGGAGCCACAGAAAACGAATGGGATCCCTGTGAAATGGGAGGCTGAGCCATGGGATGGGTGCATGTTTTCTTAAAGGAAGAGCAAGTTTCTTTTTAGGAAAAACCTAATGACCCACGAATGATGCTGCAATACATCTCATAAATGCATGTATTTTCTATTATAAAGTAAAATGAGTAAGTCCTTCCTTTGGGCTTTTGTTAGCTGGATTTTGCAACCTTCTGCATCTAGCAAAGAAGTCAGGACTTTCTTTCATCAGTGACCACTTCAATAGCTTAAGACAGAGGCTCTGTCACGCCCAGCCTTGCAGATGGGAGGATGGGAACCAGCAAAAGGAGTGGGAAGAGGGCTCATTAGATAAATCTAGGCTGATCCTCTGAGCTTCTTTAAACAAATTTTTGGCTGCAGTCATGTTATTCGTCCTCTCTTAGGTCCGTCGAAAATCACAACCTTGCGAACTGGCATTTCACCCGCCCTGCCACCATTTCCAGAGTCCCCTACCCGCAGTGCTTTTACACTCTGGGAAATCAGCCGGGCGAGTGAAAACGTTGCAGGCTTTTTTTGTTCCTTTCTTTTTTTGTGCAGCTCGTTTCTGCCGGGGGGGCCGGTTGCCGGGGAGATGGGGGTGGAGGAGCCCAGCCAGGGCCGGCCCCGGGGTTGGGGCAGGGGCTGCGCTGACAGAACGTCAGTGTGAGGCCGACACAGAGAGGGGGAAGAGAGGCAGCTAACAGCTCAACACTTCGTTTCCCTGCAAGTAATTTCCAACAACATATGCCGAACCTTTGGGGAACCCTCAATCACAAACACTTACCTTCGAATTAAGCTGGATCTTGTCTGAAGTCTCCTGAAGTGATCTGAATGGCTGCTGTTCACCTCTAAGGAGCCTGGTCTAGGGACTGCAGAAAACCTAGACCTGGATTTCCTCCCTCATCCCTCTGAGAAGCAGATGTTTATTTTAGAAATAAACATTCCATGTGCTTTTTTCTTTTTTTTTTTTTCTTACAGTCTCAAGAAGTTCTATACAGAAGATATACTTGAATCCCCCCTCGCTTCAAATATATGGGTTAGTTTATTTTAAGATAAAGCAGTTAGGGTGGGTTTCTTTTCTGTACTGTGAATAATCTGTTTTCCTTGAATTGGATTTTAAAATGGCTTCCTTTGAAGTCTCAAGCTGTTAGGAATGAGCTTAACATAGGTATGGAGGATGTGTAAAATCAGCTTCTCCCCTTCACGCTGAAATGTCAATAATTCTCCTAGTAAAAAACTAATATACGGTGTACAGCACGCAGACTACTTGGAAATAATAGTAGTGAGCAGTTACAGTACCTGTATTTTGCACCAGCTCTGCTGTAACCGAGTTTTGCTGTGACAGTGTTTTCAGGAACACACCCACCGCAGCCATAGAAAAAACTGGCATTACTTTGAATCATTACCTGAAGCGGTCAGTGGTCCCCTGGAGTTGCTAATCTACAAGCTATTTTTGAGCAAGTAATTATAGATGTGGATGTTGATTATGCAGTTAGCGTACCACCAAAAAAATGTTCGCCTGGAATTACAGCTACACGTTGTTTGCAAAGTGTAGTCAACCAAATAATTAAATTGCTCCTGGTTTAGGCCGGTAAAAACAGATTTCACAGGAAGTGCAAGTGATCAGATTTGTCTTTCTCAAAATCACCACTGAAGAGACAAACGTAAGAGTGTATTTTTCTATCATGCTTTTTGAGATGGGATGCCTTCTCACCGTAAAGCGAACAAAAGAAAGGTGTGGATGCTTTGGCATATCAATCAGAGGACGCCAGGCTGTGCTGCAGATTGCCTTGGAAGAATGTAAGATACGATCTGGAGTGGTCCATAGGCGGGGTTATCGATCTGCATAAACCAGGTTAGAAAGATTAGGGACATCGGCACGTGGATAGAACAAAGGAGAGAGTATATAGAAGAAATATGGATCGGTAATGTGCTTTTATCTGCACCTCTAGAATAGCTGAAGTATAGAATAGAAGAAGTAGCCTTCATCTAGCGGGTCATTAAAACGGAGTTTGGTGGCGTCCCGCCGGGCGCTGGCTCAGGGGAGCCCGCCTGGGCTAGCCGAGGCAGCGTCCCGGGGAGGGGCCGCGCCCTCCGCCGCTGCACACGCAAACCCAGACCGCGGTGTGAAACAGGCGATATCGAAGAGGAGTTGACATGTCGCTCTGACCGCCCCGAAGGGCACCGGAGACGGCGGGAAACGTGCCGCCCTCCCGTGCTCTTCCTCCCCCCGACCTCCTCCTCCAGCGGCGTGGGCATGTGCCGTGCCCTGCCCTCTCCGCCTCGGCCCCCACCTGCCCTCCCTGAGGCCGCTGTAATGACAGCGATGCCGTACCGGGCTGCTCGAAAAGAAAGGACGGAACGCATCTCTGGGGAGCAAACGTTCAACCCTCCCCTGCCCCCCTCTTTGCTTTCTTCATCACTCAGCATCTGGGTATCCGCAACGAAGCCACGAAGAGCAAGACACGTTTGCTGCAGAGCTAAGGGAACCACCCCCCCTCAAGCCCCTCGGCCCTGTGCAGCACCACTCGCGCCGTCTATTGTCTGGCTGCGGGTCGCTGATGGCTGCGGCAGGACGGGGACAGCGCGGAGCGGGGCGCTTTGCTGGAGAGCGGCTCCTGGCTCAGCTCTGGGGACTAAACCCGAGCTTTTCAGGCGTAGAAAGAGAAGCTGAGCTCGGCACCGGGGCAGAGGAAGGAGGGGAACGCTCGGGGGCAGGGCTGGCGGCCGAGAGGTTATGCACGGGGGGAAACCCCCCCGCGTCGTGCGGGGAGCAGATGAAATGGGTCAGGGAGCGGGACTCCCCACCGCCAGTGCGGGCTGGTGCAGGCAGAGGGGCGGCAACCACCACTGCGATGCTGGCGGGGGCGCGGTGCCCCCGCGAGGAGGGGAGGGGAGTCTCCCGCCGGCACCGTGTGAACGGAGGCACCGGCGGGGGGGCGGGGGCAGCCGCCAGGTCCCCCTCGACGGCAACGCCCGCTGCGGCGGCGGGGGAGGCTGCGCGTCTCGGGGAACAAAAGGCTGCGGCGGCGGCCCCGGGAGGGCGGGCCGACGGGCCCAGGGAGGTGTCGCGGTTCGCACGTGGCCGGCCCGGTCCGGGCGCCCCGCGCCTTTGTCCCCGCTGTCAGCGGCACCGCGGCGGCGGCGGGGCGGTGCCCGCAGCCACGCCCAGGCCACGCCCCCTGCCCCGGGCCACGCCCCCTCAGCGCACACAATGCCGCGGCTCGGCCCCGCCCCCGCGCTCCCATTGGCTGCAAGCCGCTCCCGCATGACGTCAGCGGCGGGGCGGGGCGCGGCTCCCCATTTAAGCGGCTCTCGGGGCGCGGCCGCCGCAGCGGCGAAAGCGCGTGCGGGCGGAGCGGGAGGTGAAGGCGGCAGGAGCAGCGGGGCGGCACCTTCGGACACCGGCACCATGCGTGAGATCGTGCACATCCAAGCCGGGCAGTGCGGCAACCAGATCGGCGCCAAGGTACAGGGCTGGCTCTCCGCTCGTCTTGCCAGGGGCTCCCGGCGCGGGGCGGTGCCCTCTTAGCCGCGCTCCGCGTGTCCCGGAGGGACCCGCTGCCGGGAGAGCCTCCTTTCCGCAGCGTCGGAGTACCGTCGGGATCGCCCATCCACGGGAGGGTCCGCGCAGGGCGGCTCCCGGCTATTGCATCTGGGCGGGGGGAGCGCGGTGGGGTTTCCGCGCCTAGGGTGTGGCGCGCCCTAGGGAAGGGGGTGCGGGGGCATCAGGTGCCGTCCGTCAGGCCATCGCGGGCTGCAGAGGTCCGGGACGGGTGGGGGAAGGGGACGCCGAGCCGGTGCCACACCCCTCCCGTCCGTGGCGGGGGGTGTGAGGGGCGCGGTGGCGGCTCCGTCTGGCCGGGGGGCCGCACACACGCGTGGCGAATCCCCGGCCGCCACGTGGCGGGGATTTGGCCAGGGGGCGAGAGCGGGGCGTGGCGGCACTGACCATCCTCACGCGCCCTCAATCCGCTTCCCTCAGTTCTGGGAGGTCATCAGCGATGAGCACGGCATCGACCCCACGGGCAGCTACCACGGGGACAGCGACCTGCAGCTGGAGAGGATCAATGTCTACTACAATGAAGCCACCGGTAACGCCCCTCCGTAATAAGCTTCCCAGGGGAGGATGCATAGGGTGTGCAGACAGGGGTCCTCCAGCCCTCCCTGCAGTGGGTGACGCCCCTGCACAGCTTAAATGGCTGCTTTGTCTTGCCATCCCCAGCTGTCTCCCTCCAAATTCCCACACCCTTCATGTCCTCAGCAGCGGGTGGGAGCACAGCAGGGATCCTGTGACACTGGCTGCTTACTACAGGGCTGTAACACTGGTGCTGGTTCCTCTCGCAGGTAACAAGTATGTCCCACGTGCCATCCTCGTGGACCTGGAACCCGGCACCATGGACTCCGTGCGCTCCGGCCCCTTTGGACAGATCTTCCGTCCGGACAACTTTGT
>JAWWES010000133.1:21505940-21540917 GCA_035583135.1 Lophotriccus pileatus
CCCTGCCCTGGCACCTGCCCTAAGTGTGGTGCAAGAGACGGGGCGGGTTTTCTGCGCAAGTTTTGCCTTTTTTTTTTTTTTTTTTTTTTTGGTTGGTCCAAGAGAAAAGGATCTAAGATACTGGTTGTTAGGTTACATAAAGTGTGTATGTTAAATGTTCCAAGTTTATGTGTTTTCTATATATATATATATAAATATATATATATATATATGCAGTTGCAAGTCTGGAATAGTTCCAGTATTGTGGATTAAGAGTAAACTATTATGGATGATAAAGCACTAAGTAAAGCATAATATTTATTTATGAAAATGCATAAATGACAAATCACTACAACAGTGCTATATAGGAAAATAAATATATATATATATATGAGGAGACATACACTGAGAAAGCAAACAGTCTGCAGTTGTATAACTAGTGCCTGCCTATTTTCTCTCAAGACTCAAAAGGCCAGATTTTGCCCTCAAATCTCCTACCCACTCTAATAGGTGGTGTTGTAAAGGGCTATTTCTAAGGCCAGAAAACAGCCTAAGGCAAATGTGGAGGTTGTTTATTCTAGCACTGTGACATTCGAGTTACTGCCTGCATGGCTGACTTTCTGTAACACTCAATGTGTCATTATTATGCTTTCAGCATGTATAGACACGACAGGTTATATGTTTATTTTGCCAGGTGTGGCCTTTTAATGTCACTTGCAGATTTTGGTAGTTTCACAGTGCACATTGATGAGGGCTTGGAAGTCAGTGGTGAAGAAAATTGCGTCTTCAGTGCCCACAGGTCTAGAAATCCACTTTTCAAATGTAAATCACTGAAGGAAGTTTAGTTTAGTTTCTGACTGGCATAGGTAAGATGGCACAAGTAAGTGGGAGAAAAAACTAAAAAAAGGAAGAGAGATGCCATCTAGCAACTGCTATCCTTTCTCTAGCACAAAGTTATTTCTATTAAAGAAAAGGTTGACAATGTAAAGACTAAGAAACTAATATGTGTTCTTTTTTGAGAACCAGTGCCTTATTAAACCTGTAAATACTGTAATTAGAAAACCTGGGGAACAAACTGTGTTACGTTGTATTTGTTTAAATTGTATATGGTTGTTTTAACATTCCCCCCCAATAAAATTGTTTCCATTTCCTCATGGCAGAGATTGCTTTTACTTCTATTTACTTTTTATGTGCTTGAAAAGTACCATCTTTGGGTTTCATATTCCTGGCTAGATTATTTTGACCGTGCCTCATTTTATTTATTTTTATAAGATTTTTCCTCTGACCAAACAAGTAAACAGCAGTAAGTTGCATATGTTTCCACTGGCATAAAAAAGCATCACTCCTTTCACAACTCAGTGAAGAGAAAAATAGTAATTAAAATAGTGTTATCACTAATAGAGCAGTCACTCACGTTTTGAGGCTGATTATGTAAATCTATAGAAATTTGGCATTTGCATAATATTTTTTGAGACACCCCCCCCCCCTTTCATTCCACCACATATTTGTGAATTTTGACTACTATTTTTTAATAGCACAAGAAGCACGGGAGGTCATCTGTGCACAGACGGAAAATAGAATTCTCAGCCCCGTTCTTCAGGTGAGAAAGCTCCAGCCTACATACACAGCATCAGCTGAGACATGGCATTGCTTAATGCTGAGAGATATTGGATCTCTACATGTAGGGAGATATTTGTATGTAGTTGTACTTAACAGCTGGAACGCTCTTCTCATTCTGCAGTGCTGTGTTGCAGATTCAGCTCAGTGTTTCTTAATGTTCAATTGCTTTGCTGGTTATCTCCAGAGAAGTGTGTAAACAGCAACTGGCCCCGAGTTGCCACCTCCATGCAGCCCCTACAGCCCTCCTGCTTTGCCCCAGACCATCTGTTATCAGTGGCAGAGCATTGCAGTTATTCTCCAGCAGCATTTCTACAGTCCCTTGACCTGGCCACATCTAGGTGGGAAAGCCCTGTGCTTTCTGCAGTTGTCTCTGGCATGTCGCTGTATCCCATATTTTGGGGTCTGTTTCTTCTCACTTTGGCTGCATGATGCTGAAGGTGATGTGGTGCTCCAGCACAGCCTGTTTGGGCTGCCCCTTCTCCAGCATGCTGCTGAGATCAGTGTTTCTGCAGCTGCTTTCTTCCTCCCATCCTGCTTGCTTTGTCCTAGCCTAACTTTCTAGGTATGGCTTTTGGGGGCAGTCTTAGACTCTGTTCTCATTTTGTTTTCTCTCCACCTTGCTAGGGATGGGTTTTTAATGGTCTGCACTTTTCCACGGTCTCAAAAACCTGGTAAATGCACCTGTCTCCACGTTCTTGGCTCTTGGGCTGTGTGCTGTTTGGCTTCATATGCCATTGGAGGGCTTCAGCTTGGACTTACCTTGGCTTGCTGCTTGCAGGGAGAGCTGCTGATCGAGCACGTTTCTCTGGCACACTGTGAGGCTGGCATGTGAGGGGACAAGGGCTGAGTGTTGCTCAGCATGGCACAACGGGAGAGCCCGAGGGTCAGCAGGCAACCCTGCACCCCCAGGGGATGGGGTGGGACAAGATGGGATGAGATAGTGTTGCCTCTGGCAGCGCCCAGGTCCATTATCACCTCCATAATGGGCAGGGTGGACTCCTCAGCCTGGGGGTGACCCACAGGTAAAGGGCTGGTGGTAGGAGATGCCCATTTTCCCACTGTCCCCCCACACCCCAGGTGAGAGGAGCACCGTGCAGCTGTGCTGGGGAACTGCCTCTTGCACTTCCAGAAATTTTATACTGAGCCCAACAGGTCTAACAAGGCCAGGGAGAAACAACTACTGACAGTGGGGAGTGGTGCAAGAAGAGTGAACATCGGTGTTTGGGCATTGTATCTACCTGGCTCACCTCCACTGTACAGCAGGTGTTGCTGGACAAAATAACCTTGCCCAAGTGGCATTTATTTTACTTCTCAGGTAAAAGATACATTTTCTTGCTTTTCTCCACCTTTGATTGTGGCCACAAAATGCAAACCCCAGGAGACTGTCTGGGGCGAGTTTCTCTCTAGCAGCTGGGGAGGCATGAGGATTTATAAAGTGCAGTGAAAAGTCTGCATGGACATGTGGATGTCATGAAGGGTATCTTTTGAAGGAGAGTGCATCAGAAGGAGTTCTTATGTGCAGTAACACTTCTTTTGAAGACATTTCTTTCTTTTTTAAAGAAACTAAATAAAGGACTCCACTTTCCATCCAAGCTTCCAAGAACTAAACAATTGAACACAAAATAGTGGTGCATTTTTTTTCCAGTTGCTTATAAATATAATTTATTACCTGTTTAAAAATTCTTTCTTACACTTTGTACATGTCAGGCTGACAGAATAAATGCAGGCATTTACAAACAGAGGGAAGGAGAAAAAGGGAGGGGGGTAAGAGGCACACTCAGAACTAGTAAACCACACCTCCACTGTACAGCAATACAAATAATGCAATGGCTAGCACTTCTCCTGTAGTAAGTCAGTCTTTAGAAAAGGAATTGCATAGAAGATACAGTAATAGGGAAATCAAACCCAAAATATTTCTCCAGATTTGAATAGCAAAGATGAATCCCATGAACCCTGGTAGAGCTGTGACATGGGAAGAGGAGGGAGAAATGTGATACACCTGGGTGGCACAGATGTTTCATTTCCTACAGGCCCTCCTTCTTTGCTTTGGAAAGGTAATGAAGATACCATCTTAACTTTTTTTTTCTTTTTTCACTCTTTAACAATAACAAACAGAATATGTTTTAGCAAAAAAAGTCTACCATGCAGATATGTGAAAACAGTAATGCTGGATAATGCCACAACTTCTGTCTCAGCTGTGTTACACACCGTGCTTTAAAGTAGGTTATTGGCTTTCAGCTCCGGTGTTTTTGCAAGGTACTTTGGAAAGTCTGTGGGAGAAGAGTGTTTTCCCTCTCCTTCCTAATTTTGTTTACTTTCCAGACTGATTTTGCTTTTTATTTGTATCGTGCAAGCTCCCAAATTTACTGGCAAGTGGTAGCAAGTGCCAGCTGGCAGCAGCCAAAGAAGCTCTGGGGGCTGTGCAAGCTTTTCTCATCTAGAGGCTATTGTCCCATCAGCTGCAAGCCGGCAGCTGGGGACCAGAGTGCCAGTGCTTGGAGAGCTACCTCGTCATTGTGGGAAGGCCCTGCCTGATTACATCCTGCTTCTTCACAGGCATCCAGAAGGTAGTTACATGCCATGACATGGGATGCTCTGAGAGAAGGCGGCAGGCTTTGTAAGCAGTTGAGGAGATTGAACCAGTACTAAATACATTTAACTTGCACCACGGAAAAAGTGAAATACCTATTTAGGATAGAGGTTTATGGGAGCTCTGGATTATCATTGCTTTTTTGTACAGGCAGTTTATCAAAGGACTTTCAGATAAAGGGATTTTCAGATTTCAGGGAGAAGTGTCAAGCTTAAAGGACAAATAAGTAAATAAACTAAATGCTCCTCTTCAAGCAAGGAGCTTGACCTATGAAACTTGAGGGGTCATTTCTGTGACTTTGGTTCAAGTCAAATTCCAGTTACTTGCCAGTTTTTACTCTGTTGACTTTTGATGTACTGCCTATTTGACCTTGCAGTGATGATACAACACTGAATTTTGACCTTTCCCTTCTCAAGCAAAAGTTGGTAATAAGAGGATGTCCATAACTAACATCAGAGCTAAAAGCCTCCACCAGTAGTCCTTTGTTTTCTCCTCTTTGTCTGTATGTGTGCACACACACACACACTTTGCATTTCTGTTAAATTCCCACTTCGAAGGATGTTTGAGATACATACTCCAGCATTTAAAAATCTGCAGTGCAGCTCATTTTTTGAACTCAAGGTTTCACACACAAGCTAGGAATGGATTGTGGTGGTGACCCCCAAAGTCAGTAATTCATTGGAATCCTTGTGGGGGAAGGGCCGAAAGTTTGGTTTCCATTCACAAACCACTCACATCTTTGTACTGCCTGGTATTAAGCAAGCCAGCCTGCAAACAGTAAGTTACTACATGGCCAGATGAGAGGCAGAGTAATACCTGAAAAGACTTCTGAACACTCAGTAAGATAGTTTACAAAGTGTCCTAGACATGAGATTAAAAAAAAAAAAAAAAACAAACAAAATCAAACAAAAAAAACCCCACAAAACAAAATCAAGCCAACCTCAACAGTATAAAATTAACCTCAGAGCTGTGGTAACTATTGGCTAGAGCGTACAATGGTCTAAGGGCCCCCCCACCCCTCCCTTTCGCATACCCCCATCCCCAAAAGAAGAAGAAAAGGAGAACAAAAGAGAAACTATTGTAGGTAGCAATACAAGACATTAGGACACTGTCCACAATGACAGGCTTACAGCATGTAAATACATTTATTCTATATGTAAGCAACAGAAATAGCAAGAAACCCAAGGAACAGACATGTTTTGCTCTGTGGGTATTGCAGACTCCAACATGTCTCATGAGTGTCTGCATTCTGCCAGTGAGACAGAAAAAAGTCTCAGTCTTCCATGGAAGCAAATACTGGGAGACCCTCACTGCTGCAAAATTTTCAAGATTCAGTAAAACAGCACTTGGGTCTTACACTGTTTAGTGAGATAGAGTGGACCAACTGTGATCAGAAATTTTGGGAAAAAAACCCAACCGAACCCCAAAGTTACCCTACACACTGACAGTCACCTTTACAAGAACACAACACAAGAAGAACTGAAATAAAAAAAATCAGGTGAAAAGGACTGCCTCCGATAAATGGTTCTTACTCGGAAATTAAAGGTTTTCCTTGAAGTCAGTAGATATTTTATATATATTTATATAATATATATACTATTTATAGCGCTAGCAATCAACATGTAATGAAGAGATGGCATGGAGAGCAGCAAGACTGCTCGGGTACAAAGGTGAACAACTAAAATGATAAGCATTTTAAAAAAGAGCAATAACTGGAGGATAAGAAGCCTGCAGCCTTTTTTTTTTTTTCCTCTTTTAAAGCAGATGTGCTTACCTGACATAAAATGTTACAACAACTTTTAAGAGTCTGTTCTGTCTACCAAACGTCTTTGTCAGAGCCACCCCACAGGAAAGCCTCTTCCCACGAGAAGTTGCTCGCGGTGGTGGCAGCAGCGTGCTAGAGCCACTGCTCAGCCCCACAAGATGGCACTGTGTCCATGCAATCCAAGAGGAGGGACTGCTGCTGGTTTTTCTCCCACCAAAAATAATACCCTGAGCGGATCTGGCTGCTCTTGCTTTCCACGCTCCCTCCCTGGGGCAGCAGGATTGGAATGTTGAGTGGTGAATACCACCAGCCCCTGCCAGAGCCCTCTCCCACAATGCACACCCAGCCACTGATGTACACCCAGAAAAAAAGAAAAAGCTGGGCAAAATTAATGCAGGGATGTGCGAGGTGAAGTGGGAGCTGCTTTGGTAGCAGTGGCAAAGAATGAGTGTGGAGCTGCTGGGATGAGCTGTGGCTCTGTGGAGGAACCTTCCTCCGGCTCTCCCTGCCCTGTCAGGGCTGGGGCAGCTGACACGGTGCTGTGCTGGGATCCTGCAAAGGCTTATGGAGCAGGTACTGAAGAAACCATCCAGCTCATGACTGCAGCAGGTGACAAGGTTTCTGAGCAGTTGGGGTGGACAAAGAGCAGTTCCACCACCCAGTGATGGTGATGCTGCTGCTTTAGTCATGTTCAGTGATGAACAGTTATTCCTGACCTTCAGCCACCTCTGTGGATGCTCCTCTTAATCAGAGTGTGTATTTTTCCTCACAATAAATCCCCCTTACTATCATGCTGTGAAAGGAAAATACCCCAGAATACTTTAAGAAAGTTGTTCATCTGTTTTTCTTGCAGGAGGCGTGAGAATATAGGTCAGAGAGCTGGAAAAAGGAGCATCCACTCCTAGCAATACAGATAACTATGAGACACTTTCTGGTATGACCCAGTGGGAAGGGTGCACACACTGCACGCCTGGCAAAAGGTGAGACCTGGGGAGCACCAATGAGCATGGGGATCAGCCAACACAGACTGAGCTGAAGACAGGAAAGGGTCAAAGGACAGTTCAACTCATGACTTGGATGCAGAGTCATGAAGGAAGGACACATGGGAAAGGTGGAGAAGCACAAACTAAATACAGCTGGTTACACCAGAAGATGGCACAGGAGTTAAAAAAAGCTGAGACCTATTTTAGTGCTCCAAGGTGAGTAAAAGGCGTGGAGAAATGGCAGAGCTGGAAGACCCAGTCCAAATCTCCTGAAGCTGAATGCAGAATTTACATTAGCATTGCAATGGGGTGCATCAGATGCCCAAGGTGAAAAAGAAGATGGTTGGCTGTTGAAAGGATGCCCATATCATCTCCACCTTAAGACAAGGTGGGGCTTATACAGACTAAACACAGACAGATGTTGAAAGTTACAATGTATATCCTCTGGTCTCCGCTTTTGACTGAAATGATGGTTGGAAAACTGCCAGGTTACCTCTTACGATGAAGGGAACTTTTTGTGCTCACTGCCCCAGCGGTCAATCAAAACCCCACTGGTTATGATTGACCTTATTTACTGGTCAGGGAGCTGAGAAACAAAAAGTGCCAAGCCTATGGAAATGTCAAATGGAAAAAAAGGTCAGATTAAATTTTCTTTTCATTTTGACCAATGACATTTTCAAAGTTACCTTCAAAAGCCCAATCTGGAAAGCCTTAGGGAAAATGAAAACAAAACCACAAAAGAGAACAAGCCAACTCCAGTCACAGGAAGGATATGGAGTGGGAATATGTATGCGGGCAGGGGCATGCATGTGTGCACAAAAGCAATAACCAGGGCCTGGCTGGAAACCTGGAGTGGGTGGGCTGGGGAAGAAAGTAGAGGTCAGACAAGTCTGCCAAGTAAAACTACTGCAATCCTATGCACTCTCAAATGACAACCACTTTTGGTTTGCTCCTTTTTCAAAACTCCCGCTTTACCTGTTTGTGGTGGCCTAGAGGGACAAATGTCTCCTGATCAGCCAGTGAGAACCTGCACCTCCCTGCCTAGGCAGTGGTGGTAGCAGAAGAACAGTGAAGGCAGCAAACTGCAGTACATGGGATTTCAACTTCACCACTCCACTGCCCTACACTGACCCACATGACACAGGCTGCAGCAAAGCCTGGGAGATCAGCAAGTGCATTTCACACAGAAATGGCCCAGCAGAGGGTTGGACTGTCAGTAACCCCAACCATGACAAACATCACTAGAGATGGTGGGTTTCAGTAAAAATGAGTACCTGCAGCTCTATGGGGACTGAACAGGAGTTGCTGGTACTTAGACCGCTTCACAACAAAGCAAACAATATGGAGGCCCACCCTGGATGCACAAATCAGGTGGCCAATGTCAGTGACTCCACATGCTTGCACCTCTGGTCTTGAACCAGTGGTCCTTGGGTATTCAAACTGGGAGGCTGCCTCTGGTTCACAGCCACCTCAGGACAAGACTGTCTTGGAGCGACCCGAAAGCACTAGGGTGGTGTAAAACATCCCAGGGAGGGGTGCTGGGTCACATACTTGGTGAGTGCAGGTCAGTGACTTCAGCAGAGTGTCACCAGTTTATACTGCCTTTGCATCTGGCATGACGCACAGCGGTGCTAACAGAAGGTGGGCAACCCGTGTGGGTTGGCAGAGGACTTTGGAGGAGGAGTACAATGGCTGACAAAGGGAAGGACAGATGGCATATAGAAGAACACGTCTTAGAAGACCTTCAGGAAAGGGACAACAGGTTCCATAAAATCAGAGATTATTCATTCTGCTGCTGACAAAATTAGAAATAAAGTAATAATGGTAATAATAATAGTCATTATAATCCTTGCACTAGGTACTAATCAGTAAAAAAATTATCATAGTAACTTCTCTTTTATTTTTTTTCTGGGTTTCTATTCCCTCCCCCCCAACACTCTGAATTGCATATCTGGCCCCCTCATATAGCAAAGGGGTGGAAAGGGTGTGAATTGAAAACTAACTCAGATCCTGCATTCCCCACTGTCTTATAGCACACAGGCTCAGTGGGGCTGCCTCAGGAAAGGAAGGGAACATGACTTGTGTTCCTGCTTATCAGCCAGAGTACCTGCTTTCCAGATGCACACCTCTCAAACCCTGATTTTCTTTTTTTTTTTTTTTACAAGTAGGTCTAGGAAACAGAACGATGACAGGAGGATCACTGCGAGACAACCAATGTGCAGAATTGTAGCCAAAATCTGAATTCACCAACCAATAATAGCCACAACCACCTGTCCATAGCCTTGTCTAGAATGGCTTTAAACAAAAAATATAAAGAGCCATGGACAGTCTCCTTACCCCTGTCCAGAATTTGATGTAAACAACATCCATAGAAACTGGGATTGTTAAGAAAGTTTATCCATATATCTGGATAGCAATAAAAAGCGTTTCCTAGGAAACTGTAAAATCCTGTACCAAGCAGTGTACAGCCAAGCCGAGAGGAACATTACGTTGATTTATATTTTCAAGGTACAACTTTGCATGATTTCTTTTTGATCCTGTGATAATGTACAAGGAGAACACGTGTGAAGGTCAGGGCTGTTTTTTTTTTTTGTTTGTTTGTTTGCTTGCTTTCTTCTCTGAAATGTCTCTTATGTAACTCATTGGTCTGGGTTTTCATTTCAATTCTTGTTTGCAATAACAGGGCATTACCGCTCTCTGCATCTGTCCTTCCTGTTCACGCCAAGGCTGCATTAGTAATTTCCTTCTGCTGCCAAAGAAATAACTGTTTCGTGTCTTCCCATCTCTTCAAGAACTGCTGCCAGCATGCTCAGGTTGCCATCAGGGAAATTCTGGGCTTCCCAGAGATCCAGGATCACCCCGGTGGGACTCGATTTTGTAGCAAAATAATTTAAGTACCTGCAACGAGCCAAAAGGAAACTCAATTTTTTGAGCTGCACAAAACCTACATGAACTCATACGATTTCAACCCCTCCCCAGTGCTGGTGCTGTCAAGGTGTTAGTCCCCTGTGCGGTCACTCTGAACGGTCTATACACCTGCTTTCACTCACCTAGAGGAACTTCCAACAGGACCCTTTTACACGTACCTCCCTGGGTCACTTCACTGCCCAACCACATGTCGGCAGCCCTGCTCACCTGTCCAATTTCAGTTTGTGGGCCAGCATCCTCCAGTCGTGGCCTCTGGTCTGGGGTGCATCCAGGCTGCTGCACAGCTTTTGCCTTATTGGGAGAGGGATGCTGAAAGCACTGGGTCCTACTATGGTGGTGATGGTGCTCGCTGAGTCCATGGGAGGATAATCGATGCCAGTAGGTTCCTGAGATTGGAAAGACAGGAAAAAAGCTCAAACAATCCATCGGTTTTGTTACTGAGAGCAGAGACAATTGTAGAACTGTATCCTTTGAGACTCAGTGCTTTTACTTGTAGCCCTCTGCCAATCAAGTGTTTAAGTTAGTCAGCTGGAAAAGAGAAATATTTACAATCAACTTTGGGTAGACAAAAGAGTTTTTTTCGCCTTTGTCTTTTTTTGTGGGTGAACATTACTACGGCTGAGCAAAATTGAGACTAGCTTAATTAATCACTTACTGGAAATAATGAAAGATCAGGCACTTCAGCACATTTCAGAGCAAACTGCTATTACTAGAACAGAATTGGGCTGACAAAGACCACCTTCCCAGCATCTCTCCAAACCCCCCATGCCCCACCACGCCAGCACCAGGCTCACACCACTAATATCCTTCTGGCAGCACCCACGCTCTCTGAAGCCTCTGATGCTGCACAGACCACAGACAGACAGTTAATACCGCCCCAGACACAAGCTGATCCCTCATTTTTATGCAGCTTTAACTCTGTGCTGGAAATAGATGGAGCTGGAAGAGATGTGCTCAGGAGGGGGCAGCTATTGTCTCCCCTCCCCGAGACCACCACTGTGCTCAAAGGCAGTGTGGCAGCAAGTGTTCCAAAGGAAAAGTCACCTCAAAAGCCAGCTGGTCCCCTGCAGGTATGATGTCGGTTCTCTCTGATGTGATCCTCCCAGCTGGGAGGCTCCCCATGACACCACTGTTAACATGGCTCTGCTGGGAATAACAGCAGGTGGCTCTTCTGGCAAGGATTTTGTCTTTTCCTTGGCCTGGAAGGATTTTGCAATCCTTTACCAAGGATTTGCCAGGCTTGGTAGCTGGTAGGACAATGGTGGCTGGCCAATTTGGGTGTTTGGGTTTGTTTAGGAACAGTGATGTCCTCCAGGGTGGCTGAAAGCCCTAGACCTCACTGATGTTGACTGGCTGCCCAACTGCTCATGTGTGCAGCACTTCCCACCTCCAGTGCAAAAATCAGCAATCATGGCTGGTTCTGCCTTCACGCTTCTCAATCTATTTCTCAATTTGGTCTCCTTTTCTCGAAGAAATGAGGAGATCCAGATCACAGCCCCAGGCAGCCAGAAACAGTTCTGCTAAAGACTTGTCTTTAAATGTCAATTTGTTTTCACCTCTGTGAGCTGTCTTATTGCTTGATGTCAAATTGGCTGTTGAGAAAGCCCTGTAATACCTGAAACTGTCTTAAAACCAGGTAACTCCTGACTTAAGCTGCCATTGCAAACTCCCCAAGGAGTTTCTTGGAGATGCTCACAGTCATGTGCAGTCTTTGATTTCCCACCTCCAAATGTATTCAAAGATGGAAAGTGGAGAGCCAGTACTGTTGAGTAATGAACAGAATTAAACCTTTTGCTTCCATTCTTTTATCCACACCAATTAATTTTCTTACACGCTACAAATATATTTTTTGCCCCCCCTCCCCTTTTTTTTAATAGAAATGGCATTTTAGACAGCGAAATTTCTAACTGAGGAATTAACTGCAATGTCCTCAGTTAACATGGCAAATGTGACATTGCGACATCTGTACTTGGGTTCCAAGCCCCTGCATCACAGATTGTCTGCCCCAACCCCGCTGCTTCAGGCAATGAGTTATTGCCCAACTGTCTGGCAGCAGGAGCTGCTCAGGAGCAGGCAAAATTATTTGCCTGACATTGCTGCTGCCTGCAGGCTCACCTGCACTGGTAGGTGGGAAGCAGCAGCAGGGTGGTGATTGGAGCACTGCAGACAGATAACCTTTTCTTTATATTCTGGGCCAAAGGACACAAGTGCTGCCCTGGCTCCCAAGCTGGTCTGCACCCTCAGGTGTTTCAGGATTGCTACAGAAGGAACCCGGGTATCCACGGCATTGCCCCGTGGCTCTTTTGTGTGATTATTAACACTAGCAGATAAAAAGAGGTTTTCAAAAACCAGTGGTGGGAGACCTTCATTGTAGTCTTCCTCCTGCTTTGCAAATGTGCATGTTTTGGCACTCATTGCATTTGTATTTTTGAAGTCCCTGTGACAGACACTGTAAAAGCCAGTATAAAACAGTTTACTCTGGAAAAGTCTTACACTCTTTGCAGGGGACTAAAAAGAAAGCCCATAAAAGAAGGTTACAGGAAACTGTGTTACTATATTTTTATTGCAGGGTGACAGAGGCACAAAGGCAGATCTAGCAATAAAGAAAGATGCCAGCACACTCCTGCAATGTCTAACCATTCGTTGGATACAACTAGCCTAACCTCAGAAGAAAATGTGAGGCACCACAGCTAAGGTTTCCTGAAGCCTGGTGTGATGTCTTTACCACACTTCTAGAGACATACACATCCATTTCCAAGTTCCAGGTGATTTCTCATCAAATTTCTGAGTTTTTGGATTTTTTCCTAGTTGACCCTATATGCCAGCTCTTGGAAGCCCAAAGTCCTCCTGCCCCTTGCTTGGGCTTGGGAACATCACGAGGTGTAAACAACAAAGAGCAATTTTGCAGGAGGCAGCCTTGGAAGCGGTGGTATTATTCACTCCCTCTATTCATCCTTGATGGATAGAATCACAGCACAAGACAAGAATATTACCCTGTTCCCTCTGAATCTATTACCAGCCTATATTACACACAACCAGCTGAAGATGATTATAGTGTATACTTGCATTTCATTAAAGTTACTTTCAGTTCTTTCTCTTCTCTGTGAGGTTAAATTAGTGATTACCTCAATGCAGCACTTATTACAATAATTGTTTAAGATGCTTGTTTTACCATCTGTCTTTAATGCTGTGTAGTCCCCAGATGAATCTGTAACTGTACACCCACTAACCAAGCAGATGTTATGGGTAATAGCGCAAAACGTTAGGGCCCTATAGGACAAGTAACTTTTGTCTCTGGTCTCACAGCCCTTCCAGAAGTCAGCCAGCAGTAATTGCTGCCTGAGGATCTGCTCCTCGTAGCTGCCAAGGGTACCAGGAATAAACCCACCAGCATATTCACTGAAGTCAGTGCCACTTCACATCTGAATGTGCCACTTGGTCTCGGTCCCAAACTTGACTGCCCCAGGAGCAAAAATTCTCCAGGTTCTATATAAAACTGGCAATGATGTTCCCAAACTTATGATAAAATTCCTACTGGAAAATGTCAGCCATCAAAAGTAAAACAGCCAAAAATAATAGTTAGGATTTGTAGCAGTAGAAAAATACGAGGAGAAAAGTTTACTGCAACTAAACCATTTGATATTCCCCTGTGTACAGCAGCTATTATGTGGGATCAGAGGGGAGTGGCTCATGAAACACATGGCACTGAAATTTTCCTATTCTCTTTTCTCCCTCTCCACGAACATGAGGCATGATGGGTCTCATAGATGGCCAGGAAACAGGACCAAGCAGTGCTTTGTGAGATGAATTAGGGAGTGGTTGGAAAAGAGCTCCTCCACACATACACAGAAAGAGAGCAGGGAGACCAAGGCTGTTCTCCTCACTCCCTTGAAGGAGTGATTCTTCCTTCCAGAAGAGAGAAACTAAGGGAAAATGCAAGAGGAGATAAAAAGCAGTGATTTAATTCACTCTTTATGTCCATCCCAGCAGTCAGGAGAAAAATGGGAAGCACTAAACAGGTAGCAATGGGAAAGGTCATACCTCCTTAGCCCTCCCACATTCCTGCAGTTGGATAGAAAAGTGCACAAACGTCGTTTACCTCTGAAACAGAGCAGTTGAGCTGGAAGATCTGTCCTTCTCCTTCGACCTGCCGCACACAGAGTTTGCACACCAGCTCCAGGGTATTCAGACTGAACCTTTCCAGTGTGAAGGTGCAGTGCAGGTTTCTCTGACATCCACTCCAGATGTGGTAAAAGGGAATCTCCTGCAGGAGGAAAGCAAAAAAGTCAGGGAGGGATTTGAGATCAAGGCATGGATGCTACGTGACCAGAGACCATGGGCTCCATGCTACTGTGAATGCAAATCATCCAGGGGAAAAATTGTCCATGGGATTATAGCCTGGCACCTGGTGTTTTTCAAACACACCTCTGCATGACAATATTTCTGTAATCCTCACTGCTAGGATCCAATGTGAATGTTTTATGTTCCTTACCTGGTATTTAGCCAGCAGTTTGCTCTTCCAGAGAGAGTGGGCAATGTCGTGAATGGACAGACGGAGATTGTGAGTGCTTCCCTTAAAATGCAAAGCTTTGGGCTCCTCCAAAAGCTGCCCACCCATCTGCCGCTCAAGCTGCAGGACCTCCTGCAGTATTGGGATAAAAAGAAGAAAGTGGTCAGGTTTCATCAAGACAGCACAACAGTCTTCTGAGTCCTCAAGACTGTCTGTTGCAGATGCTGTAACTTGTGTAATACAGACAAAAAAATACACAGGCATTGTGTTTCCCTGTGAACTGGAACTGCATTAGTGGATCCGTGTGTAAGCCCCTCACCCCCTTCATACAGCAGCAGCCCAGCAGAGATGCAGGCACCTCTCCTTTGGGATACGCAGTGTTATTTTGCTTGTCCTTAATCAGAAGCTTAATTGCATGCTATTATAAGGAATGCAAAGACTTTGCACACAGTCACTGCTGGAGTACAGAAATAGATCAGTCTTCTCCATTGCTCATCAAATTGGACATCTAATGATAGCTTCGCTATTTTGTTTTTCGAAACCCTTATTGGTGTAGGTCCTGCTGATATGGGACCTGTGCATACCGCTGGTCTTTCACCTTGTGGCCTCCTGACAAAGTGCTCTATGACAGAGTGGTACAGGAGGTAACAGATGCCTATGCTGAGACTGTCAAACGGGGTGGTATGGAAACAATGCAAGACACTGTGATTGAGCATTTTGTACATATGAATACATTGGTTCAGGGTTACTGAAATATTGATCATGTAATTAAAAGCTAGTGAGCCAAGAGTCTGGTCATTTTCTGAAGCTAAAACTAAATATAAGCCCTTAATTAAAAAGACCACAGTGGAATATTGCCTACAAACAGCCTAATTGTAGACCACATGGGAGAAGCAAGTACAAAGGCACCTACATGGGCCCTGTTAGAAACCAACACAGCCCATCTCCGTCATATTTAATTAAAAGAGCCATCCAACCAATCAGTCTCATGTGGCCAAAAACAATCACACAGAGAGTGAGAATGCTCAAGGAATATGTAGGCACACAAAACAAGGATACTACCCCAGGCCAAATAAAGGAGGCTCTATTTTAGCTAAGCTACTCCTGACCACATTCAGGGAGCTAGCTAGCATGTAAGAAAAGCCTCCGTCCTGGCATATGGCAGACCCTGAAGCTAAAACAATGTTCTTTTATTGGCTGTTAGAGGAAAAGAAACAAAATCAGGACACCTTTCAGCTTAAGGTTATGCCAATGAATCAGCTCCAGCTTCTTTCCAGTGCCACCTAATTACTTCGTCAAGACGTCTAAAGAGCAATCAATAGCAATTATCTGATTACTATAGATCTTCATTATGTCCAAATTACCTCCCTGGAAGGGCTAGAAGATGACTTGTAAGCTAATTGCAGATGCCACCTCTAAGGCATGTGGGGTGTGGGTGCTGAGAAACTGCTCCTGCCCATGCTGCAGCAGCTCTGGGAGCTGCACTACTGTGGGGAAAAACACTGCGGTGTGATGCTGCACCATCCCACCCACCAGATGTGGGTGTCTAGTTTCAACATCCCACTTTTGCTGGGACCCTTTTGGTGGCCCTTGGCCACCACAGCCATTCTACGTGGAGGATGCTGAGCAGCCCATGCTTCTCCCATGCCCCTTAGCTAATCAATTCAGAATTAATATGGCTGGTTCCTGCCATACGACATTTTATTTAGAGCAATGTTTATCCTGCTGGCTGGCACCTCTATGTTCTCCTGAGCCAAAACCTGAGCTGCATGTTGCTTGCCCTATGCTGAGGGGGTTGCAGCCGCCCTGCCCATTACCTCTCACCCCTGCTGTGAGCCAGGACTTATGCCCTTATACCCCTCCTAGGAGAGAGTGCTATGTAAAGCATCACTCCATCGTCCATGTAACCAGAACAGCCACAACCTGGGCCTACTCATTAATGGGGCACAGGCAAGCAGTGGTGCTCGGTCTAAGCTGTTGCCTTCCTTCAATAAGAGAAAAAGTGCATAAAATAACAGAGAAGATCACAAGCCTGTTGTACCCGTTTTTGTGTGGGTTTTTTTGAAGACAGTTACCATGCAGCACAAGGCAGGTTGCCACCCTGCTACAGCCTGAAGTCATTTGCTTGCCTCTAGTGAGGGAGGCAGCTGTTTTCATGTGCCTGTAGGCTCAGCTCCTACACACTGCCACACACAGGTCACATACCTCAATCTCAGAGCCGTATATGAATAAACAGAATAGAGCAGCTGGATTTCTTTATAGTTATCAAATTATTACCCCCTTTTTTTTTTTTTTTTTTTTTTTTAGCACACTAGCTTGGGTACCCCCATCAAAGTGCAAAAATAAGCCTTAAAACACAGAGGCCAGTGCTCGAGGTCACAGCTACCCTTACCCTTGCCCAAAAATAATTTTTGTGAACATCCCGTCTGTGTGGCTCGGGACCTGAGGGGCAGAGGATGCTGCATGTGTGATCAGCACTGAGCCCGCACTGCTTTGCAGCCCCCAGGAACCTCACTAAGTTGCTCCCACAATAACTGAGTCCTTATTGATGGGAAGTCATTACGCTTCCCTACTGTACTGCAGGTGCTCGCAGTTCAGCAGTGAGTGCTTACTCTGCATGATGAGAGGGAAACTTCTGCTGGATAAACACTGCACTGTGTTTTATACTGCAAATACTTGTCTTCCTTTGGTGGCTGTTAAGACACATTCAGCATATGGCACACTCATTCCTAGTTGTAAATAATAACAGAATGCATTTGGTTGTCTATTAAAATACACATAATCCCCTACAAAGGCCCTTCCAAACCTCAGACATTTCAATGCGCAAACATCTCACGCTGCTCTTCCCTCCAGCCTCAAGACAACAAGATGCTGTAGCTGCTGCCTCACCTGCTGTCTACAACTTTTCCTCCCTCTCCAAAATACTTTTAACCTCAGGTTCTCTGGCCCAGTTCTGTCTGCATGCCACGTCCCACACTCCCAGTGGTAATAGCCCAGTGAATGCCTTCCCTTTGGCATATGGCAGCGCCAAGGATATCTTCCCTGCACTGCCAGGGACGCTGTGGTACTAGCTGCCGAAAGCCACTGAAAGCACATGGCAAACACGCCAACCTTTTGTTTTCTTTCTCAGTAGTCATAGTTTGAGTCCGTCTCACAGGGATAGTTAGTACACACTGGTATTTATGCACTGGTCCATTCATATGCACCAGTTTATGCACATCAGTTCATAGTCAACCCTTCCATCTACATCCATTTTACGTATCTACTGCTAGTTTACTAGGCAGCTTTTTTTTTTTAACCTTCTCCTTCCCCAGACCTTTCATTTTCAAGGAAGTGCAGTTGATACTTTTGTAAGTGTTTGTGGCCAGCAAGTATGTGTGCTTGTTCTCCTGCAAACCACCAGATAGCTGGGTCTTGAACCTCATGGATGGTCTTCCAGTCTTAGGGTAGATATGCCGAAAAAAAAAAAGAAAATTAAAATGCATGAACTTACTGTAAAAAAGTAGTAGGTGGGATGGTGGCTTCCTGACTTTGCTCACCTTTCCTCATGAAACTACAAATGATCTTACTTTGGGGTCTACCTGCAGCAGAAGCCCAAGGATTGACCTGCTGCCCTCCCAAATCCTGTATGCAGCTTCTCACGAAGGATGTCCCTCTGTGTGGCTCTGTGCCTCTCCTGATCCCTTCTACTGTCGTACCGAATTGGATTAACTTTACCTCACAACTCTCCCTTACAGTCTATTAGAAATAGACCAAGAGCTCTTGAGTAACACCTAATTAGATTCCTCAGCTCTGACTGCATTAGCTGGCTGTCCAAGGGCTCTCCGACTCACTTATTATTACCTCAGGCCTTGTAGAACCCGTGGAAAATTGTATTATGCAGCACAGACATAAAACCATCAGGGCTTTTGAAGCTTGATTGCTATGAAACATCCTTTTCACTTTTTTTTCTTTTTTTTTTTTTTTTAAAGGAGGAAAAACAAAAGGGAAATCAGACTAGGGAAAATAATTATATCTAAAAGGCTGACAACACCACTGCAGTGACGGAGGCCAAACTCCCAGGCCCTCTACAGACAAAACCATGCTGAAGTCATGGTGTGCTTGCTTCAACCCTTATACTTGGCTGCCTTTCTTACGTGTAGTGAAAGAGTATCCTCCCCAGCAAAGCCTAGGCAGGCAAAACTTGGTATCAGACAGTACTGGGGAGGAAAACTGAGAGTGCTACTCGCAGTCATGGAAGTCACTGCTCTGAGAAACACAAACATCTTCCAGCCAGTGTATGTGGGTTTAAATCCTCATAACTCCCATGCAGAGCTGAGGGGGGAAAAAAGCATATACAGCACCAGGATGACTCTGCTTAGTCAGGCATTTGAACTCATTTTGCTGCAAAGAGGCATTTGTGAAATTGCATTGGTTAAGTAAAAAAACCCCAAAACATCTTTAAATAAACCCCATTCTTGCATGTGCAGTTGGAGCTCCGTATTTCATGAGTGTATCTATTATAGATACCGTTGGTATAAATACAGGTTTTTATAAAGAGAAACAGTAATTATGGTTATCTATGTGCTCATCTGTATGAAGTGAGCATGTGTTTGTGTGCATGCCAGAATTATGCAGGGAGAGTAAGGTTATATATTTGGGGATAGCAACAGCTTTGGTTTATTTCAGTTGTGAATTCCCAACACAAAAAAACTGCACGCGAAGAGGTGTAATAAAGCAGTATGAAAGCAGGCAGTGATTAACGGGCCAGAAGCTTCTTTTATCATTATCATCTATTTACAAAGAAGCATTTATATGTTTCCCCATCTCTGGGGAGCTGGCACTTAGCATTAAAAATATATGAATAACGAATGAAGCCCTGTGTACCTTATGGCCTTTTAATAATGCAAAAACCTTAGGATTCAGGATATGATACAGGTAAACAAAGGAAAAAAGACTGGTGGGCGGAAACAGCATGAGATCCCTATGCAAAGGACAATTTATAGCATGTGGAGGTTAAACTGTAAAAAAGCAGCTTGTTGCCAAGCTCTTCTTCTAATCAGGAAAATAATCCAGGGAGCATGAATACAGGGAGCAGAGGATCTAATCACCACTATCACTGCAGTCTTCATACATCTGGAGAGGGATGGGGAAAGCAAACAAGAGATCAACAACCACCTTAAGGGCATCCTGTGTGTCGTCAAGGCAGTAGACCCGGATGCTGTACTCCAGCGAAGAGCAGGACAGTGGTCCAAAGATGGCCAGTTTGAGACGTTTGGCTGCTGCTTTGGTGATTGACTGTCCCACCAAGGCATACGTGCTGAGGGTTTCTGTCAGGATATGGCAGGCCTCTGGGTCCAGTTGGATATAGCATGGAGTGGTGAAATTTTCCTCCCCAACCACCACCACGTCCTAAGAGAGAAAGAGGCCAAATTAGTGCATGTGATCCCTCATAGCTGCTCTCCTTCGAGGTAGCAATGCCCCTTTCAAGCCTGGATGATGCAAAAAGTCCTTGCTGTTTACGTCTTAGATTAATCAAGATTAAAAATTCTTCTTCCAGCTTTTCTCCTGTGTAGGCACAGGGAGGAGATGATTTCTCTGGGGTGCCAGGGGCAATGTTGGTGGTAGAAAACTCCTCCTGCCCTTCCTCTCTTAAGACTTAGAACTCCTTCCTTTGGGCCGTGCATCTGCTTTTAAAGCCCTGGGCAAAGTTAGGCAAATAATGAAAATATCACCAAGACTTCATTGAAAAATATATTGCAGAACTAATAATTTAGTGACCATGATTTAACACTAGTAGTCTCAGGCGTTTTGAATAAATAACTGCCCTTTACTTCCTAAGCATGACAATAAGGAGTTATAAAAACTCAAGGAAGGGAAGTAACCTCTACAATGGCCAAATGCCACATCTACATGAAATATCACCTGCTGCTTCTCCAGAATAATCCTCCGTGACGAGACTGCAGGGTGAAGAAAAAAATACATACAGCCTGACCTCCCCACCCAGGGCACGCAGGAAAACATCTCCCCTGCTAATTTCTCCATTCAACCCTGCATGTAACATCCTGCACGCAACACAAGGTGCTTTGAATGGCTTTGAGAGAGAGCAGAAGCAAAACAGCAGCAGCAGATGACGGCTGCCTCTTGCAAAGCCACCATGTGCTACATGATACTCAGCACAACTTCCTCCCTGTTGCCTGCAGGTCTGCAGCACAAGGTACACACCTGGCAGTACATATGCTCAGCTGATATTTGGCATTAAGCTTGGGCACCCTGGTCTCAGGGAAGGCAAGTCTGACATGTTTGCAGGGGTGGCACCATCTTTTTGGAGGGCAAGGTGCTATTGCTGACTGCACCTCCCCCACGATCATGCCAGCACCTGGCTCTGGCAGGAGGTGCTGGTCTCGAGTGATGCTGCAAGGGTATGCCTCAACGCACGTGTGTGTGTCTGTGTGTGAGACAGCTTTGAGGAGCTGCTCCAGAATTGAAAGAAGATGGCTGTGTGATGGCCAGGGACCCTGTGGATGCTGCGGAGGCTGCACTAGTGCCAGTGTACGCATGGCTGGCACAGAAACCTCCGTCAAGGGCAGGAGGAGGATGGGGGAGAAAATGAAAGGATGCCAGTAACACACAGGCATCAATAAGGAACATATGTGCAGTGCCAAGAGTCAGGCCGGTGGGGTGCAGATTAGTTGGCGAGACAGACCTGGGTTTGCTGCATGCTCCCTCCCACACGAGGAAAAGCAGGTGCCACAGGCGGGGGGACACACACAAAAGGCTTTTGAAGGCAATGCTGGACATGGAACTTTTGCTGCTATCAGCCCAACTGCCTTCAAAAGCCACCCTGACTTTATTAAACCTACCGGTAGGAGAAAGTGCCCTTGCCAAATTAATTATGAGACCAAACTGGTGGCAGCAGGTACCTAGAAGCACAGGGCTGGAGAGGAGGGCTCTTTCATGATGGCCCAGACTTGCTGAAAGCATCACTTTATGCTCCAGTTACAGTGGGAAGATCCTTGTGCCACACTGCCTTGGGATATTCTCCTGCTACACTGCTGGCAAAGAATCACATCAGGTTCCCACCAAGTCTGCACTACCCAACAATACTTTCTCTGCTCCCCTGAGTTTTCAGGGTGCAGAATTCAATACTGGCTGCATGAACTGAATCAAAGTGACCTCCACCACCATCTTAGGATGAAAAAAGAAAAGACAGATAAGGCCTATACATTTTATTTAGCTGAATGATGTCTTGGTGCTGAAAGAGATAATTTGCAGCCTGATTTTCACTTTCTTGAAATCATACTAAAAGCCAGGAGACTGAAAACTATTCTGTAAAAATCCATTCTTATTTCTAGAGTCAAGACAGAAATTGTTTTGAGGCACTGCTTTTTATCTTACTATTTCTTCTGATCCCATGACTTGAGCACAATATCCTACGAGAACCAGTAGCTTAAGTCCAAAATCTGGTGATTTCATGGAAAACAGATAGAACCGGGAAGTGTCAAACTGCCTCAAGATAGCATTTCTGCATAGGCACTGGGCAGCTTAGGTACCTAGTGCTGAAGGGCACTCCTGCCTGCCCGTAACAGCCAAGTATCTCGCATGGAAATCCCAAAATACAGGCATCCAGGTTCAGAAAGGGAAGTGATGAGCAGAGAGCCCTTCATTCGGTCAGCACACAGGCTGGAACTCCAGAGCCTCACCTCCCATGGTCCCTGGGCAGCCTGGTGCTTCAGCTGGATCTGCCAGTCCTCTGTGTTTGGTTCTGCGCAGTGGTGCATGGTTAAAATGACGGGCCGGGTTAGCAGGGCTCCTGGTGGGCCACAGCTCACCACTGGTGTCAGCAGGGTTTGACTGTCTTCTACAGGCGGCCTGATGAGGAAACAGAAAGATGGATACATTAAGTGAGTTGAAAAAGACAAAAAGATTCATTCAGGCATGGAAAACTAAAAAATACTTCTCTTAAAATGAAAAGATAGTGCAGGCAAAACAGGTGGGTTTAGTTTTCCTTTATTTTTTTAAAATCCAAAATTCTCCCCCCCCCCTCCCCAAATATCACTCATTGGTTAAAATGCAGGTTTAGGTGTCAGTAGATTATAGATCACATTTGTTGAGTGTCCTCCACTCTCGAAGGCTCCTTGCAGATGGTATGCAGAGGCTTCATTTCACTCACTGACAAAATGCAGTCACTGCTGCATTTGGTAGTTGTTCAGCAACACACAAAAATGAATGGTGGCTCTTGTAAGCACCATGTGTGAGGACTATTTACTGTCAGGACAGAGAAAAATGAAGTACAGAGGAAGACAATGAACTAATAAGCCTGTCTGAAACCTCCTAAGTGGAGAAGATGTGCAGTTTGAGTTCTGAGTTATCACCAAACCCATTGATGCTCCGTTTTACTTAAAAGCCATTCAGATCTACTAGAATGGTAGAGCAAATATGCCTGTAGGGAGCAGGCATCATTGGTAGTGATGGAGAAAGGATGAAGGGATGGTAAGGGATAGTGCAGAGGGCAAAACACACTCTCAAAGCCCAAAATTTCTCGTGATTACCCAGAGCCATTCACTTAAAAAACAGAGGTATTATTCAGTATGCTTGCTGCCAGTCACAGGGAATGGGTGTTATGGGAAATCATGTTAATATTTAGGATACATAGAGTACACTGCAGTTTTTAAATGATAGTGTACGTGTGTGTGCACGCATGCGTGCATGTGCAAACCATCCCAGACCAACTGCTGAGGAGCTTAAAACAAGAGGAAGCATGAGTGACTTTAACTATCCCGACATCTGGTGTATGACAAATACAGCTGAATGTGCCTCATCAACTGCCTCCCTAAATAATAGAGGACAAGTTCATGATCCAGAAAGCAGCAAGCGGGAGATTAAAAGCATTCAATGTGATCTATGCTTAAACTCCAGATCTGCCCAGGGGACCTCACATCCTCTGCTCCAGCAAAGGGTTCAATCCCTTGCTGCATTTACAAATGAGAACACATCTGTATTGGTCTTAGTAAAAGTAGTGGAGTTTATTTCTGCAAGTCTTTGTCTTTACCAAATGAAAGAGCAAAAAAAAGTAGCTGTAATCTTAGATAATGTTTTCAAGGAGGCCCATTTAGGACAGAAGCTATTTTGATATCCAATTTATCACACCTATTCTGGCTATTGCAAATCCATGTCCACAGGCATAATCTAATTTTGTCCTCCTTACTTCTCCCAGCCTGTCCCATTAATCTCACACAAAATGAAAGACAAACTTTTGAGAAATCCTTTTTTAAAATGGGGTGAAGGCACTTTTGAAAACTGTCCCTTGTTGCTACAGATGTTGTGGGAAGTTTATATGACATTTGAGGAAAAAAAAAGTTCTGGCATTGAAAAATTTAAATGTATGAAAATCAGTAAATCCAGATGATATGCATCTGTGGAAATTAACTGATGAGTTTACTAAATGACTTAACAATTGTTTCTGAAAATCCATGGACTGGAAACAAACAGCTGCGATATAAATGCCTTTCTAAAAAAGATGTAAAGTGTAACAATCTGGACAGCTATCATGTATTATACCAGCTATTTTAGCCTAACAAACAGTACACAAAATAAATGAAACACTAGCAGATAGTCCATCTCCTCTTGCATGCCACAGGGAATCTCTGGATTCAGATTAAGAAGATGAGGTATCACTCTCTTGCAAGACCAGACTGAATAAATCATTGAACAGTTTTTCACTACCACATTCCTTTTTTTTCCAACTCATTTACTTTGCTATTTTTTTTATAAGAAGCAACAAGAAGCCTAAAAAACACTTACAGTGTGGTGGTGGTTTTTAATGGTAATTGACCTTGCTCATTAGTAGATATTTGAACATTCTCCTACAGTCTAATTCAAGATATTTCAAAAATATAAGCATAGTGTCTTATGTGAAAGATCTCTCAAAATTACAATATTTGTCTGAAAAGCTACAGATATGAACAGCTATAGACTTAATAATCTAGTTAACCTAACTTTATCTAAAAGTACTGACCCATGTAGAAGGAAGGAAAAAAAATACAAGTTATCATATTTTTCTAGACTGAATTACAAATGCAGCAGTCAAAAAGAATATAGGAGTGAATATATCATGGTTGCCATAAAAAAAAAATACAGTGCCTTTTAGGTGAAAAGTGAGTAAAAATCAACAAGCACTGATGCATGTGGTTCAAAAAATCCAGAAGGTCATTAAAAAATAATATAGCACTGATAAATCAGACAGTCTAAAATTGTCTCCAAGTAAAGTTAGGTTTAGTCACTGCTCCATGGCAAAATTTTTTTAAACTGTCAAATTTTACAACTCCGGTGAAGGACATGATTCTATGTTGCAACATTTTATACGCAATTAGGAAAAGTATAAAAAAAAATCATACTCAACACTGAGTCAGAATGTGTTGCACACTGAGCAACTGAGATGGGAGGTGCATACAACAATACGAAGGACGTGTGAAAAATATCAAGGCCTAATATTTTTTTCCCCAAGTTGTAAACAGCACCTTCATCACCAGAATTATGAGATTTATTGGATGAGGTAGGCATGGTCCTGACCTGGGTATTTTTGATACAGGGCAGTCTGATTAGTGAAGAGTAGAAAAATGGGCCAGTTGTGGGGCTGCTTGACTTGACAATCCCAAATTCCCAACCAGACACACATCAGAGAATGACATAACAAAATTACTGAACACCTGCCAGTCCTAGTGACTCTCCACCATCCACCTCATGCAGATAAACCTCTAAAAACTGAGATGGAATGAGTTGCAGAGTTCTCAAGTGCTGTGAAATGTGTCAGTGTTACTGCTGAGATGAAATCCCAGCTCTACTGAAGTCCATGCTAAACCGCTCTCTGACTGCTGTGAGGCCAGGATTTCTGCTCACAATGTGGAAAACAACGCAAATAGTAACACAATCATTAAATTTACAGGTAACAACTAATAAGGAATCACTGAAAGTAAGAGTGGGAGCCAGAAAATAATGCAAAAGTTCCAGAGATGGTAAAAATATGAGAAGGAAATAAAATCCTATTAATTGTACAGTAGCTCATGCTAGAGCAAAACAAATTCCAAAGAGTTATTTGGTAGCAAAGAAAGAAATAAAAGTGAACAAGATTTCAGGTGAGCTTGCTGCAAAGCAGCAGGCATCAACTTGTAATGTGACACAGTGGCAAAAAGCAAATCTGATTTCTGGCGCTGTATGGGAAAACGCATGTCAGAGCACACCATGGTGATATTCCCTTTCTTATCCAGCTCTAACATGACTGCAGGGAGCAGGGTGTTTAGGGATTGCAATGAGACCTCAGCAATCCCTGAAACTCAAGGGAATGAGGCTAAACCATCCAATGGCACCCACAGAGCTGAGAGGTGCTCTATGGCAACTGACAGGACAAATAAACAAAAATTTCTTGACAGATTTTTTCTTACTTCTCATGGTTTTAAATTTCCATTTTAAAACAAAAGGATTATGCCCTACTACAGCTAATGAGAACAGAAACAGATGCAGTAGACAAGATATACTATAAAAGAGATATTAATCTTTCTGCTTCAAAGCATAAACCCAACACTAATTGATGGAATTAGTAAACAAAAAATTCCCCTGAAGACAAGTTATTGGGTAGTGAGTCATTATGGGCAATTTTCTTCCTTTTCCTGAAGCAGGTGATGCAGCACCAGCAAAGCAGGATCGCAGCCTAGAGGAGTGCCTGTTGTGAACCAATATTGTGATTTATGTGCTACAGATCACAGGACATACAGCACAGAGACACAGAGAAGCATACAGAGGAAGGGAGTTAGCTCCTCTAAATCAGAAAGATCTATAAATACACATCTTGAAAACTGTGGGCCAGAACGTCCTTTCAGTCTATTATCCAAAAAGGAACCCCAAACCCAAATGCTCCAAAACCCCACCCATATGTCCTTCATTTTAGGCTTGCAGCAAGGGGGACTGCACTTTCAGTTGCACGACTCCAAAGACATGGTGTATGACCATGACATAAGCTGCATGTCAAAGAGATGCTTTGGTTTTACAAAGACCCGAGACTAAAATTCAATTCACTGCTTAGCATTTTTATCAGAGGGCCCTAACAGTAACAGGAAGGTCTTCAGATATTTTAAGATGTTTTCCCATGCCTCACAGCTTATCGAGAACAGTCAACTTATATTTAAAAGCAAACAAACTTTTATTCATTATATCTGGTCCCTTCACAATCAAATTTGTGTCTTTAATGGGATTACACATTCAAAAACGCCCCCCTGCAATAAGCCAGACCACATTCATTAAGGTAGCTGTCAGGCAGCAGATGTAAGCACAACTAGATAAATCTCTGCTCCTCAGTGGGACTACATTGTGCTCCCTACCACGTGTACAAGCTACAGGCGATCACAGCAGCTCAGGAAGCACAAGATGGAGCAGGGAGCGAGCAATGGCTATCTTGTAGCAACAGATGGCAACCCTTCTACAGAGCTTACCCAAAAGTTAGAGGGAAGATATTTTATTTCTCCTTTCATTGCTGGGGCTTTATTTTTTAATATGTGTTCTTTCTTAAGTTTCAAACTTAATATTCTCTACTGACCCTGGTTGTTCTGCCAGTCTAACTTTAGAAGGAAAATAATCTGAAAAGTTTGCTCTCCCTTTTTGCTCGGGCACTGATCTTTTTTATGTTGAATTTTTCTATTCTAGTGACTGGCAGTTCATGAAATTGTCTTCTGGAGCTGCAAAGTAATTTTGTTTACACAACTGAAATACAGAAGGAAGGTGAAGAAATGAGATGTGGAAGACTTCAATTTCTTTTATTTTACATCACTAAGCTTAAAGTTTACTGGTGAAAAAGGCAATACTGCTCCTTGGATCAAACTCATTGATCAGCTGCTTGACTTTAATGTACACTCTATGCACATGCTATAAAGCCTTTGATACAAATCCTGGCAAGTCTCACCTGACCCTTCTCTCTTTTAAGGCAGCTAATTTGGAATTTGTACATTTATGTGTGTACATCAAGATCTTCAGGAGTGCCGCTTGCTCTGTTCTTCAAGGTTGTCACATTTTGTGGGCACAGCGATATCTACCCTCATTTGCAACACCTCCTGTGTGATGGATTATACAGGAGTGTCCTTCACAGTGCTGTATCTGTTTAGTGCAGTTCTTGCCTCTGATTAGAGTATGCAAGAGCAGCTCCACCTAAAGCTGTGCAAGCTCGGCAGGGGTTCACACAGGAACACGGGAACTGCCATACAAGATAAAACCAGTGGTCCATCAAGACCCAGACCCCATCTAGCACTGACCACTGCCAGATGTTTCTGAAGGAAGCACACAGCTCCACTAATTTAGCTCACAGCTACATTTGTTTTATAACCTGAGGCAGTAAAGAAAATACTGGAGGCTGGAGGTTTACACTCATACTATTTAACCCTTAGTCATGAAAGACCTTGGCTCTCACAGATGCTCACAGGAACAGGCTCTTACCAGGTACCGATCACCACAATGGGCTTATTTTATAGATGAAACCACAGCTCAAGCAGGGACCCCTTCTTGCAAGCCTCAAAGTTGGTGACACTTCCCCAGACTAAGGAAGGGAGCACCTGATCACCACAGAAAAAGCCACTGAGCTTCAAGACAGAAACCTGTCTGATAGCTGTGAAATATTCTCATGGGCTTGTCATTTTTTCAATTACATATATATAGATAGATATATAAACAGACACATATACATATATGTGTACAAACATCCATATATACATAGATATCCTTTTCCCCAATGTAGCCTTCATAAAACAGATGGATCATTTCATGAGGTCAACAATCCCGGTAGCTGCTTGCCATCCATCCTGCCCCAAATGACAGGCAGAATGAGGGTGAACTTGCAGGATAGGAGCAGGAATATCAACCTCCTGGAGTATCAGTCTAGTAAAAAAGAAAGCCCACTGTGCCATGAGTATGCTAACACCCTTAGAGAAAACAACTGCCTCCAAGTAGTGTTTACTAAAAGCTACCAGAATCCCAATTCACTGCAGAAGGATAACGCTTTTATAGTGCTCACATGCTTTGATGAATATGAAATGGAATAAATAGAGTGTCTCAGAAAGCTCTCCTAACCAATTCACAAGGCAACACAAAGAGTGATATTACTGGTTTCTCAAATGTCTGTACTATAGCTTTCAGAGACTAACTGGGGAAATGTATTAAGAAAACAAAGGAAGGAAAAGAAAAGGGGGAATTTGCAGGAATCTGAGAGATGACTGTTTCAGTTTGACTGTTCGGAAGTAGTTGTGTGAGCTAAATCTTAAGTTGCTGGAAATCTGTGATCTGTGATGGGGAACCTCTTTGTTGCTGCACTGGATCCATTATGGTAGTGCTATGGAGACAACATTCTCACCTCAGTGGTAGTTGTAATATCAAAAACAAGACCCTGCCTTTATTTCTGATTATAACACCCATCTTATAATTTCCTATATGTCCCCTTCCAAATGACATCAACACCTAACAGGGCTTTTCATCCCGTACACATTTACACTGTGCTCATGAAAATAAATACAGGGTCTCACAGGGCTTGTTGAACACACTGCTGTTACCACTTGGCCGCAAAAGTGAATGTCTGCAGCTAGTCCTTACTGGGGCCTATCACTCTCTGCTAGTGGAAGACTGCAGTAGCAGATTTAAAAAACAATCACAGTCCTCAGTAACTTGTGGTACCCATATGACTCCAATTATATGAAGCAACATCTGTGGCCCACGTAGTCAGAAAAAAAAAAGCTTTGGCTGAACTGCAGCTCTGCTACATCAAGCAAAGTATCCAGTAACAGGTCCTGCAGCAGGAGACAGATACAGCTGGGCACCTTGGCTCCTTGGCACCTGGGAAAAAGGAGCAGGTAACACAGGAAGATGCCACAGTCCTGTGATGTTTAAGCCCTTTTTAGTGAATACTCCGTTCTGAGTGATCTAGACAACATCTGGACAACACCATGAGCTCCATTTCATGGGTCCTAGAAAAAGCTGGTTTCCAAGAGTATGAAAAGCCTGGTATGCTTGTGGACAGCTAAAAAACTGCCACAAACCAAATAAGCAGCTGGAGTCAGTGTACCCAGAAGGTGATACCACCACAACATGATGAAGCCCTGCTGCCCCCGGGGCCAAAGCAGCCTGCTCTCTGCTCTCCTCTCCTGGGGAAGGAAATCACTGCTAAAGTGTTCATTGTAAGTGAGGACTCACACATTTCTGTTCACTTCTGCAGGTGTACTTTGGCATACTTGCTCAGTTTGGCAGGCAGAACCTCTCTAACCACGCTTTTCTCAATACAGATTAACCTATCCTTCTAGTCCCTGTGTGACTTGCTGAGTAACAGCTATCACAAAGCATGCACAGAAGGCTTTATGATCCTTGAGGAAAATAAATTAGACTAGCATGTGACATTACTTGTCCACAGCAGCATGAATAAGGAAACAGGGATTCCCTCCACAACTGACTGGAAAGGAAATAATTGCACATATAGCTCCTTCTAGGAATGACATTTTTGTTTTTTAATTTAGTTTTGTTTTTTAAGAACTGAGTATTTTAGAAAAGGAAATTTAGGGGCAAGTTGAATAACAGGGGATGCCATCTGATTTTGATTTTTTTTCCCTTCTTCAGAAAAGAGTCTTTTTCAATACTGCTTGTAAGTGTCTTTCAAACACAGCCAAAAGTAATAGGAATAGAATCAATACTAGCTCTGAACAGAGACATTTTTTCTGTAGCTGCAATTAGCTATTTTCAAAGAGCAGGGAATGAATAATGTATGCAAAAGGGTGGGTGGGAGGATTGCTTAATTTTTCTTTAAGCAGATTATTTTAGCTTGAGTGAAAGACTACCAAGCTAAAGAATAGTGTTCAATATCACACACTGTATAAACAGCTGCGGCTTAGCACATAATAAAAGCTATTAAGAGGCTGAGCCAAAAAACATATCTAGCTATGAGGAGGAGAAAGAGGCAAAGTACCGTGTAATGACAGCCTTAGTTTCACATTTGCCATTCAGCCTTTGAGCACGAGTCCGTTCTGTATCCTAAGATCTCACCTTTCTCTTCATCAAGGTTTTCTAAATGGTTTCAGATGGTATTTTGACCTTTTTTTTATAACTCTTTTTTTTTTATGTCAGGGCTGCCAGATCACAAAGTAAATATTAAGATCCAGAATATGAACTGGCTAGACATGCAGGTAAACAGGTGACAACAACAGGGGTCATCCCAGCGTTGGCTTTCAGTGACCCTTGGTGTGTGTTGTCTGGGGCTAAGCAGCAAGGAGGTGGAGGATATCAAAAGCTTCTGCTCCATCTCTTCACTGCATGGACTAGCCAAGCCCATGAAGGGTAAAATAAAAATTCAACTTCACTCTAATAGGAGAGGAGATTTTATAAGTCAGGTGCTCAGGCACCTGTCCCCTCTGCTGAGCTGATTTGTCACCTTGCTCCTCCGCTCCTTTCTGCTTTGCAGCACTGGTCTTTATCAAGAGGTTACCTCACACCTTCTCTGCTGCACCAAACTTATGCTGGCACATTTTCCTCTCTGCTACAATTCAGCATCCCCCCAGACTGAGGGCTTGCTGCAGAGTGCAACTCTTGGTTAGAAAAGCTAAAGTCTGAGCTGGTTTTGTGGCAAAATTTATCCTCAGCTTTGCTTGCGTTTAACTTCAATTCAGCAAACAGCTTCAATGCAGTAGGCTTTGCATAAGCATATTACCACAGATCTTTAGTTACTACATTTTCCCCCTCTGTTAATGTACAAGGAAAGAAAGGCAGTTTTTTACCTCATGTTCTCCTTTCTGTGAACTGTCAGATACATTTCATAGACTCTCCCTTGTGGAACGGCCCCTGCTGGGATCAGCAAGCTTACTCCTGCAGAACAGAAGAGACACAAAAGGTAAAATAGAGAAAAAAGGGGCAAGTGGGTCTGTGAAAAGGAGTGACACGAGAGGCAGAAGATGAAGCCTGAAACGCCAGATTTTCAGCCACCCTCACTAGCAGACTCTAAATGATCTCAGGACCTTGGGAGAAAAAGTATCTACTGTAACCCTGGTGTCTCCAGCATCCAGCTGCCTGTTTTTACTCCCCCTTTCCACCCACATGGAAATAAGGGAATGGAGAAGAGGATTTTCTTCCCTTTTATTTTATTTAAAGAGCAGACAGATGGTTATGCTGTTGCTTACCTTGTAAAGTGATGGAAAAACAAACAACTCTGACTAAAATTTCCAACAGCTGTAATGGGACAGACATCTCTCCCTAGGCAATTCTTACTTAATTACAATCAGGAAAGAAAAGCAGTGCAGCACTGTCCCAGGAAACAACAAGAACTAGTTGTTTCCTGAAAGATGGCCTCTTGTGCCTAGCATCCTGTCTTTTACTGTTCTCAGCTCCGAGAGTACCATGGAGAAAAAAACTGAATTTCTTGGCACTCTTAATGTGCCTAGTCCTGTAAAGTGGCTCAAGACTGGGGTATCCAACCTTGAAAAAAAGGTAGGCAAATATGCTCAGTGCCCTTTTCAGTAATGATTTGCTGCACACCTGATTAAAAAACACCTCTCTTACATTACTACCATTTCAGAAATATCTTGTTGCTACACAACAAACATAGCCCACGAACCAGCTATTTCACTCTTGCGGATACTACTCAGCCAGCTGTCTTTGCAGATCTGGATTAGTTGGAAATCAGTGGCAAGGATTTGAATACAGTTATTACTACACAGCTGAAAAGAAATCTATGAGCAGATTATTTACATATATGGCTACACAGGAGACCCCTTGCACAGCCCTGTCTCTTTTCTTTAGCACATACATGGTTCAGTTACACTGAAGACCTCCCATGTGTTGGTGTGCAGCTACTCAGTCCCATACCTGGTTTTGAAGGGGAGGGATTAGCTAAGAAAACATTTTCCACAGATGCCTTCTGGCATTTGTTTGTTTACAGGTCTGTTACAACCTAATCTGTGCATGTTCGTAGTTATAACAGTGCAGGCGTAGCACAAATGAAGGGCTTTGATCACGTCAGGAGGAGGATATACATACATCTAGAACAGCACAGAGGCATACATTGTAGCACTAAATGGATTTTATTTTACAAAATCATTACTTTAATCATTTTGAGGGATTACAGCATTAAACTTTTTTTCTTTACAAATTGATATTAATATATGTGAATTAAATGTGACTAGTAGACTTTGCTGATAATGTGCATCACCATGGCATAAGAAACCTGAGTATTAATATCTACCTTCAGCTGCTACTTAGAAAAATGTGAAATCCAAGACTGTATAGCACAAATTTTCAACGTTGCTCAGCAGTCAGCACCAGATTTATTGAAGTAGTTCAGCTTCCACTTACATTTAAGAGATATTTTTTCCTCCTATTCCACAGTAGCTCAGAGAGGAGACCATGGCTCCAACTACTTTTGACTGCTTCTTGGGCAGTGTGGGATTGCATTCTGGAAGGACCAAACCACCTAGGTCCTGGGCCACCTAGGCATTTTGCTTTCTCCATAACATCAGTAAATAACAAATGATCCAGCAAAGGAGCAGGAGACAAGGCACTATCTCCTTGCTCAGGGCACTTGCTGTAAAATGGCCAAGTTGTAAGCTGTGGTCTTACATGTGCTGTTGTCCTACCTGAATTCAGAGAAATTGGGCAGGGGTATTCCTGACTACTGTGTAGCCTACATATCTGCCCATCCAACATTTTATGCATGTTACTTATCCTCACTTTGGATGTTAATGCTGCTCTTCAGTATCATACTAAACCCACTGGAACATCTAGGTGCTGAACAATTGATTTGTTTCTAAATTATTTTGTCCTCTTTCATGTGTGATGACAAAATAGAAGCTTATTGTACTGAGGTCCCTTTTCTAGGACTGCATGAAAGGAAAAGGCGATGCTGAATTTCATTTTACGCAGTGAAGGTCTGAGACCTTGCCTATCTCAGAAAGTGGCTAAAAGCCCAGCAATATTCTGTTTAGAATCACAGAATGATTTAGGTTGGAAAAGACCTCAAAGATCATCAAGTCCAATCATTAACCTAGTAGCACCATGTTCACCACTAGATAATGTCCTTAACTGTTATCTGGGAGAAGAGACTAACTCCCATCTTGCTACAGCTTCCTTTCAGGTGGTTATAGAAAGTGATAAGGTCCCTTCTCAGCCTCCTTCTTTCCAGGCCAAACAACCCCAGCTCTCTCAGCTGCTACTCCTAAGACTTGGGCTCTTGTAGTGAGGGGCCCAACAGTGAACACAGTGTTTGAGCTGTGGTCTTTGTAGTACTAAGGAATGATCACTTCCCTAGTCTGCTGGCCCTACTTATTCCTAATCCAAGCCAGGATGCCATTTGCCTTCTTGGCCACCTGGGCACACTGCTGGCTCATGTTTAGCTGTTGACCAGCACCCCCAGGTTCTTTTCCTCAAGCCTGTAGTGTTTAAAAGGTGGCCAGGAGTTTGGGTAGAAAAATTTGAAGTAGAAGCAAAAGAAGGAGAAAAAAGCACCATCTGTTTTGATCAAAGAAAAAGCAGAATCCCAGGTGTGGACTTTTTCCCCACGCATTAAAAAGCATGCTAACTCCACTTAAACCTACAAAATAACTGTACCTTTAAGCCAACATGGCTAGCACTTACCTGAATTGGGAATTACTAGGTGACCTCCTAAGGAGTTGAAGGTCCCAAATGCAGTGCACGATGGGTCAGTTTGCCGAGCAAGGCTCTGGTTCTTCATGTTCAGGGTCTCATTCTCCAGAAGGGACTGTGTAACCTGTGGGGACAGCTTGGAGGAGAAGTCAGAGAGGTCATCCTGGGGAGTGACTGCACCAGAGGTGTTATAAACCTTGATCTTTAAGTTAGGGAGCGGGTCCAGGATTGGAGAATTGGTCATTGGGATTTTATCAGAGACATCATGCAAGGCGTAAACAGGACCCCTGTACATGGCTGCAGCAGAAGTGAGGTCTGGTGGCACTGCCAGGAGGTCTGCAAAGGAAATGAGAAGGAACAACCATATTACTTCTCTATTCTGATGACATTGTTTTGAGCAACAATTTGGGTTTGCATTCTGCATTTTGCCTTTTATTCCAAAGGTTCAGATACTCCAAGTCCCTGACCTTCATCTCCATTTCCATGCATCCTTCCATCAAATTCCCAGGGGTTGTATTGCCACAGCTGCTTTGGAATCCAACTGTCATACAAATTACAGCATGTTTCTGCTATGAAGATTTTTCACTGGGATTATTTTTCCAGGGTGCACTCAGATTTCAAATACAACATGCTTAGCTTCAGGGCAAGATGTTTTCCTCACTCGGTAGATCTAGTTTTAACCAATGTCCCCTTCCTAAATGCTGTGCAACCTTTTATCTAACTGGTCTAATGACAGCATTCCTGAAACAAAAGGCACAACAGGGCTACAAAGCCATCATGCCCATGACTTCCACCGTAGTGGAGATTAGTACCTGCGTTACACTTTTTTGAGATTTGTTTTAAAAGTTTCTCCAGCAAAGAAAAAAAACACTTCTACCAATCTTCCACATGACAATTCTCATCATCTTGACTCTTAGTTTGATTTATTCTTCTGGAGTAGATATGGGGAAAAAAAAAGAACTCTTCAGCTTAAATA
>JAWWES010000133.1:21548714-21563225 GCA_035583135.1 Lophotriccus pileatus
TATCAAGATCAGAGAGAATTAGAGACATGCACTTTCAGTTATAAAGTGAAGATTGCATAAAGCACACCATAAATGCTGGTTTCTTTAATGAATCATTTTTTAATCTTGCACTACTTGCTTCTAATCTATAAACTCTCTTTACCCTCTCTATAGCAGTTTCAGAAAGAGCTAAGGTCACGTAATTCCATGGCCCTTCTGAAAGCCTAGCCACATGACATGCCTCAGTAACATCCTGTTGCAAAGAACTCAACAGGTTGAGCATAATATGTTGTTACAGCACTTTCCCCCCTTTTGGCTCCAAAGTCAATGCCCTTAAATCACCTGTGAGAAAAGAAGAAGGCACAAAGGCATTCAACTGCTGCCTTTCTTTCTCTGCTTTGATGGGTTTATCCAGTGTAGCAACACTGAAGTAGGAATAAGCTCATGCTGGTAACAGGCTCTGAACCAGAGAGCTATCATAAGACAGATAAACAGAGACTAATTCTCACATGTAGATGCCTAAAATATGGAAGGAAGCTGTTCTTAGAGCATTTAAAGTAGGTGTGTGGTGTATACATTGTGACATGAGAGTTTACTAAAACAACCCTTTTTTTTTTGTTGTGATATGTATACATCAGATGAATTCCAGTATTTAATAACTCAAAGCCAGCAAGCTGGTAATTTTTTCCATACCAGTCCCAAATAACATGCACCCAATTGCTTCTGTTCTTAATTCCCAAGATAATGTCTTTTTTCAGCATTTATTTAATTTTCCTCCTCTTTTGCCTAGCTCCAGTAGCTCAGAATTTTATTTAAAATATTCGGATTTTGGTGAAATTTTCTATAATCAGTCTCAGTCTTAGAAAATATCCTGAGGAATTTGAATAAGATTGAGTTAATGATCCTAATAATTTTTTGTTATTGATTTTTCAGTTTAATTGAACTCAATGATTAAAAAAAAAAGGTATATATCACTATTTCCAAATTTCAGATTCTACGAATTCAGCTTATCTCCCTTTTGCTTTAAAATGCCATTATTAATTCAAAGCCCAGCCCAATTTCAGATTTTTTTGCATTCATGAGCAGAGACATTCATCAATTCTACATTATGAATTCCACTATAAAGAGAGGGGTTTGAAACAAAGAAGAAATAAAGTCATATGGCCATGCAGAGTTTGCAGTGCTCTGACTGTGGCTGTGACCTTGCACAACTAATCCTGTTTCCATCTTCTGTCTCCTTGTTCCCTGTTCTGCCTTACCTTGTTCACCAACACCTCTCAGCAATCCTACAGCTATCACTAGCTTGCTTGAATTTCTTCATTATTTTTAAAGGAAATGATAGATGATAAATACAGTGTGCAAAGACTCAAGGCTTTCAAAAAAGACTTTCAAGGGCTTTCAACATGTTAATTCAGATGCATTGCAGTGATATAGGCTTCTACCAGGTCCCTCTAGGTTTCCATCTATGATGGACAAGCAGCCACATATTTCCATCTAAAGAGAAGGAATTCAGGGATTTAATTTGACATTCAGGAGTTTTAAACTGCTCTGTGCAAGTTCTGCTGTCCAGAGGCTGCACATGTTTCCAGTTCTCTGTTTTCTACCAGGGGGCAGAGTTAATGGTACAAGAGCAACCTTGGAGTACATACCATATTCTGACATCTTAGTGTCAAGGCTTCATGTTCACTTAACATGCTGCTAATGCAGATTTACCATAGGAGAAATATTAACAATAATATATGACTTGTAATTGCTATTAATTGTTTGTCTCCCTTGCTATTTCCCAGGAAAACAAGAAGATGTGATGTTATACCTTTTTTGCGATGGTTAAAAAATTAAAAAAAAAAAAAAAAGTAAAACACACCAGCAAAATCTGTGAAACTGCAAAAAACTTTTAGACAGAATGTGCTCAGCTCCTTCATATATTTCCTATTCTAAAGAAAGACCTTCATGTCTGCAGTAATGATGCTGAAGGTCAGCTATGATATCAGACATCGCAGAGATAATGCACTGCAATTTATTTTCCTTCTAAAGGACTAATTATAGGCATATTCAAAGTGGGCTAATAAACAGGGAGCTTGAAGTTTTGTGACTCTTTATTTACTTGGTTATTATCTCATATCTTTCCTGAATGGGTAAGTCAAATGGGGAGACTCTCTTGTTCTCTCCTTGAATGGGAGTTTATGATATTCTATAAGTAAGGCTGCAATTATGTTTTCATTTTAAATTAGATCCTGACATTTTGTTAACATTGTTAGAAAGGTCTTGCCTGAATTTAAACACGCATGTCATCTATATGGGAATGGGGGAAGATGAAAGAGAAGGATAAGTTGTTGCTAAAATTTGATATGGATTAGAATATCCAAGTTTGACATTATGCAATCTTTTGCAGTTAAGGACTTTGACCTTTTGGTTAAATCTTATGTCAGTCTTTAGAGTCTTAGAAGCACAGGACCTTAACACTGGGTTTGTTATGAATGCTTGACAGCAAGAGTAAACATATGCCTAGCATGGCAATTTGCTAGACTCTGTATTTGCAAATTCCACTCTTGCAATGATTGAATACTTAATTGACTTCCTGGGGTTCACTTTATTTTGCAGTAGTAGCGGGACAAGAGCTGTAATAAGGACACGGGGCAGCACTGAAGAGAGGACACATGGCAAGCAGTTATATGAATGAAGGGACAGTTGGAAGGGGATCCAGGCGAGGCAAATGCTGGAAAAAAAGGCTTATGGAAAGGATGAGTTATCCATACAGAACAGGTATCAAAATCTTTGATAGATTTGTAAGCTCACATGTAAGGTAACTTCCATTCCCCAGTTTATAACCTCAAAAATCCCAGAGACTCCAGAATCAGCTGATCAGCTCAATGTTTGCTTCTCAAACTATAGAAACTTCCTTCCCCAACATGAGTTTTCATTTAAGGATGCTGTCAGGAATTTTGTTAGTCCAGATATAGAAATAGAGAGCACTGAGTTTTACTTCTGATCCTTTTACTTACTCATTGATGAGCCTTGAGAAACTCAAGTAACTTTGCGCTGCCTGACACCCTGACAGGAAAGCAAAAATCATGAAATATACCCACCTTTGTACATGATAAGGACAATATAAGCATACATAATTGTCACTGTACGGGGTGGTTTTCTTCTACAATTAAAATAATGTATCAGTTAGACTTCATCATAATATTTGCATTTTCACCTATCTCGGTAAGGTTTAGAGTTTTTCACTGTGTAGAGGAATAAAGAAGAAGAATAAAAGAGAATTAAGAAGAATGAAAAGTGTAGATGGGCAAGTTTTCATTTTTTCCCTTCTCTCTGCATGGCTATAGTATTTTTGATTAGTTGAGATTTTTGAAAACAGCCTAGAGATCCCTACAGCACTTGTCTTTCATTACAAATAATGTGGAGGTGGCTCTTTCTAAACTGACTGGGGTGAAGATACAGTGATTTCAGTGCCTTGGGTTCTGCCTGTGGCTCTGCTCTTCTATTTTCTCTCAACACTTTTATCTGCTTTGAGCAGTTGAGTTTCTAGGCAAGGGCTCTCAGTTGCAGAGGGACCACTGGAGCGTAGATGCTTCTCAACTGGGGATTTCTCATGTTGCTATAATAAAATAGAGATGAGTCATAATTCTGAGATGTGTGCATAAATTCCCTTGGCTGCTACACCATTACATAGCAGTTGGGTTGAAAACAGAATAACACATCTCTTATATCAAACAACAATATTACAGAAAACTTCTTCTAAGAACAAATGAGATGCCTTCTTCAAATGAATGAGTACCCCCTGCAAGGACAAAACAGGCAGGTGGCTATATCATTATGCTGACAGACTGGATGTATTAGAAGTTCTCTCTTGACCCACATGCTCTTAATAAAAGGTTTTATTTAATTCCTCTGCACACATGGGCTTCTGTTGCAGCCTCCCTTGAGAGAGTTCTGCTTTCCTTCTGGAGTCTGGAAAACATTCCCCTGCTCTTTGCATACTAATCTGCTCTGGTGGACCTGTGGTCCCGATCAAGCTGCTCTACCCTGTAATTCTTCCCTGAATGCCTGCTTTCAAATCAAGCCAAAAAGGGAAATGAATACTTATTCCATCAGAGGTTCTGACATGTAACGTTAAACAAGCAAGGCATGCGGAGAATATTTATGTTCTGGGAAGAAAGAGATGGTAGTACCAGGGCAACCTTGCCTTCCACTCCAGATCTGTGTATAAACAGAAATGAGACTAGAAAAGGGCAGCAGTTAGCCATTTCACACAAGAGCAGGATAAGCTGCATCTTTTTCACTCACTTACACACTATCACTGCAAGAGGGAACCTTATGAACTTCATACTGCCTTTCAGACAAGGATTTCAGAGTGCTTAGCAAATACAGATTTGCCATCACCATTTCACATCAATTCACTTCTTGACTAGAAGGAAGGGATTTTTAAAAAGGAGTGGAATTACTTCACCATCGTATAGGCATCTTTTTCTCAAGTGGCACATCTGCTATTTGAGTTTACAAGTAGTTAAGCTACATGCAGAGAGAGAAAGTGATCACCAAAGTGATCCAAGAGTTAGTCCAGACTATCAACAGATGAAGATGTTTTGAATCTTTTCTTCCATTCTTTAAACAACAATAGGACATCTCAGTCTTTTCATGCTCAAGCAACAAAGGAAAAGTCCATACTGGATCTGATGACACTCGGCAATGATTCACAGGTGGGAATTTCCTTTCAGTCCTATTCAATGATGGATCTTTATTCCATATTATGACACTATAAAATAAACAATTTTACTACACAAAGAAACAGTACTCTTTATGTAACTCTATAATCCATAGTCCTCAAGGAACAATATGTGCTTCAGTATTACCTTGTTTGTTGCTGTAAGACAGCAAGCCCTGTGTTTTGGAAAAAATCAAAAGCACAACTTAGCCAGTCTTTTATGAAAAACCACAGCGGTTGACTAAAGCCAAGAGTGAGCTGAAAAAGGGGCACTGGTTATTTTCCTGACGGTGCTAGTGCCAACCCTACACACCCCAGGCATGATTCCAGAAAAGACCAAAAGCCCAGCAGGCACCAACCTCACACCTACGGACTTGCTTTACTTATTCATTCAGGACAGGGACAATATAGAACTGAATACTGTCACTTCCGATCCTGAAAAGATGGGATATAGGTGACAGGCTCTGAGCATGACAGCTGCATGTCACAACTCAGGTAATAAGCCCGCAACATAACCATGCAGTACAGCTAAGTCTTCTCATAGGGTCCACCTCTTCCTGGCTACCGCAGCATTTTACACATAATGCAAAGCAGAGCTCGGCCTGCCAAGGGACTTGTAGCATCTGCTTTGTACCAGACAAATGATCTAGCAGTCATTCCAGACTGAGTCCAGCCAAACACTTCCACTTGTATGTTGCTTTAACATAATTTGTGACCTAGTGAAGGGAACTAATTTTGCTAAAGTTTGAGCCAGCAGGGGAGTGCTTCACTTTCCCCCAGAACACACACCAATGTCATTAGGTGGAATGAGTGAAAGGCTAATTGCAGCGCTTCAGTTTGTAGCAATCCCCTGTGAGATGCAAGTGCGTGCCTTTAAAAGTGTTGTTCCCTGCAACAACGTATTTACCACAGTACTCATACATCAAACGGGAAAGAATGCAACTATGGAGGTAATAATGCAACTAGTGTGGGTGGTAACCAGCCAATTCTTCTTACACCTACAGCATATTTTGTTCCAGAAGATCATATTAATGCTATTATAGGAATTATGGAATTGTTACACTGGACCTGCTAAGCAATATTGTGCATTTGGAAACTTAAAATAGCAATGACCACCCTAAATTTTCACTACATCTGCTTTTCCTCTTCAATTCAGCTTTCTGTGTCTCTGCAGGCTCTCTAGTTTAATGACTGTTCATCCCTTCATGTTAACAGAAAAATACTAACTACTGGATAAGGGAGTGTATGTGTATACTAGCAAGATCATTAGTCTGAATAAATGTGACAGCCAAGTTGCATGAGAAATGCCACAGTTAGTGGTAAGCACAAGCTACAGCTTTGGGTGTAAAATACTGTAATTACAAGGGATGGAGAAAGCTCCACAGTTTTTATCCCCACAGAAATCAATAGTGGTGTAAACTCCTGCTCTTTGCTGGAGCTGGAGCAGTCTGATGAAAGAGCATATTGATCTATCCAGCTGATGCTACTGAAGTGAATAATAGACTGGAAGAGAAAGGGCTTATAAATTAGACTCATTCAATCCAGCATTTTCCAGGATATCTTTTATGTGCAGCTATATAAAGATATATATTTACAAGTGAGTTTTTGTCAAAGCAACAGGCTACCGACTGCTTGTAAGAGAGTCTGTCTACTAATTCTTTGACCCCAACTACACCCACAGTGTCAACCTTCGAGCTCTCACTAAAGACTGACAGTAAGGAGGCAGCACCAGGGCACCAAGGAATAGGATTTGACTTATGAGGCAGGTAAGCAGCTGGCCAACACATCTCCCTGAGGGCTATGGCCACAGAAAAAAGGGTAGCTGTAGCTTCCTCCATGACACATGTGCCATGCCAGACCCAGCGGCATGAAGGCATTGGAAAAGTCTGCTGTGGATCCACAGGTTCCCAGGCGAGGAGAAATGTCAGTTCCTGGCCAGTCCTCAAAAGCCTCAAATAATATGGAAAGAGGCATGTTGTTTTAGGAATGAAAGGAGTCCAGTATGTGTCTTCCTGGCTCAGCAGGCAGATTTCCTATGAACCTAAATCCACATGGGCAAAAATGTAAGTGTTCAGATTGATTGTGCATAAACTGAGAAGGAGAAATAAAGAAGAAGAGAGGGGGAGAGAGAGAGAGAGAGCAGGAGGCACATTGCCACCAAGTACGGCAAATCAATCTTCTCAGCAGTGATGGATCAGGGAGCAGGACTGTAAGTTTTACAGGTATATGAAACCCCGCGAGTATAAAGGCACCATTAAAACACTGCCATTAAATTCCAACACTGAAGGATTACCACGGCCCCTGGAGCTAAGCAGGTCATTATGTGACTGCATATTTTTCATTATCATTTTTTATATACATATATATGAAGCAGAATAGGATTCACAACAGTTTCACCCTCTCTCCTGCTGAAGACCTCTGCTTTATACGCAGCATCCACTTTCACAAATAAAATGCAATATACCATCAACAGATAAACGAGACCCCTACAGGGCTTTTATTCTGCTGTACCATTATATCTACTTTTCCACAAGACTTCTGTTTAAATGGCTCTCTTTATGCACACACACAAAGATGACATACACCTGTCTAAATATAATCTGATAGTGAAGAGCTCTTCTGTATGGGGAAATGTATCTTTTCTTCCTAATTTACCATAATGACTTATTAACAGTGCTGGAGCTAAGGGTATGCTAGCTTCCCCACAGTAAAAGTCACAGTGTTATACAGTAAGACATGGATGGATTTTTATTTTTTTTCCTATCTTTAGAAATGAAAAAGAGAGGAGTTCTAAATTTTACCTTTCCATTTTCCCCATAAAAAGAGATTTTTTGAGGCATTACAGCTTCATGTGCTGCTGACACTGACTAATAGTTTTTAACATGATGGAAGTGTTTGCTTGAGCCACACTGAAGAAGCTATTTGTAACTCTGGGAAACTCCAGAACAAGTGGCCATGCTGTGTCATAAGGTAGCTCAGAGATCACTGCCAGCACAGTCGCCATCCTATATAGTAATTATTCAAGGGGCAGACCCATGTATTAGCTAGTAGTGTCACTTTTCTGTCATTGTGACTATTTCAATCAAAAGTAACCTGCCTCAGAGAATAAAAATTCTTAATTCCTTTTTTATGAGAGAACTCAAAGCATTATATGATCTGGACACATAGATATTGGATAGTTACAGCTACAACTCTTTGGACAACAGAGAGCTGAGGTTTGACAGAGAAGTATTGTCAGGAGATGGGATGAAGGGACAGGAGAGATGTGTATGTGAGGATTTTGGTTCAGGTTATTGTGCTAATGAAATGTGAAAGGGAATTTTGATGCACCAACAGCCCAGAGAAGACCTCATTTTTGAGAAGGGGTGGGGTGTAGAGCTGACTAGTTGTTCATCAATATATGCCAAATCACATTTAAAGCCTGGGGTTTTTTTTTACTTCTCTCTCCTATTAGTCACAAAGGCAGGTCACCATGGCATGAGCAGGTTTAGGCAGAATTGACTTCAGTGCTAGAGCTGATCTTCACGAGGTTGCAGCATGATGATGACTATATATGAAGTTGCACTGGCACTGCCTAGATACAGCCTATCTCTTTCTACTACAGGGCACTTGAAATTCAAAAAGGCGCATAACTATTACACATAAAAACACGTGCAGCCACCATTCCTAATATTAAGAAGCCACAAGCTGATCTGCTTGGCCAAGTTTACTCTTTAGAAAATGCTGACTTTGCCCTAAATGCTCTTTTTTTCCATTTACATTGCTGTAAGAGCCACTGCCAAACTTCTCTGGACAGATGCTGCACCCGTAGAGAGAGGAAAACTGGCAGGGAGGGAAGGGGGGAGAAGGCTCCGTTATGGCTCTTTCTAATTCTTCACTGTTCATATACCTCAGGACAGCATTACACTCATCTTCAGGCAGAAAGAGTGGGTTGCCCAGGCTGGTTAGAACTAGATTAACTCATTTCTTCTACAAATGATTCTGTGACATTAGGTCATTGATGCTGATCTGCAGCTATTTCAGGTTTTGCTGTGGCCATATACATCCCAGATCCCAGAGAGGTCACAGCGGCACTTACCCTGCATGCAGAGCCCGTCGGTGCAGTTTTTGGACTGCAGCACCAGCCCCTCACAGTCCTTCCCCCCGTTCTTTGGCGCTGGGGCCGTGCACTCCCTCCGGCGCCAGTGAGTACACTCCGTGCCACAGGTGGACCACTTGCTCCAGGATGTCCACTTGCCATCCACTGACACAAGGAAAGAACAACTTGTTAGGGTGTACACAGAAGTGAGACCAAGCAAGAGCGATGCACACATTGCCACAAACCCGTCTGCAACTCCTGGGCACCTCTGGCAAGGCAGAAAGATCATCAGCCTGCTCTTCTCTAAGTTTTACTTCTGTCATGTAAATGCACATTCACCCCCACCTCTCTCCTTTCTCTCTGCCCTGACCCCATTTCTGGTCTTTCTTCCTCTTTATATAAACTTCTAAATAGTTTATCTGTGTTCAAAGTGTACAAGCAACAAGTCAGGAATCTGTGCTTTTATTTTATTTTTTTGGATTTTTTAACATGGAGGTTAAACTGGTCCAAAAATTCTTCTTTACTGGGAAGATATTTAATTTTAAATACTCCCTATTAAAAGAAATATATAGAGGTACCAATCTATTTCACATGAGCAGAATCAGGAATGTGTTTAGTGCCTTTCAAAGTCCTGAAAATGACTTTCAAAAGCACTAAATTGAACAGGTGAAGAACAAAATATTAAATTGTTCCTGTGACAGAGCTGGATGGTCAAACTTAACAAGCTGAAGATGACCTTACTGACATTGATCTGAGTGGGTCTGTAGAAGCAGGAAAGCACTGGACAATAGGGCAGAACTTTGTCACAGATAAGCACCAACTACCTGGTATGTCCTGAAGCAATTTTGTATTTTTCAGAAGTTTGCATTTAAATACCTTTTAAAGGTATGGATACACATCTCTTTCCAGAATAAATGTCTTTTTATTTGAAGTCAGGTAAACACGTGCCTCAAATTTAACATCCACATCCCAGATGCTTCAGTTGCTGAGACAGCTGGACTGAACAGACATTGCAAATATATTTACATCACCGTTCCTTTCTATATTCAAATTCCAATCCTTTTCCAGAGCTTTCAACCATTATCTCCTACAATTTGAAACTCTGAATGTTCCCCAAATCCCCTGAATTATGAGGGCTGAGGCACCAGTGTAAGCAGCATGCAAAAGTAGGGCTGAAACCCATGCTGCTTGATATGATGCACTCACTATTTTATCTACTTATGTAACACAATTTCATATTCATTCCCTGAAATGTTGGATTTATTAATAACGGGAGGCAGGCTTTTGTAATGCATGGTATTCTCCTGAAATGACTGGTGACAGACAAGCAATGTATCTAGGGCTGTGTGCTGTTCATACTGAACCTGGACACAGAGTGGTGCAAGCTATTTTCTGAACGCTCTGTCCCTCGCAGAAGGCACCCCCGTTGAGGGGGGCAGGGTTGGTGCAGGTCCTCGTGCGCTTCTGGAAGCCTCTCCCACATCGGCTGTTACACACTGACCACTCAGTCCAGGTAGACCAGCCTCCGTTCACTGAAAAGCAAGAGGGAAAGAGTATGATCCCATAAGCAGGTCAGCCTGGTCAGCCCAAAGCCCAAAGAGATGGCTGGGAATAGCATGAGAAGCAACAACTATGAACAGACACAAACCCCACATCTCCAACGTGCCCAATGTATGCCAGAAGTCACTGCAGAAAGTTGAAGAAATGTTAATGCCAAATGAAAAACACTGTTTGATGACTACTAGGGCTGGCAGGTGACCAACCTTACGCTGAAAACTGACCTGACCCAGACTTAAGCTCCTGATGGAGTATGTATGATCAAAATCCATGCAGATTTAGAGAGCACACACAGCTCTGACAGCCAGAAGCCTATGCTTTGAAAGCTGCAGCATTTTCCAAAGGGAGACAACCTGCACTCCTGCTCAAGCTCAGATGCACCCATCACCTATGTATGCTGAGTCCCCTCAATGCTTTGATTAGATATTGATAATTTTCTTTTCCTTTCTCTGAAGAAGACGATTTCAGGATGTCAGGACAACTTCACCACCCCTCTGTGGACCAAGCTGGTGCATATGAATGTCTCAGCACTTCCCTAACAGATATTTAAGCTGTTCTGAGTGAACTAACACTAAATGCATTTTTTTTTTTAAATCGACTTTGGGAAGATATTTATCTCTGGGAAGATATTTATGCTGACTCTCCTTTTCACCCAGCTCATTTTCTGGGATAGATGGATAGACGAAGAAGGAGCTATGCTGCTCTACATAAGAATGTCACTGCCAGCGTATGGGTAACATACAAACTACTCATATTCTCTAAACCCAAATGTTTGTGATATGATACAACCCTTAAGCAGCTCTTGTAGCAAAACTCATAAAAATGCTACTCCCCTACACATGTCTCTTGAATGCACTGTTGAAAAAAAATTCTGTATATGAATGAGGAGGAGTTGCCTACATCTTTATGTTTCTGCATTCATCACAGTTACAAAACACAGAGCTCCTGCATGGTCCATTCCTCAATATCACAACCACTGCTAATCAACTCAATTCAGTCAGTTTTCTATAAAAACTGAACTAAAAGGCCCTCATTGTAACTTCAGAGAAGCAACTGCTTACAATTAAATCTAACTGCTACCCTGAATATGAAATGAATATTAGGGATAATCATAGGGATTTTTTCCTACTTGTCTATCCTATAATTAAGCTGATTGTAAGGAACACCAGTTCAGTCAGCTGGCACATCATCAGAGCAGGTTTTGTTCTGGTGGATACCCCCACCTGGGATGCATTTGGGGCAGTAACTCTGCAGGGGCAAAGGCTCAACCTGGTGGGGCAGAGCTGCAGCGCAACACAGGCTGGAAGAGACCCTATAGAAGGGCATCTCATCTGTCCCCTCCACAGCCAAAGCATGACCAGCCTCTGTTATATCAGGGCTGTATATACAGACATGGAATACTGCTATCTCATGCTTTGTATTCCCCTGACGTTTATTTTTAAGCTAGGTTGTCTGCCTCTGAACTGCAGTCCCAGAATGCTTTGTTACTTTGCCCCTGACATCAGGGTATGTTTTGGCAGTAGACACCAAAAATAAGCTTATTTAAATAGATATAAGACGATGGAGGGTTCTGATGAGCTCTGACACTCTTACCAGTATCTGGGAGCACAAACTTCCCATCAGTTTCACTCTTATTTCTGAAAAGCATCACTAAGAACGTGAACTGTGCTGGTAGTAAGCAATGCCTTGGACACTCCTGCTGGAGGATGTGCCCTGGAGGTTCTTTGCTCTATCCAGCCAGCATGTGTTATGGTAAGGGGAAAAACCGCTTTCTTTTCAGTGAGGTAGCTGGCTGTGTGTGTAGGTGCCTGTTCCTCCTGTCACCAGTAAGCCAAGCCATCAGACCTGTACTTCTGATATTTTCAGTAATGAATCCTGAGTGCAGTCCCTGCACATGGCTGCAAGTCAACAGGCAGCACAGGCAGCCCAGACTGACCACAACTAGAGTTGCATACATGCATTTTGCATCCCCCTCCTGCCCCTCTCTCTTTGAGTGTGCATCCATCCACTTGCAATGGGACAAGGCACCACTTACCATAGACGATCACAGTCGCTGTAGTGCTTTTCCTCTTGGCCACAATGTTTTTTGCAACACAGGTGTAATTGGCTGTGTCAGAAAGCCGGGCTTGCTTGATGATCAGGTTGTGATCAATCGTGATGTAAAAATTTCTGTCTTCCACGGGATCGATAACCTCTTCATTCTTCAGCCACTCAACCTTGGGGTTTCAAAGGGCCAGAGGGGAGGCAATGAGTCAGCACCAAGTCATACCACAATGGACAGATACAGTATCTGTGATTGCATTGCTCATCCCTGAAAATGCTACCAGCCAAGGCACATGATGAAGGACTCCCCTGCTGTGTGATGCCATCTTAAATAAAATACCAGGGCAGAAACACACGACAACATTCTTCACACCTATCCTTTTCTTCAGGGTAGGGTACCTTCCATCCCACCTGTCCACACAAAAGCTGTCTTGCCTTGCCTTGAAAGTATCAATGCATTTTAAAAGTCTGCCAGCTACTGTACAGAGAAAAACAGCTGATCTGTGCTTTCAGAGTCCGAGGCAAGGCATAAGGAAAGGGTGATAACTTAGGATGGTATCTACAAACCAAAAATTCTCTTACAACATCAGAAACTCTAAATCAGCAAGGATCTCAACTACTCTTTCTACGTCTTGCCAAATTAGGCAGTTAATAATGCATTGACCTTGTATGTACCTGCCTCGGGTCTCGCACAATGAGGCCCTATACTGGAGTAGGTTGCACTAATAAATTACAAAAGGCTGTACTTTTAAGTACACGTGCACTCACATGTACATACATGTTATTGTCTTACTGTAATCAGAATTAAACAAAATAGAGACAGTTACCAAGAAATCACAAGGACATCAGTACTTATTTTTCCTTTTTTACCTATATAAGCTGCATTTTATTTTAATAAAGCATAATTTCTTTGGCTACACAAAAACAAAAACAAAAAAAACAAAAAGCAAAACTCCCATGATTTTTAATCTAGACAATGTTCTCCTTATTGCCTTCCTAAAAACTCCCCCCTGTTATATCCCAGCTGATGGCTGTAAGCTGCTTTTAATATAATTTGGCTGCAAACCCAGCAGCTTGTTTTCATTTGAACTGTGTGCTCTGAAGGGCAGGACAGAACTGGGCCTTGGATGGATCAAAGGTGGGTCTTTATGTCACTGGATCACTTCAGCCTGTGTCCAGGATTTAATTAAAGGAGGAAAAACATAAATACAATCAGCCTGCCAGACTTGTGAGCTGCCAAGACCTGCTCTCACAAACCCCACTTTTCTAAAGACATTTCAGGAACTACCGAAGCACTGACCCCAAAAGCAACCGAGAATCTGCTCCCCAGCTGAGACAGCTGTACAGACTGCCCCAATCCATGGTGAGAAACTGAATGACCTCTCCTGGTGCTCAAGACAGAGGGCTCAATTCATCCCTGGACAAAACCAGTCCAGTGTTGCAAGACCAGTGCTGGCAGATGTGAGCTTGGATTATAGGTGCTCACCATCCGCTCTCCCTCTTTAGCCCTGGCTTAAGCAGCTCCAGCTCCCATACCCCAGACTGAGTGGAGGTATATCAGCTGTGAGCTGCTTCCGAAGGTGTACGCCTTAGTGAATGTAAAGCCATTGCTGCAGTGAAGGCTTGATTTAAGCCTCCCTTTCCCACAGCACATCCCTGCAGTACGTGGCAGTCAACTGTAAATACGGGGTTGCTTAAAGTTGATGGTGTAAAAAGGGCCATGTCTGTGAGGAACAGAAAAGGAAGAAAAAGACATAAAACTCTGGAGGCTGGATTTCTGTCACTACCACAACCACGTCTCATCATGGAAAATACAAGCTCTCAGTCAACAGCCTGGTTTTCCTTGACAGGATGACTAAAATTGTTCTTCCTCCTTTCTTGAATCCTAATGGGCATCAGGTATAATCAAGACAGACAGGTTCCTATTCAGTCAGTGGCAATATTTAGCTCCTTCTTCACCTGCAGGTCAAGTCCACATGCATTCCAGAATGAAAAACAGGCCAGGAGCTCATCTCCACCAGTGGCAGGCTGCCACTTAACTGCTGCCCCTCACGCAAACAAAACACCTCTTTTGGAGCTTAACGTCATTGTTTATTTCTGGGATGGAGTACAGACTTGCGCCAGGGATCTAATAGATGGTACA
>JAWWES010000133.1:21570075-21612704 GCA_035583135.1 Lophotriccus pileatus
TATTGGCTGTAAAACTGAGAGTGGGGAGGCATGCCACGGTGCAGCTGGCACCCATGCTGGTTGGGGCTGGTGGGCAGGGGTATATGACTGCAGAGAAGCTGATCTGGTTTTCCCAGAGACCTCAGTTCCTTACTTTGTCCCAAGAGAACAAGCAAAATGTACTTTGATTTGACCTCTGGCCAAGAGGCTGGCTGTATTTTAACACATCTAATTCCTTTTGGATCTTGACTTTTTTTTTTCTTTTCCTAGTGTGCAGACCAGAGAATACTCTAATGCTTGACATGTACTAGTGGATCTGCGGGACTGGTAAGTGTTGCCTTAAAAGCTTTACCTGCCCGTCTCTGTCTTGTCCTTGCCCTTTGGAGAAGCTGCATGCTGCTATGTGGTTCAGCTCTGCAGTAATAGTATGATCTGCTCTAGCATTGATCCATAAAAGCTTGACATGGTTAATTAAATATGCTGGGAATTATAAGACTGAATTCCCTAGATATTGAATGGACTACAGAATTTATCCCCGATCATGCTTGTTCCCACCACTTTGAAATAGCAGGAAAAAAACTCCCAAACGAACAAACAAACAAACAAAAAAAACCACAACCCACAGTGAAGGGGGAGAATAGAATAAAAGAGACAATGCTGGGACTTTGAACTCCAGCACCACAATGCATTGAAGGTCTATTTTGTACAGTTTCACAGTGTAAGCTTTTCTTCATCTATTTTGGTGTTAAATCCAGTGACTACTTCAGAAGCCAGTAAGTGAAAAAAAAACCCTAAACAAAACACGGTGCCCAGAGTGTGAAGAGTCTGATGCACATGCTCACCAAAGCATTCAGCAACGCTGTTCACAGCTGCATTAACCTACTCTACTTGGAATCAAAGCAGTCTTTCAACAAGATGGAAAATAGACTGAGACTTCTGCTTGCCTTCTCCCAAGTCCTTTCTTATAGTTACCTGTACCATCAATTCAGAAACTTTTCCAAACAAATAAATGAAGTCTTAAACAAAGAACTCATTCATCTTTAAATTAAAATAATCATGTAATCCTCCAAACTACCAAGTTATCTTTCATCTTTCTGCTTTTTAAAACTTATCTTACCAGCTTCAGCAAGTGGCTGTAATAAAGTGTCACATTAAGGTATTCATATTCATTAGTGTTCAGGTCTTTGTTCTTTTAATAGTGTTGGAAAGAATCTACAAAGAGGCCGTATTAGGCAGCTGTCCAATCTGGGTGTTTGATCTCCTTCTGACTTCTAAAGTCAGAAGAGGAAAAAAACAAAAACCAACATTGAGAACAATTCTTTTGAATGTCAGATGGGGGGAGTATACGATTTCTGAGACTGCCAAGTGTTAATTGGTGTCTGACCTGACCATGGTACAAATAAGATTCAGAGCCAGTCAATGTGCCGTCATGAAGAGCTAATGGCAGAGTGAGCAGGATACTGGAAGGCAAGAAAAACCACAACTGTTATGATAGCAGCTCACAGAGGATTTTTTCAGAGATCACTTTCTATGAACCATGTAAAACTGTGCTATTTGGGTCCCAGCCACATGACTGGCTATAACAGACCCTTCCCAGGGAACAACTTGACTGGCTGCTGAAATTTCAGAGGTGCTTGTAATACTACATAAAAACAAACTACCCGTCATCATTAATCTCTCCTTCTAGCAAAGGTAATGAAGTTCCACAGTACAACCCTGCACTGCCTGAACAACAAATCCCATGGCAAAAACAACTGTCATGGCACAAGAAGTTGATTTGATGCAAAGAAGCATCAGAAAGGAAAATAAAAACCTACTGTTAAGTTCCTGAAGAAACCCAACTGATTAATACTACAGTTGTCAGTAAGCTGGCTTGGCACACCTAAACACTCCTTACAGTTTTGAAGATCTTAAAGGGGAAAGAAAACAGCCTAGAGAACAAGAAAATCGGAAAAATCTTCTATTCTAATTACTCTTTCTGATGTTTGTGGACATGTGTCTGCAATTCCGATTAAATCTAAACTTGTGTTAGGTGGGGAGGTAACAGTTTAAGCTTCATCTCCTGAGAAATCAGCCATCAGTGCTGCGTGACAACCACTGTGCTACTTAGCCATGACAGTCTGACTTATCCTAATGCAAATTGGCAACAGTTTCTTCTGTGCGTGGTAGAGGAAAACCGAAGAGAATTCAGATAGGGGAATTACCGTCATTAGCAATCAATTTTTCTCTTAACAGCCGTAGCGGATTTAGGATTTCAGGGGCCCCCCCGTGACTCAGAAATCCCCCTTCTGTGAGCTGTGAGTCTGAAGCTGCAGCCACCACTGCACCTAGAGAAGCTGCTGTTCAAGGGGACGCTCACTGCTGTCCTGAGGCACAGATTTTGCTGAAGGGCCAGCTGGCTCCTGCAGGTAGAGGGCAGGCTACCCACTCTGGGTTTACTTAAATGCCACTAGGAAGACCAGATAAGTTCCTGAAGATGGATTATTAGGCAGACATATCTCCTACTTGCCCAAACAACATGCTGCTTCACGTGGAAGCCCTCATTGGACCATGGTACCTCCTCTTGTGCCAAGCTGGGCAGGCTTATGCACACACATGTGAGGGAAATATGTTCTGGCAAACTAAAAATTAAAACATCTTTATATCATGCTTGCAAGGTACCTCTCAGAGTAAGTGAAATGTTTTTTTTTTCTTTAAAAGGAAAAGCAAAGCGAGTAGGCTGGTATTAATATGTTCCAACTAATGGAACAGCTACGTGTCCTTCGGATGCCAGATACAATTGTGATTTTTCAAAGGGAAAAAAAAAACTGAAACCAAACCCCCTGCAGCTCTGCCCAAAGCCATTAATCAGTTCTCAGTCAACCTTGTCTGTGGGCAGCAGCCAGTCAGCTCTCTATTACTACCCGTTCATCATGCCATGCTCTAAGTCACTGCACATTAGCCACCGATGAGGCCTTAGGATGTCCAAGTGCCAGGACACTGCTGTTGGTGCTCACCTCTGCTACTGGGATGCCTTCAGGGGGACGGCATTGGAGCAGGACCTCTTGCTCCAGGGACACTTCTTTCCCCAACGGCTCCTGCTCAAAAGTTTTCCGGAGATCTGGGGAGAAAGAAGAAAAAGAAGTATTAATAGTATTAATAGCTGGTAATTTAAATTACATTTGATCGCCACACTGGATGAATTCAAGAGACAATGAAAATAGCAGTTCTGCTCCCTGGAAAGTAAACCACTTAAAAAAGGCAGGGTTTTGCTTCATTCCAGCATTAAGCAAAGATTTCATAGTGGATTTATTATTTATATTATGGTACAGCATGTGAATCCAGTGAGGATCCCAGGTTTCACTGTGGAAGGTCATGTCCAGACACAGAACAAAAAGTGAAACAAGTCCCTTCTTCAGATAATTTATGTCTGGTAAATTACACCAGTAAAGTACTAAAGAAAGTTACGGAAAATTAAATGCATCTGTAAAACTAAAGCATATAAACTGAATTGCCTTAAACTGATAGATGAAAGCGCTCATGCTGTGATCTAATGTACTATTAGCTTATAAGCCTTAACTTTAAAGCTTTAGCTGATTTGTCTACACCTTATCATTATCCCTGTAGCACTAATTTATTATTATTATTATTATTTGTGTAATAATAATAACAACAATAATATTAATTATAATTTAAAAATAGCAATGTGGAGCTTGAACCATGTTTGGATCCCTCCACAGCACCATAGAAATGCAGTAGGCTGAGAGGGCATCGGAACCACCTCCAGAGAATGGAACAGTTTGCTCTACTGGAAAGCTATGGACTCTGGCTTTCTTGTACTCTTCTATAATATCTTCACGCAGATGGTAAAATGGACTTCAGAAGTTCCCTCCTTACTACTGTCTCCGTGTTTTTGCCATGGACTGGCACCCTCTGCACTGTGCCAGGGAGGACAGGGCTTTGGAGAACTGAGCATTCAACCCCAGTAGCTACTAGGGATATTTCTCCCTGCTCCTGGTTCCTGCTGCAAATGGACATGAGGCCATGTTCAAAGTCACATCAGAGAGCTGGCCTGACTTCAAAAACTTTGCAAACTAGTTATTCTTATTTTCCTTTTTGTTCTGAAGTCAGACCAGTCCCTTACGTCAGCTCATAGTGAGGTTGCACAAATACTTGTGTCATATTGGAAACAAGTCATAGTCATATGGGAACAATTTAAAAGCCAAATATTTCATATTTTGAAGCCATAACCTGTGACTGCACTGGAAAATAGATCACTGAATTGAACCGAGTCACAAATAAACCATCCAAGGAGTTATTTTTCATCTAGATTACCTCCAAGATCTAATTTAGACTGTCCCCATAAGGAGCTGCATCAGCACTACCAAAAGGAAAAAACCTGGGGCAGGCAAATGTACAGACAGAAAAGGAGATGGAGTGGCTGCTACCAAAATCAGCTCCTCTGAAACTCGCCTCTGGGTAGCATGAGACCTCTATCTCTTTGCCTGTATTGGGAAAATGTGGTTATTCAACTATCTGGAATTCAATGTCAATCTAATTGTACCATGGAAAAGCTCTGTCACAGCTGGAGATGATCATTTTAACTTAAGCTGATATAGTAGTAAACTTCTAACATCTTTAAACCCAAGCATTTCCCCAGTGAAACTCAGGCATCTTTCCCTGCACCCCAGGCATGAGAGAAGCAACCCCACACGTCACTGCTTTCCTACCGCTGACATTCCTGCTCCCTCTAGCAGAAAGGGTAGGGATAATGGGAGCCCGTCTGATAGGACACGATTTATGGCCACAGTTTAAGGCACCGAAAGATAAGCTTTGGTAGATCCCACTGTGGCAGTACAAGAAATTACCGTCTCCAGCTGTCTGCTTGTTTGGGGGTTACTCTGTGGAAAGAAAGCACATGCCAATGTCACAGCTACCTCACCACAATATCCACCATTTTAACCTCAGTTGTTGCTGAAGGAGGCTTTACCCTACAACATTGGATAACTTAGGGCAAAGAGGAGGAGCAAAAGTATGGACGTGAACATTTCGTAGGATGACACGCCAAGGTTCACGGGGCCATGCCTGTCAGCATCTTTGTCACACTGGAGTTATTCCAGACGAATGAGGCTTGTTCATGTAAGCGCAACCACAGCAAGACAACTGGCCAGATTAGGTTAGACTTCTGTACATCGCTCCCAACACATTGCCAGCTCCAGGATCATCAGCCGTCCAGCTTCATCCCACCCTCTCTGACAGGCTAATCAGGGAAGATTTGGGTTGTATGGCTCAATTTGAGTAAACCCAAACCCTTCAGTTGCCATGTGGGTAGAAGTCTTTCAAAAAACACTGAATTTGGCTTGATGTACTTTCACACTTCAAACACAGAAATAAGCAGCTCTTTCAGGAGCTGGGGGGTTTCCTAGGAAGTTACATTATTCCTTTGGCCCAGGCTCCTCACCCATCCCGTGGGCTTGACAAATATCCTGGGCACACATAATATCAGGTTAATGCAGTTTGCTTTAAGTTAGCAAACAGCTGCGGTTGTATTGTTAGCAGTGCCCATATGATCTGGTGGTTCCACAGGTATTTTCAAAAGAAAATAATTACTTCCACATCTGGTACACCTTAGTGCATTTAGCATGTACACACACGTGCACATTGCAGACAATTATTGTGCTCTAATATCATGGCTGAGGGTGAATGGGAAAATTACCATCATAGTGACAGAAGCATATAAGCACAGTAATAAATAGCATATCAATAATGGCTTTCAGGTGTTCAGATATGGAGGGATGAAGACAGTAGAGGTTGATTCAGTAGACAATAATCTGATTTTTTCCTAGACATGCTGATTTACTGTTCTGTCAACCTTCCTGAAACATTTAATAAGAACTCTTATGTTCTAGATTACCTACACATGCACAAAAATCTCATCTCCCATAAAGCACTTGCCTTTAAAAGAAACTCCAAACTTTAGTGCACACAGAAGTAAATAGCATTAATCTAGAAATGCGTAATGACAGTAAAAAATCTCCCACTTCAACATCTTTATTATAAACAGCTGTAATTTCTGCAGTGGGAATAGCTGGAATAGTTGTAGTGGGGCTGCTACAGGTGAGACAAACGCTTTGGGACCCTGGGTCTCCTGGCTGCGCCCACACACAGCACCTTGCTGTGTGAGATTGCTTTAATGATGCCATTGGATTCAAGTGGGTCAATGATCCACAAACCAAAAATACACTGAGTAGAGGCCTTGACATAATAGGCAGTAATGTTCTCAAAGGAGCCATTAGGTACTATTAAGTAAATTATACTAATTTGTGGGGGGCAAAAAAAAGGTGCATAATTGTGTACTTACAAGACTGAGAGTTCCCATATGATATTGTTGGCTCCCTCCCACATATTCACAACTTTATCCCACCACTTCCCACTGCAGCCCTGTCACCTACAAATAGCTACAGATGGCAGCAGTGCAGGGCAGGTTTGACCTAACCAAGCATAAGGTTGGCTGGCTGTGACATGCACAACTTAACAAGATGGGGTTTTAAGTGATAAAGAAGCAGAGGGTCTGGACAAACATCTTTATCACCTGCTGTAACTATCATGAAACCACCTGCTGGGACAGCACTGGATTTTGAAATGACTGCAATAACATCCTTCTAATTCTTCAATCCTCAGTTTCCTTTATCATTTAACAATTATAATCATCAGAGAAATCTCACACTGTCAGTCGGGACTGGGTGAGCTTGCTGATGTACTAAGGGACTTCAAGAAATTGAAAAATGTTATTGAAAATGCTCTGCTTGGGAAAGATCCAAAGTGTCATATAAGTTACAACTGCTTGCGAGCAAGGACATAAGGGATACATTTTTCCCAGAGAATGCTGAGACTGATAAAATACATCCCAGTTAAAAAAGAAGAAAAAAAACTTTAACAATCTTCAGATAATATGCCTGAAAAAGCAAATCAATAAAACATTTGATCCATTCTGGATCAGGACCCCTCTGTCTGTGAAGAGACAGTGTGCATTATTAAAGCCTCAGGTCGGCAGCAGCCCTGTTGCTGAGACACCAACAGAGCACCTTTTCTACCCTCACCTTCAAGAGAGGAAGACATGAGAGAAAGGCAACTGTACTTCCAAATTACTGTTTTGGTAATGTAGAATAATCCTATATTGTCTGTGCTAGCAATACTCTTCCTCCTCTTAAATAGGTAATGTTGCTGCCACAGCTCATGTCTCCAGAGTGGAGTGTACCTTCAATGATGCTGAAGGGTCCATCTTGCCTCTCTCACCAGCTCTCTCACATACCTCACTAAGCTGCAGGTAGTGATTTCAGTGTCTGGCCCAGGTAACAGCCTGCATCCCCATCAGGCACTTCACCCCACCTCTAACTTCCCTTCAAGTCTGTCTTCCTAAAAAGAAACCAAGGAAAATAATTAAAATTCTGGTCTGCCACCTTGAGCCAAACTCTATTTTCCTTCCTAATGCATAGTCCTAGTGAATTCAGAGGGGGCTCCTGTGGCATATATCGCAGCACGTTTACAGCATACTTAAGAACAGACTTTCCTTCAAGACTCCTGAAATACTCCTGCACAATCTTCTCTGGTAAGGACATATGGCTACACTCAGAGCTGCATTGAAATGAGAGAATTTTCACAAGTATAAAACTGAAATAAAGCACTGGGAAATAAGAATCTCAGTGTACATCATATTGTTAGCTTTACTCCTGAATTGCTATGCTTTTTGGGCAAAAGGGCATTAGAGCTACATTTTGATGCACTGCTAAATGACTTAATTTTGTTTAATGCATTTTTATCTTACAAAAGAGTCAGAAGCTGCATTTTTGTCTGCTAAAGGTAACCACTTATACAGGAAGTCATGTCATTTCCCCACTTCCTTTTCTACCTGTCAACTTCTAAAAAAGAGCAAAGAATGACCCTATTATTTTTTTAATCACATGTATTTTATCTCTTTGTTTTTATAGGTTTTACTGTGATGGGTGGGTGGATAAAACTATAAGGACATCTTTTATAATTTCTGAGAAATGTAGTAAGAGGCAGACCAGACAGTTCAACACAGTGCTAATGTAAGGGTGACTAATGAATGAGCATGAAAAATGGACATTTTTCGGCCAGGAATTAGATGCAAACCAGATGAACAGAATAATACAGCATTACTGTCAGGAAAAGATGGATTTCTGCCCTTGGTAGGGGGCAGAAACCTTTAAGGGTTTCTGCTCCTTCTAGTAACTCCAACATCAACTTTCCTTCTGTAACAAGTAATGTAAAAAATTAGCAAGCTTTAAGAGCAAATAAAGAAATAAACACATTATTTTCTATACAACTGTGATATTAACTATGGTCATTGAGAGAAACATGTTTAGTGTGTGCTTTCAGAGAAATAAGGGCTTAAGAATGTGAGAAGACCTTCACAAGAAGTATGTATTTCCATACAAAAGACAGCTTGCTTTACATGGGTAAGTATATATAGCCATCCATGTAAACTCAAACATAAGAAAAAAAAATGCAATTAAAACACTAGAGAAAACAATAATATGGCTCGTTATAATTTTAGCTAAAATTTAGTTATTAGAGGATCAATATGTAGCCAAGCTCTCCACTTCAAGTCTACCTCCTACCCTTGAGAGTGTTCTCAAGAGGCAAGGTTCAATATGGTTTTAATTTTACCTAGCCTAATAAGAACACCCAAACAGAAAAATAATTGTGGAAAAAGAATGGTAAAATGCCACTAATGTTCTACAAAATGAAAGAGGATCTGTGCTTCTGAAAACACATCTCACTGCATTTATTCCCAAACTTGGATGATTGATGCTGACTTTGAGAAACATAACTAATAATGTAGAACTGGTCTATTCCATTCCTCTTCCATCACCTTTCGGAATGTGGATAGAGTTAAGAGACACCTTTTTTTTTTTTTTCCTAAAAAAAGAAAAAAGGCATTAGAGACTGAATTGCAAATCTAAATGTAAGAAATGAGGCATACTTTGGCCTCTCTTTTCTGTTCACAGCTGAGTGTATGACCTTTGCACAGGGATCAATCACACTGGTGGGTAAGCAATGGAAAGGTTAGGTACAAAAACCTCTTTTTTTTTCTTCATTTTATTCTCCTGTGGTTTCAGCTCTCTGTTATTAATTAGATCAAACCAGATTTCCACTGAGACAGTCACAGGAGTGTCATCAGTCTGTAACCCAGAGGATCCCTGTGAAACCTCTATCAATTGCTTTCCTAAGTATGGTGTCTCACCCTGCAGGGTCCCCTGCTGTATCAGCCACACACTGGGTGTTGATCAAAGCCTCCTGCCCTCCTTCAGTACAGCACTGCTCATGGAATGAGACTGCAGCTGGACAGACCTGTGCTCTCAGCTGGCCCAAGCCAGCAGCTGGAGCTGAGGAGCTGAGGAATGAGGAAATAAGTCAACACCTCAAAACTCCATCTTAAAGCTCAACGCACAACTCTGTGCCACTCCTTCCTTCTCTGGAGGAGCTGTTTCATATTTGGACAGTCCTGAAGACAAATGTTGCAGCACCACGAGGTTTTCCTAGCCACATTCTCAGCCTTGGAGACGAACATCAAGGATGGTGGAACTTCCACCTTTCCAAAGATGCCTGGCAGCTTGTCACTTGGGATGAGCTTGTCTGTAGCCCTCCAATGTCACAATAATATATCGGGCTGACATCCCACGCAGCTAAGAAGCAGCATGAGTTTTCACAGCTGAGCAGCTGATGGGGACTGAAGCAGGCTTCTTGAAGTGTGCAACATGTTTTGGGAATGTAGCCCACTATATCCACTGACCTGAGGTAGAGGATGAGGTGAGGAACACCCTTTGCTTGCCAGGATACAGTCTGCAAGACATTCTGCAAGAGTCTGGGACCTTCTCTCCTCTTTATTTCGTATGTATTTTCAGCCTAAGCAAACAAGGGGTGGAGACTGGCCAGCCCCTCATTCTAACAATGGCATCTTCAGCCAGCTGGGGATAACACTGATAACTACACCCTGATGACTTTCTGCAGATTCACTGCCTACATATCTGCAGAAAAAACCCACTTTTTTTCCCTCCTCTCTTTAGCTCTAAGCTAGTTCAGCCAGGTGGTCCCAAGACTAAAACACTCTTTTGCAATGCAGCTTCCACGTGGGCTGTGCCTGTAATGAAGGCACTCAACACATTTGGTATTGATATAACTGCAAAAAATACAAGCAAGCAAACTTTATCAAGAATTCACTGAGCAGATGGGTTCCCAGGTGTACATCATTTGCACTGTTCTCTTCCTCTTATATTTTTACTTGATAACTCGATAGTTCTTTGTAAGCATAACCTGAAAACTAACTTGTGAACTTAATTATATTCATTAATTTATTCGGTGATTAAAGATGGAATCCAAAGTTGTGGGTTTTTTTTCAAATAAATCTAAATGTAATGTTCAAATGATCTAACCTCAACAGGTGCCTTTTTACATGACAGATATACTAGAGGTACTAAAGATAGACATTAGAAACATTGTGTACATTGCAATTCAATTCATAGAATTGAATTTACAAGACACTGAAACACTAAAAAAGAAAACCGTCTATATACATGTGGTATTTTGTTGTTGTTGCTCTTCTGATACACTAACCTAGTGCACACAGCTGTTTGGTCGCTACCAAAATATACACAAAGTTTTGTTAACTTCCTGGCTGGATCTATATTTCACCATTAGGCACTAAGCAGACTCTACTGAAAGATGATAATTTCTTAGGCATGACACTGTAGGTAGGTAAGGCTCCTACGGAGGGATTAAATTCGCATAAATTCAGTAAAGAGGTTTCCTTTTGTTTTTTAAGCAATGCTAACAGTGACATCAAGCCCACCCTAATTTATAGAGTCTTGGCTCTTTAATAAAATGCAGTGTAATTCATATTTATTACTCTTGAAACTGCATCCTTAAATTTGGGATAACTTGGGAAGTGGTACAGAAACATGCCTGTCAGGAGCAAAAGCAGAGATCAAATATGCTAAATGTGCAGTCAACTTCTCTCCTGCCCTTTCTGTAATCTGCTGGTTTTTAGTAATCTTAGCTCAAGACCGTGTGCCTCAGTTATCCCTTTTATTAAACCACTCTGTGTTAACTCTCATACACACTTACCAAAGTACACAAACCACATTTTTAGGATATTTTTTAATATTGGATATCCTGGGCCTACCTTCCTATTAAAATTTTCAAATGTTGCCCTTCCTAATTCTCTCTCCTTATCTCAACATCCACCCAACTCTGTATCTATTGCAATGGGCTCTAATGCTTTGGTGTCTACAGGACATGTCCTCACAGAGTCAGGCGTGTGAAGAGAGGGAAGAAAGGTACTGCATCAATGTAACATGGAGCATGGGACCCAGGACTAAAAGCTGAGACAAAAAGTGTCAGTAAAGAATGTGTGGGGTTTTTTTTCACATCTTTGTATAACTGCATATGCCTTGTAAGAGGAGATAAACCATCAGATGAACCAATCTACTTTTCTGTACTGCATTTATCTTATCAGTATACGGTATCTGACATGCATATTTTAACTACATTCCTTTGAAAAAATGTCTGGGGGAATAAAGGCTTTTAGATAAGTACATAGGAAACTAGTACAAAATTATAAAAAAAGATTAACTGTAGCACAGTTCCTTACTACATCAGGGCTTTTTAAAACACTTTTTGTTTTTTAAAATCTGATTTGAAGATAATGAATAAAGGAAAAGAAAAAACTATTCATATTCATTACACCAAGAAAAGATTGAGTAATAGAAATTACAGAAAAAGCTTCTATTTTCTCATGGGTGTTCAACAAATCCAAAGCCTGACAGCAGATTTAGGGCTTATATTCTTACTATATTTTCTCAAGGACAGCATGGGTTAACATCATGAAGTCAGGGAGGCTACAGCAACACTGAAGTGGTGCAAATGAGAAGTGAGGTTGCTCTATGCACATGGGCTCAAAGCAATTTATCTTAGCCACCCCTTTATTATCTGATCTAAAAATTAGGTCAAATCCTGCAGCTATTGTTTAGTCTTTATCAGATGTATCTTCCAGTGGGTTTAGCTCTACTTTTGGTTACACAGGCTCAGATCTCATTCATTGTTTTAACAGGAATTTTTCCCTGTTAGTTTTTATCTGCTCAATGACATCAGTCCTGTTACAGAAAATTCACATTAAAATTTTATATTCAGCTTTTTTTACAGCCAAAGGTAAAGCTGCCCAATTCCCCTCTTTCTTCCCTTCCTCTACAACAGTAACGTCTTTTAACTGAGCAGAAAAACTGTATCAAAACATATTAGTGACTCACTAGTGCTCCTGATAGGATGTACCTAGAATAAACAAGAAATGTGTGAATAAATAGGAAATGTGTTTTAGCACTTTCCTTGGCCAATATCTCAAAAAATTTGTTACATCTTTCCAGCTTCACCAAGATACATATATTAGGTGTCCCTACTTCTTTGGGCACTGACATATCTAAAATGGCAAAGTGAAAATTAATCTCAACAAATCTGCTAGTCTAAGAGGATGAAATGCTCAGCTCTGCTCTCATGGGGAGACCAACACCCCAGAAAGATGAATTCCATGAAATAGGAAAAGCGTTCCTTATCAGAAACAGCCTGCATGGAAGGGAGTAATTTCCCACCATATTCGTGATCCATGAGTGCAACAGTGATTTGCCTTTAAATGCCCTGAAGACTCAGGGAAGCTGGGATGTTGTTTTTAGACTCAGACTCTTTTTCTGTTTATATTGCTAACATGGGCAGCCTTTGAAAACCATCAGCATCTTTACTCCATATTTATGGATTACTCCTTTCCTGAATAACTGAAGCTCTTGATCAGAGCAATGTTGCAATTGATTTTCACCAAGAACTTTCATTGACTAGGTTGTTATGTACTTTCTGACACGTGCCTGACCCTGCATTAAACAAACACAAGCCACTTTTCCAGGATGCACATTTTTCACACTTTCAAATTACTTTTCAGTTAATTCTATTACACGCTCAGTGAACAGTGATGCTGGATGCTATTTTTCTGTTTGTTTGTTTTAATGGAGTGCAGCTCCAGCCCTTGAGAGGACACAACAATTTCAGAATAAGACATAAGGGCATAAGAGAGAAACGACAAAAAGAGGATGAGGAGGAGATGAATAGAGAGAGGGAGAGAGAGAAGAAGAGGGAGAAAAGAAGCTTTTCTTAATGTGCTAGGTATGGCTACTTATGCTACAGTTGTACTTGTCAAGATGAAATCACCAGGTTCAGGTATTAAGACAAATAATACCACTTAAGCAGAGCACTTTACATGCTCCATTTACCCCTCACCTTTTCTAAAGGTGTCAGTGTTCACTTTTGTGCCAATTAAAAGGGAAGACTGCACTGGTGACAAACAAGCAGCTATAGCTGCAGACTGATCTGGAGAGATGGACTCTTCTGTCTCTCTTAAGTTTTGGACATCCTCAATTTGTTGGATTAATAAATACTGCATGGACCCTACACTGCATCCCTGCCTCAGAGCACACTGTGCAACTATCAGAACACTTCCCAGCTGTGTTGAAAGTTTATAATGAAACAGCTATTATAATGCCAGTACAGATTCAGAAGTCAAAGTTGTGAATACAGATGAGTAATGGTGTATCTGAGTCCAGTGTTTAAAACAGTGATCGTGTAGACCAAATGACATCATGAGATAAGGCATCATGTGTCTGACTTTCTAAAAAATAGTCGTGAGTTACCTGAGAAATTTATTGAAATCTGTGTAATTGGAAATGGATGATTTTGCATTGAATGTGTTTTTGCTGCTGGTTTAAAATCTGCAGATTGAAGGCCTAATACTTCAACCCTTAATCCCAAGGAGTCTAAGTGATTTGCCTGTGTCACAGCTGTCCAAGAACCCCAAATTCAGAAACAAGAGGTTAAAAAACTTCAGTAAAATACTAAGTCACATTTGAGTTACATGCCTATAAAACTCCCTAGTATTTATTTAATTCGATTTTCCTATTAAAAAAAAATAATAAAAAAAGCCACTGAAACTAGCAAAATTACTGAACTGATTTTTCCTCTATTTCCAAAATATAGTGAGAAAAAAAAGCAAACTCTTTACTATAAGCACCTTCAACAGAAATGTGGACATCTGGGAAGAAATGTCAATTGATATAAAATAACATTCATATAATTATTATGTGCTATATAGAAATTAGGTGCATCGTTTTGGCAGCACACAAAAGGAACTTAAATATCAAGTAAAATACACTCAAATATATATAAAATGCTTCCAAAATATGTTAATTTAATGGCCATCTGTCAAGGGCTACCTGGCAGGACATGAAACTCTAATAAAAAGAGTTAACTTAAGAGTCATAATCTAAAAAACCTGTTCAAACATTGCTAAGCCCTTCTGAAGGGCTGACTGCTTAGTAGAAAAAAAACTGAAATAACTCTCTTTTGTTTCAGTACAAAAAAAAAGAAAATCCTCAACATTTTGAAAGGGACAGTACTATGATGGCATTCCTACTTTTGCAGGAAGACAATAATTTTAATTCCCCTTAACCCCAAGGAAATTCTTCTCTGAGGTGTAGTCCTGTACTCAAAAGCATGTATGTCCTCTGAGGATTTAACCATGTAGTACTTTCTCAAGAACAAAAGGAAAATTAAGCTCTAAATAGAGAGTTTTAAATGACAGACAGTCCTTCCTTTAATGTGTCTGTGAAAAGCTTTATTTGGCTGGAAGAATTCTCTTATACCATTATAAGTTGTTAGGCACAATGCAGGAAATATAAGTATGCTGCAAATCCAGCTTCTAATGACCTTTTCTCACAAGATGTGTTTTTGCTGAGGTGAAAACAGTGGAAGAAAGACAATTCCAGATGATATATTTTGTTCCTATTATACAGAACAGTATTTCATCATGTGAAAGAGAAATGGGAGTCCCCAGTGTGACTACCCTATTACAAAGAAAATCACCTCTTTGAAAATTAATGAACATTAAATATTTGTACAGTCAAATGAAGATCTGTTTTCAGGAAACAGCTTGCCCTGTGTTCTTGGGGTCTAAGCTGGGACTGGTTCCAAATAAATACTGAGGTTTGTAGCCATGAATAACAATGATAAAATATTAGGGGTGAGACGATCGCTTTCAAACTCATATTACCATTCTGATCACGTGATATGCTAAACATACAATTTTTTCTTTGTTAAGGAACAGCAGTTTTATTATATGGCTGCAGTGATATATATTTTCAGCTTTACAGAAAAGAACCTCGGTGTTCTGGAGGACACCAAGTTGACTGTGAGTCAACAATGTGCTCTTATGGCAAATAAGGCTAATGGTAGCCTGGGCTGCATTAGAGAAAAGTATTGACAACAGGTTGAGGGAGGTGATCCTTTCCCTCTGCTAAGCACTGGTGAGGTCAAACATGGAGTGCTGAGTGCAGATCTGTGATCCCCAGCACAAGAGAGACACAGACATATTGGAGCAGTCCAGCAAAGGGCCTCAAAGGTGACTAGCATCTCTCCTGCAAGAAAAAAAAGGTGTCTTCCAGCCTCAGCTGTCCTGTGGTTCTGTGAAAAGAACAGCTATCACCTCATTTCATAGCTTGCTTTGTTAGTATTCCTACACATTAGCTTCAGACAATTTTCTTGAGACATAAAAGTACTGTACTCAAGAAACACTGGTTTTGATGCTTTCGCCCCACACAGGGGAGAAGAATGAGACTTTGTTCTTAAGAAGAGAATAAACTGAAATTCTTATGAATATTTCTGAGGGCCCTAATTTTAGTATGCATCTGTAAGTGCAGAAAATACCAAGCCCAACTGGCTGGAAATAAAATCTCTCTTGAACAGCAAAGCTTCCACTTCTCACCTAAGCTTCATCAACTCAACACGAACAGCAAAACACTCACATGCAATGCGGACGTAGGCTTTCCGGCTCTTGGTGGTGCCTGCAGAGCTCCAGGCAACACACTGGCACCAGTAATCCTCGGGCCCAAAGAGCTCCTCTACTTGCTGGCGGGAAATCTCGATGCTCACCTCTCGGACAATCAGACCTGTCGGGGTACAAGTAGCGCTGGTCAGTATTAGGCTTACAGGTAGAAAGAAAAAAGCGTGAGTAGAGAAGTCTGCTTGGAAAGTTGTTGGGAGACCTTACAGCTCTCTACAAATATCTACTCAGCAACACAGACTGTCATATGTATGCAAAGGGAAAAAAACATCCCACTTCATCTGTAAAATAAGAGATGTGGGTGAATGAAAAAATAATCGCTGAGATTTTGACTTTTATCACATATAGAATGTATGTTAGACAAATAAGAGGAACAGAACCTCAGCTACTATAAATTGTACCATGTCTCTAGGACAATTAACATCAAGTGACAGTGCAGATCAGTTTTATTTTGATATAAATATCATATAACCACAGAGTCATTCAATTTATACGACTTCCTTAGCCCTTCTGTATTTCATCTCCTTTTGCTAGACAGGCACAGCACAGGGAGAAGTCCTGATGCAGAATTGCCCAGGCAAATGGATTTTACCATGGCAGAAAATGTCATGAAACATACAAAGACACTTTGTAATCGTGAGCACAGGTGACGCAGTGTGGTTTTTGTAAGCTGCAGGATGGGCACTACTACTGTCATATATGCTATAGATACTGCAATATTTTTAAGGGATTTTATAATACAATGAAACATATTTCAGTGCCTGACAGTCTTCCTGGCCCTGGCCTCCATAATGCATTTCATCATAACTCCCCATCACACCCACAACTGCACCCACAATGACAGTGACCCACTTGCTATCCTTCCAAGTAGACCACATTTGCCCACATTTCCCACACAGTGCTCTCTCTCGGGAAGCTGTTTTGCTTCTTCTAAGTGCAAGGAAATTTTGTGGTGTCTCAGGCACCACTGCAAGGATTGCTGGTAAAATGTGTTGATCCTCTAATGACAACCACTATGTTTCATACTGACACACTTTTCTCTGCCTCAAAATGAACTGTCTGATCAAAAGACTCTTAATTCCAGTCAAGATACTGGGTGGGGGTGGGAAAAAGTGCTTACACCTCTTGACAGTATATTTGGTCTTTGCTGGCCATGTCAAGGTATCAATAAACTTCTAATGTGTTTGCCTGTAGAGAGCTCCATCGCCATTTCAAAAGTGCGCTCTCACAAACAGCCCTGAATATATAAATACACATACAAATGTTTTGTGTAGTGGGTCTGATTTTTTTTTTTTTTTTCCTTTCAGAACTGCCAGGAAACTCAACTGAAATATCCTTGGATCAGAGTATGCACAGTTTGTCCCCATCACCAAACACCAAAGGGCAGGTCCTTCTGCTGAGCACAGACTTGAGCCTGTGGAGGCCAGCTACCCTCAGCCTTCCTCCTCACGGTTTACAAGGGGATATTCATAACGTGAATGTTCCCAATTGTACTGCATGCCATGTTCCTCAAGCGCTGGAAACCAGGCCAGCCCTTTGATTTGCCTCCAGCCTCACAGAGGCTCCATTCAGGGAGCCAACGATTAATTACTGTTTGCACACAGTTGTGCGCTGTCATTGAGGCTGCATGCTGTTTGCATCCCAAACTTGGTTAACAACTTAACGGCAGAAAAGAATTAATGCATGCGATACCATAGACTTCTCTGGTGGGAATGCCATCTAATGAGATGCATTTTCCTGTTAGAGACTATCACAGCCCAGCTCCCTTTTTATTTCATTATCCTTGACATCTTTAGCCATTGAATAATCAGCTACTTTGGGGAAAACATTTAATAGCTCTTCTCCTTGAAATGAAATACTTAAAATATGGCAACAGTACTCCAAAGAATGGAAATCAAAGCAGTGCATGGGCATTTGATATGCAGTGAACACTGTGTTATAAACTTGTTCTGCTTTGATGAGCTAATTTGGCTCCAAAAGGGGTCTGAGGGATAGCTTTTGTCCTGGTGAGAAGAGCATGAAGAGGGTGGGGAGAGAGCATGTACATTACATGCATTAAAATTGTTATATTTTCCCAGTGGAACTGCTGTTAGCCTAAAGATTACTTCAGTTCATTCTCAGTTTTTTATTGCACTAGCATAGGGAGCCTTTGAAGGTTACAATATTATATTTTTATAATAAGGCTGATTATGACAGAGCTTGATGGAGAACTGCGAACTTTGTTACCCAACGGCTAAAACAAGCAGACTCATAATGACCATACTGGTAATAATGATTATGATATAGTCTTAACATTCAGGATAAAAATGCTGTTTTCTGATAGTCTATGGAAGATACAAAATTATACAATATATAGCTCTCTCTGGAAGCACCAGCAGAACTTTTTGTCTCTGATTTCCTGAGACGCTTTCTAATTCAAAATAACATGCTACTCCAGCTAATGTCTTCTGGGACAGCTGTGAAGTATTGACAGGTTTCAGGTTATTAAAAGTTATTTGGTCTTTGAGTAAAATAAACAGTTGTGTCATGAGCAAAGACAACACCTCTTTCTGCTTGCAAGCAAAAGATATCATTCTGTCTTTAAGGTAAAATATTTTTTGCAGAGTTCAAAACGTATCAAATCAGTTGGTGGTGCCACAAGATCATCTGGGATGTAAGGATCCACAGCCAGAACTCGAAGCTGATTCCACCACTCCTTCCCACCATTGCCCACCGGCATCTCATTGCACCAACAACCATGATGATTTAGGGTAAACCTCTCACCAGCTGAAATGCACCCAGCTGCAGCACCCAGCAAGCACAAAGAGATGTATTTTCTTTGTTGTACCAACTTATCCCTTCCGCCAACACACTTCAACATCACCCCTAAAAGAAAATCTCTTTCTAGGTCAGATTACAAAAACTGCAATTTGCTGAGATTCTTCAGATAGCAACTGCCTTGTTACCAGCTGCCATGGTGCTGTGTATCAGATTTCACAGAAAGGCTGGCATACTCTGTCTGCTTTCATTCAGGAGTGTATTGCTTATCTATCTCATATGGGCACCAAATGCAGGAAAACCCTGGTTTCACCTTATGTCTGTTGAACCTGTTTCTGCCTCTACATCAAAGAACACCGGCTGGAGTAATGGGGAAAAAAAAATCGAAAAGAAAGCTGAACAACCCATGTCTCAATATTCCTAGACAATGTGACACGCTGTGCCTGTCATTCAGGCAACTGCTTATCAAATTGTTTGATTACAGGTGCACAACCTCTGAGAGCAAAATTAGACTCACTTTATAAAATAAGTCCCTACATTTTGACCAAAGATATTTAGGACAAGACATATTAAGAGATAAGCAATAATTTATGCAGCATATAGCCCACATGGTACTGGCCAATTCTACCTTGCCACTGTGCTAGGTAACAAAATGTCACCTTCTCACAGAGATTATCTCCTCTACCTTACCTTCTTTATTAGAAATATATTGAATTTTTCAGTCTAGTTCCTCATATAGTTAAGCTATACAGCAAGTGAAGATATGCAGCTTTTTTTTTTTTAAACACTTAAGTGAGCTGCATATTTCCAGAATTACAAAAATTACATAGATAGTTGAACAATGCACACAAAGTCAGGATCTTCCTATTTTAAAGCAATGCAACAACAAACGCAGCTGAAGTGAAAGAACAGTAACGTGGGCAGCTGGAATGCTTAACATGTTCCTTCTAATTTGTCCAAATCCATAAAGAGCTGACCAAAGGGATATCCCATACCATATGATGACATGCTCAGCACACAAAGCTGTGAGAAGAAGGAGGAAGGGGGGGAATGTTTGGAGCGATGGCAAATCACTGCTACATGTGATGGAGCCCTGCTTTCCTGGGAACACCTGCCTGCCCATGGGGAAAATGGTGGATAAATTCTTCCTTTTACTTTGCTTTCTTGTACAGTTTTTGGTTTACCTGTTAAACTGCCTTTATCTCAACCCATGAATTCTCTCACTTTTACCTGTCCAATCCTACTCCCCATCCCACCAGGGGAGAGTGAGTGACAGCCTGCATGGGGCTCAGCTGCCAGCTGGGGCCTATGCACAGCAACCAGTCAAAGATATACTTTTGCCCTAATAGTTTTCAGTACAGTTCAGAATGAAGGACAGTTTACAAGAAGGCTCACAATGTTTGTCATTACTGGCCTGCAATTATGTCCCAGTCCAGTGAATTAGATAGGTTCTCCATATGTCAAAATTTTTCCCTATTAAGTAGCACAGCTTATTCAATCTTTCATTTCAATAAAATAAATGTGTCTCTAGTACTAATACAATATGGACTCTGAAAAGAAGTAGGAAAGAACCAGAAATTTACTTATTTCTGTATTTGCATATTAGTAAGGAATCAGTGGGCAGAGAGAGGCAGAGGGCAGACAGAGCCTTGCTCAATCTGCCTACTGCTGATGTGTGCAGCTGAATAAGCGCAGGGAGAGGCACTACCTGACAGTATATATCAAAACCAAAATTACTACACCTTGTGGAGCAAAAGGAAGCGTGAAGAGCGAGTCATGCCTTATATATGTGGTCTTTTATTATAAGCTGTATCCTAGATACACAGTGAAGCAAAGACACACTTCATACACACGGTCCCCAAGTGCTTCACGTAGCTGGTTATACAAACTGTGAGGTAGATTATCTGCTCTTCAGAGGCACAAATGTCATCTTTTTTAATGTATGCAAATGTAATGTAATTGTAGATATTATGGCAGATTATTTGGTAACTGCAATAATAACTCATGGGTTCCATATTGCACTCGCTGAAGTAATTGGCAAATTTCCCAATGATTTTAATAGAAACAGATTTGCCAATCAGACTCATTACCTTGTAGCGAAACAAAAATGTCTCATAAGGTTCTACGACCATGTATGACTGCAAAAGACAATAAATGATCACCATAAACATCAGAAGACAAAAAATTATTACCAGTTAATCAAATGTTATTATCCAGCCTGGAGTCAGTCTAGGTCACAGAGTTAATATCTATACCTCACTGGGCATCGTTCTGCCAAGAAACTGTTTTGATGTATTTTGGCTGCCATAACTGTTCAGCCAAATGTTTATTAATTTGATATTAATACCCAGGATGTGTGAAAATATTCCTCAGGACTTTGATAGAGCAATTTTGGTGAAAGTGTTATATTGGCTTGTGTTTGAACCCTCTGGCACAACAGTAAACAGGAACTATTTAGTTGCAAGACTAAACTGCACTTACAGACTCTAAGAAACTGCATGGATAATTTGTTTATTTTCTCTGTAAGTAGAAGTTCAAGCAATTTCTGTGCTTTTGTGCTTTCATTTGCCCAAAAGGTATCTCATTAATTAGGAGTCACATATGCCATAGAACACATTTCTCAAGGAGATGGAACTTTATGACCTACTGGTCTGGAAAAAGACATTAGGCTAATGCCTGCATATAGATTGCAGGTATATTGCATCCACTGTAAATAAGTATGGAAATATAGCCCATTTTCACAAAGGTAACTTGCAACTCTTCACATGTTCAATTTCCTGAACTCAGGACTCAGAGCAACCTCCCAGACTTGGTATTCAGTGCTGTTGGTTCCCTCCCAGATTAGACAGGCAGAGGTTCCCTTGACTGCATGAGACCCCGGATCTCCCTTCCCAGTGAGCAGTGGGGACACAGAGGGCAGGGATATTGTTTCCGGATGGCATAGAAGACGCTTTGGGGAGTTAGCAGAAAACAGTTCTGGGGCAGGAGGACTCCTCTGCACATCCATGAAACACACACTGCCACAGAATCAAATTATACAGCATGCAACTTAGAAAACCATGGTCTGTCCCCATTCAAGTCCTCCATTTAAACATAGTGAAAAGTGTGGTGGCCTGTGCAGTCTTGATATAAATCAGTGCCAGTCTGAAACAGGCCATGCTTTCTTATTCACAGCTCCTTTTTCTAGCTATTAGCAGCAGGAGAGGCAGATGAAGGAATACTTTATGAATGCTGCTCAGTCAGGACAGATATGAATGATGTAAGTAAATATACTTTTAAAATGCAAGATGAGGGTGGAACAAAAATTCTGATACCAAAACAGAAATTCAGATTTTTGCTATCATTTCAGGAGAGGCTGGATTATCTCCATAATATTTGGCAAAAAGAATGAAAGCATTTTCAGTTCTCATAGTTCTCATCTGTCTTAGATTTCATAAAAAGCTGCAACCAAAAATACTTAAAATAGCACCATATTTTTTGCTTCACTGAAGTTGCCAAGACCATATATCAAAGTCGTATGACTGTAAACAGATTTAATAAAAGGTAAACAGATTGGTTACTTATTATGCAATCTTTTATCTTTTTACCTTTAATGGTAAAATTTAAGTGACCAAAGCCATGAATTACGATCTTTTTACTCACTGATAGTCTAGAATGGCCTGTCTGATTTATTTAATTACTCATCACAGGTACTATAAACAACCTGTCTCTCTAGCAGAAGTCTCATCACTTTACTTGATGAAATAACCTTTTTAGAAAGGTAAAAAAAAAATCAGTACTATGCCAGAATTTAAATTTATTTACTCTCTTGCCGAGATGGATCCCTTGTAGTCAGAGAGTTATTCCACTCAAATATATCAGAGTACTTAAGCTATAGAATTTGATGTTTAAAAATGAATAAATAGGTTACGCACAAGAAGAACGGCTTCAAATATTAAAGTTCTTGCTGAGAAAAATGTACTCTGTGCACCGTAATGGATAGAGATTATTGCCTAACTGCACACTTTGCCTATAGCTTATTTTCTATATAGTTTACCTGTGATCTTAAGAAAAGATAGGCAGATAGATATCCAGAGAGAGTTTAAAAGAGTAAACAGCTTTAACACCCACTAATCTTTCACATTGTGACTGCATGAACCTGGTTTTGTCTCGATACTGCTTTTCTGTAAATTGAGGCTTCCCGGAGATATGAAATGACTGCACGAAGATCACGAACAATTTTCCACAAATATTAGTTTAAATATTTAAATTAAAAGCTTCCAGCTATTTTTGCACTCTTCATAACTTTCTCTCTAGGAAACAGATACATTCTTAACTCAAATTAACACAGGTGAAGGCAACAGCCTAATAAAGTCAAATTGCCTTAAAAGCGATGTCAAGTTTGCACTGGTTTGCATCACTTACCTATGGTATCTAATTACCAGCTAATGTTACCAAGTTGAGCTAAAATCTCAGCTTCCCTAATATTTTTTAACTGACTGACTAACACAAAAATTACAAAGGACTGTCTTCAGAGGGATTTTACTTTGAACTGGAATTAAAGAACATGCATTCTGTCTGGGTTTTGTTTTCTTTTAGTGAAAACAAGGCTTTTTTTGTTCTTTCCTGTTAACATCTGAAGGACTAAGTTGTGTAAGATGCTGGGAAGATTTTAAAAGGGAGTTCATGAATGCTGATGGAAAACAAAACATGTGCCCTGGTCCCTGCCAGCAAGGTAGAAGTGGGCAGCACAGACCTGTGGGTTTGTCCCCTTGAGGGAGGTAAAACAGCCCCCGTGTTATCTCCTCCCCTGGCCGACCTTGCCAGCTGATTGCTTTACATCACCCTTGAACTATTGTTTAATATCACAGAACAGCATTGGATTGCTTGTTCTTAGCTTACAAACAGTTCGGAGACAAAGGAAAAATACCTCCTCCTTTGTTTTTTAATGAAGGCTATTTTCTGGTTGACAGCAGTTTTTGCAAATATGTACAAATTGCTCTAAAATGAATTATTATCTTCTACATGTAACAATGTGTGCCTACAGTTGCTGCATTCTTTGAACCATTCCTGGTTCAAAAGTAATAATCTCCAGTGTAGCAGGACTCCAAAGAAAACCTCCCTACAAACATAAATTTACATTCAAGCATGTGCATTAGAATTTTGGAAATCACATAATCTGAGGTCTAGGAGCATGAACAAATGCAAGTCGATGCATTTTGACCCAAGCCATCCTGACACTAAGAAACCCTGGGTGGCAATGCCCACACAATTCCCTGCCTGGCTGGTGCTGCTTACAGGAACTGAGAAGAAGACAGGTCGTCCATACAGAAAAGCAGAAGTATGCATTCTTAGCAGCTTCAGCTTTTGGGTCAAAGCCCAATCTTCCCTTCTTTTGATTGAGGCACGTGCAGCTGAGAAAAGATATTGTTTTGTTTTTTTTCAAGGGCCAGGAAAAAATGGTTCAATGTGTGGTGCCAATGGTTCATGTGTTACTTAAAGCTGCAGTTGAGACTTCACAAAGAAAATCTGTGCATTTTTTATTTCTGGTTCAGAGGATTTACATGCTCTTTCTAATGATCTGGGCCTTCAGCAGTGGGTAATGCTTCCCAGTCCCCAGCTTAGTGCTCATGCAAAATTGAAGCACTTCTGAGGCAGTTTAGAGCCTACAGATGAATCTCAACGTGCAAAAAGAAATAATGGTTGTTTAGCACTTCACAAGAAGCAGCAGAGGAAATTATGAAAAAAAAAAAAAAAAACAACAAAAAAAACCCCCCAAACCAGAAATCTCTTGAACTTCAAACATCTGGGAAGCCAACAACATGCATGTGAATTTTGAACAGCATGTTTACATTTCCTTTGCATACTGGAGGGGGGCAGGGTTTGTGTGTAAATTTAAATATCAAATTTATACACCAAGTTGTTTATAATACTGACTTACTGGCATATATATGTTTTTATATATACATATATATATATATATAAATATGTATCTGCACATGTTCTTATGTACCACATCCACTCTTCATGGTTTTGAGAAGCAGAGACAACTTGAAAATGCCTTATTTCTGTGAACTTGATGAGATGACACAGTTCAGTGGCTGCTGCAGCTATTGTGGGATCAAGGATAGTCTCAATGTGACACAAGGGGTCACTCGGGAGCCTTCCTCAGTAGTTGTTTTCCTATTTTTTTAGTCCACCATGTGCAGAAACAGCAGGCTGGGGGAGAGGTTTTAGAGCCCCACTGTTTTTTGCCGTTGTTGTTCTGCATGCTGGGGACAGCATTTCACACCTGACTTACATATCTTGAAAAAAAAAACAAAACAAAACAAAAAAAAACCAACTAAAATGAAAAGAAGAAAAGGCAAGCAGCTGCTTTTAAAGCAGCTTTGTCCAGTGAGCTGTCAAGTGAAGTGACTTTCTCCAGACAGAGCTGAAGCTCTGGGAATTTACTGTCTGCTCTGCCATCCAGCATGAATTCAGGGCTGTGCCAGGGCCGCAGTCAAAACACCAGCTCCTGAACACCAGGACGTTATTCTTAGTTTGTAGCAAACAGAAGAATCATTGCAGGAAGGCATGCAAAAAGGCAGCCTGGTGCTCGCAAAGTCATTTGGTGTGTTCGTGTTTCTGGATGCAGCATGGTTCATGCTACTCATCAGCTAGAGTGAAACACTAGGGATGTAAGCAAGTTCCTCTGCAGATCCATGTGACTTTGACTTAAAAAAAGATCTTTTCAATTACGTGAGCAAATGCTGTCAGTAGTATCCCTCTAATTATTGCTGCTTCCTTTTGTAATTTTTTTCTAGCTACCCACCACTCTGTGTTCCAGTACAGATTTCCACCTTAGTTGAAAAACAAGAGCACTAAAACTAAACCCCAAAGCAAGCCTGATCACTTCTAGGCATCACTATTCTTCAGGGCTGACAGTACTTACTCCTCTTCAGAGGAGGGCATGGCAACCAACCCAGGTGCAGCATCAGCACTCACTGCAGAAACATCATTATACATGACACTAGGAAGCCAAAACCTACAATCAAGCCGCCAAGATCCTCTCTGAAATAAAAACCTGCAAGCAAGTAATAGAAGGAGTTGCAACAGCCTAAAGATCAGTATCCAGGGGTAGAAGAGACAAGGAAGTGTCTGACAAAAGACTTCCTTTCTGCTCTCACAATCAAAATATGAAGAGCGATGAGAAGTTATGAGGAACTCTGAAAGGCGTCCTATCAAAACCTGTGGAGAAAGAGCTGTATATAACCTTGAAGCAAATGGCAGTTCTGCTGCTACCTACCACATCATGCTGCTCATTTATGTATATGTGTAGAAAACACAAATGCATGGGAACGACAAAATGAATACAAGCAATGAACCTGTAAAGGCAGCACAAAATTAAATCCTCTGTGGGTCAGAGCTGCATGTGACAGTCACCTCTCTTCTTCTTACACGTTAGTGATGATTTGGTACCCTACTGGCATAGCAAAATAACCTCGCAAAATCTGATCTATGTGCAAAGGCTTCTATACACAAATGTTTTTGTGGGTTTTTTTGGTGGTTGGTGGGGGTGTTTTGTGGTTTTTTGCTTGGTTGGTTGGTTGGTTCTTTGGGTTTTTTGGTGTGTTTGTTTTTTTTGTTTGTTTGTTTGTTTTAAGAAAAAAAAAGAAAGAGGAAAGAATTTCTCCAATGTAGTTTTAAGCAATAGGAATTCTTCAGATAACGATTTCATCATCTAATGAGCTGATAGAGGAAAACATAGAAGATGCCACTCAGGTAACTGAGATACAAGCTTAGACAGGCATCAAGGGAGTCTGGACAACACCACTTAAACGTCTTGCACAGTCACCAAGACTCCAATGTGTCTAAACAGTTTTCGACTACAGCCAGACCATCTGGCTGCATCAGACTATAACTTGTTTGCATAGAAGATAAAGTAAGGTATGCATTTGACCTTGCATTTCCCTGAGTATTTTCAGGTATTTTTGCAAAGAAACTACAGATCTAGTAGTCCTACTCATTCTCACATTTAATTAACTGGAAAAGCTATGTTTATACAATGCAAGTGTTCCTGTCAGGGTGCTGCTGACTGCAGCACCGTTTTATGACAGCACACAAGATCTTGGCTCTGCTCTTCTTTTCTGACATGCTCTTCCTTTCCACCATTACTATACCCAGAAAACATTTGTTTTCCATTTAGGTCAGTGGGCGCAGGATAGAGACTAAGCTTTGGGACTCACTTCCAAATCAAGATCACATTTATTAGCCTTTCAGGAATGAGACCACCCTCATAATGGGGGCTCCGGATCCCACACAAAGGGCATTTGGCTCCAAAGGAGTCAGGAGACATGGATGGAAAAAGGAAGCATTGCTGTGCAAATCTGTGGCTAGTCTGAAGCTGTGGTGGGTGGACTGATGTCAGAGCATGTCTTTTGGGTAATTAATGGGATTATGAGTGTGTATCAAAGGGTTTAATGAAGGAAAAACTTGCAGGAGATAAGATGTAGGCTGGAAGTATTCAGGGGCTATCCTCAAATGCTTCAGACGAATGCACTAGGCATCCATATTCCTCTTCTAATTATTTTAAATAACTTTATTTCCTGTCTCAGATTTGTTTTTCTAGAAGCCCACAGGAAACCTCCAGGACAATTACATGAACAGCTGCAGATAGGAAGTTAATGCTGCAGTAAGAAATGAATAAATATCCTAAAGCTTTTATCTTTTGGTCCCAAAGCACTTTGCAGAGGTAAATAACAGAGACATTGAGTGACTTGCACAGACACACGGTGAATACAAAGAAAATATGGAATAGGAAAATGACCGTTCCCATGGGCGCATCATTACTCAGTGGAAGAGCATGAGAGGGATTAACTTGCAGGAAGAGTAGATCTCTCTGCACTCCCTGTTAGCATCCCTGAGTACCCTGAAGGATAGAGCAAATGCCAAGGCTGAGAGACCCTGCTTTAGTCAGTTTAGCAGCAGGAGGGCAGAGGGTCTGCAACATCCACAGCTGCTGACTGCAGTGGTAGCTGGGACGTACCCCCACAGGGAACGGGCAGCATTAGCAGGACAGGCAGGTCTCAGTGGCCGTGAACACAAAATCACATAATCATAGAATCAACTGGGTTGGAAAAGACCTCCGAGATCATCAAGCCAAAAAGAAGATGTCTAGGTCTAAGAGCTGGAAGCAGCCTTCCACAAAAACTTAGATGGACAAAAACTGCACATACAGGAGTTTAATTAAATAAGAAATTAATGATATGTTAATGCACATATTATAAGTGAACACTATACTCGGTAGCATCTAAACCCCAAACCCTCAAGTCTTTTGCAGGCCTCTACACAAAACATAAGTTCCCTGGGCTTGGGGGGTAGTTTGGTATTGGCTATAAGATTTGCCTCCAGAATCAAGTATCTGGTCCAATGGTCTTACTTTGTATGTATAAGGTTATTTCCCTTCTTCAGGTATGTGCTGACTTTGGTAATTTCTCCACTCACTTCAACAAAAAAATCCACTGTTTTAAATGAATATCCTATAAAAAGCTGACTGTCTCCCTCTCTGTGTGTTTCCTTCAATGCTTCCAAAATGGCTATTTTTTCTATCCAAATATACTAATTACTCAAGACAAAAGTGCAAACTTTGTCTACTTGAAAAAATTGTCTGCAGAAGCTTTGGTTTTGGGTGTCCCCTTGATCTCTGTGTTGGAAACCATGTTCCCAGCAGCTATTTTGAAGATACAAACTGTGAGAAGAGAGAATTTCTCTTGCAGGAGTGATAGGCGCAGGGCTCCTCTTCCCCAGGAGAGCTACCTATCAGGCCCCAGGGAGTGGCAGGAAGAAAGAAGATGGCCCAAATGACAGCAAAAAATGGCTGCAACTTAAATTTCAAGTAGGAAAAAGCCATGAGTTTCTCCATATATTTTGTGTAAGTAAACAGCCTGTATTTTTCCAGAGAGTTCCAGTTCTTTGGAGAAATAGTTGTGTGTTTCTTTCTGCACCAGCTGCAGCCTTTCACACCATACACATAAGCATGTTTCATTCCCATCATCCTTCCAAAAAGGGGACAGACTTTAAATTAGAAAAGAAAATGGACTGTAGTATCCATTCTAATCCAAAACTCACAACTATTATTAGGAGCATTTGGGAAGACACATATTTAAATTTCCTTGAAATGAGCTGGGTTAGGGCAGAGTATGGAAAGAGCAGAGCTAAAAACTGCCAATATGTTACTGAGAAAAATTATTTTGTGTACAGGTGCTTGATGTTTGTAATGGATTTGATCCAATGATAAACGGAAAATAAAATTACTTGTGACAACAGTGGAATGAAAACAATCCTTATTTAAGATGTGTGGTTATCCTTACTAACATAACCCCAAGGTATTCTATCCCAGAGAGTCAAAATATTGTAGGCTAAGTATAACTGCAGAATTCAGCATCATATGTCATATATTTAATGAAGTTAATAGGGACAGTGGCCACATTTGTTCAGAAAAATAGCTTTTTTCCTTATCTTTTGGATTCTTCAAAAATAATACAGAGAATCAGGAGGCTATAGCAATTCAAGAAGCAAAAAGAGATTAAGGAAGAAAGATGTGGAGAGAAGAGAAACAGCAATAAGGAAAAGAAGATTTACAGGTCAGAAAAAACAAGTAAAACATATTCCCTCCACACTTCCCTCCCTGACCTGTGCTTACCTGGGGATTGGAGGTACTTGAATTTTGTATTTGGGCTGCCAAATGAAGTTCTTCAACACTGTTATTCAAAGAAGTGCTATACTAATAAACAAGGGCCTTTCTTATTTATAAAAAATACTAAGACAAATGAACACAACTTCTCAAAAGGAGAGGCTGTATGATGATCCTTGCTGTGTAGTCAGAAGTCCCAGCTTAAACAATGTCTGTGACTTTTGTCATTAGGGCAATGCAGCCTTCTAAAATGTGGTGTCACAAACATTAAAAAAAAATGGCTTTCATGAGATGTACACACAAGAGAGAAAGACAAAGCAACAGAGCATTTTGTGCTGGAAGTGATTTTTCTGCCTGAAGAAATGGTGCCAGAAGAGCAGAGACAGTCACTGGGAATGTTTCCCCACTGCTGTCGTGGCTGCAGCATCTTGTAAAAGATGTTTTAAAGGCAAAAGGGCAGATGTCAATCTTTGATCTTTCCGTTGAGAAGGTGATCTATTAAAGACTTAGCTCGCTGGGTACCTACTCCCTCGACAGGCTGCCAAACTCATTGCTTAAGGTAAAAAACTCCTATTTGCCAGATCAATGCTGACCCTACGTCAAAAGCTCGGTCTCCTTTTGTCAAATCTGCAAGTCATCCAAAAATACTTTATTAACAGGGAAAGGTAATAGTGGGAAGTAAGCACTGGTGGTGGCTATGTGAAGAAACTGAAACAAAGTCTGAGATTTTTGTCTGAAAAGAAGTGCATATTTTTCCATTTCAGTGCAGTTTGATAAACCCTCTTAATCAGACAAAAATCTTATTTTGAGACAGATTCTAACTTTATCATTTTTGCTGATTTGTGAGGAAGGCAGAGCGTTGAAGGGGCAGCTAAAGGGGAAAGTCCTTGGAGCAACCTATCCTCCTTGCTGAAGGCTGTATGGCACCAGGGATGCTCCTGGAGGAAATTAGGTCTTTAAGCACAGGGAAAAGGACTGTTGACTTCACCTTTTCCTTTTGAGAGCCTGCCTCAGCATACTTTTTCTGAGACTGGACAGATGAGCTCATTTCTTTTGCATTAGCTGAAGCTTCAGCCCAGCCTTAAGTCCTTATTCACCCTTGCTGCTATTTGTGAACATGAAGGAGGTCATCAGCAAACTACCCAAGCCCTCCTCTCCCTATGCATCCCAGCAAAAGAAGACAGACAGTGCAGGCAAACAATAATGCTAGCTGAATTGCCCAATATGTCTATTTAATTAGCACTTAAAAGAGTCACAAATGTTTTCTCCTTGTTTGAAGGAGAGAGAAGAACATGTCCCTGACCTTGCAGAGGGCAAGAGGGGGTTTATAGATTGTTTCACCTTAACAGTCATGGAGAAAATAATACAATGCATATCCAAATTTATAAGAGAAAAAAAGCTCCAGATTTTTTTTTTGTTTGTTTTTCTTTGGTACTTCACTGGGATGTGGGGTTTGATTTAGCAACATTTAATCCCTCTGGACAAATGGAAGGGGTGTAAGACACTGATTTTCTATACACTCCCAATTCTCCCATCACTGTAGAATTGGTGTGTGTGTCTTGGAAAATATTTCTCCATAAAAAGCACACATGCAAAATAAAATCATAGAATCATAGAACAGTTTGGGTTGGAAGAGACATCTAAAGTCACCTAGTTCAAACCCCCTGCAATGAGCAGGGACATCTTCAGCTAGACCAGGTTTCTCAGAGCCCCATTCAGTTCTTCCATGAATGGGGCATCTACCACCTCTCTGGGTAACACATTTCAGTGTTTTGCCATCCTCATTATAAAAAAAAAAAAAAAATTGCCACAGTAATTTTCAGTAGTATGGTAATTTGGAAAACGTGCACATATTGATCTAACAATTACTGACACTATTGAACTTCCTGCCCTGAGAAAACGGAATTTTCTTGCCCCCTCTCTCCCCAGAGCATCAGTTCTGCAGTGTTCCTTTTATTTTTGTTGCTGTTATCTTTTATGACAGTCAGCCATAAAATCAAATGTTCCCTCAAAATAAGTCTCATCTTTGTTTTTTAAACCCAGTGTTCTTATTCTTTTCCACATTAATGGGAAAATATTCCAGTAAAGACATAAAAAAGACCATGCCCTGCCTTTTATTTCATGTACATAGGAAACAAAAGAGTCAAAGATGTTCACTAGATATTTCTAACACACACATCTGACTTCTTTATGAAAATGCTTAGCTATTTCCATAAAGGAGAAAAATTTCAGCGAGTCTGAGGATTAAAAAACAGAATGTTACACAGAACGTTCTGTGTAAAGTAAAGCCTCTGGTTTCTCAGACTCAGTCACTGTAAAATATTTTGCAAGGCTCTCTTTTCAGGCCAATTTAATTAAATAAAGTGGCACTAGAACACCCTGCCACTATTGCAGTTCCCATCCTTTTCAACCAGAATGCAAATCCCACAGAGTCCCTGTGCATGCTCTTTACAGCAGTGGTCTACCTACTGATTAAAAATATCCCACAGTGCAAAGTGCATATAGCTATTACTCTTATTTTGTACCATCTCCCCGTTACAAAGAAAAAAATACATAGGAAAATTATATAAATATTTACCTTCCCATCTTAAAAGTTAACCATTTTAATATATTCAATATTTCTATATAGCAGCTCTCTTCAGTGAGAACTTGGTTGCACTCTGATTACATCTCTTATGCCATTGCTATTGCTGTGCTGTTTTCTCTGGCCTTATCAATGACAGAAACAAATTTGCCTTGTAAGAAGAGTTAATCATCTCCACATAGATTTCATTCCTGAGCACAGGCTCAAAGTCCATGAACACATAATCTTTTCAAATCAAAACCTATTTCTCTCTTTCATGCATCATTTACAATCCCAAGATGATGTACTGCTAGTATCACACCTGTATTTTAGTTCACTTTCTTCCCGATTACCTATCCTTTAGAAAAGAAAGCACAAGTGACCTTTACTTTTTTCCTCTCATATTTTACTGTCTGTTTGCCTTGTTTTCCTTTGCTTTGCTTGTCTACGTAAAGAACCGAAAAAGAAAGTCTGGTTCAAAAACAGCAGCAGGATACCTCCTCAGCATGTTCCTCTTCTTCATAAGGAGAAGAACAGACCTTAGGAACAGTAAAATACCAGAAAAAAAGAAAGCACCTAGTTTTCAGTTGCTGGGATCACACAACAGACCCAGCAAAAATACTGTGTAACTGAGATCCCTTTGAGCCCCAGGTTACCCATGTAAAGGCTAGACCTTATCTGGTTTATGAGCAATTTTGCCTGCCTCTCACAAGCCTGAAGGCAGCAGCAGCAGCAGTCCAGGCAGGCCATCCTTACGTCACCCTTTGAGCAGCTCAGTCATTACTGCTGTGCCCTGAGTTACAACTACACTAGCTAGTCAAAAATAGCAAAAGAGACCAAAATAGTCTCAAAAGTGATACAGTCAAAGTGCAAGCTGCCAAGCCAATACCTCCTTCTTTGAGCACCAGAATGAATTCTCAGAGTCACTGTCTCCTGCAATTTTTTTTTCTCCAGCTTCATCTGCAGTGAATATATTTTCCTGAGCTTCCATTGCTTTGAAGAAGATAGTATTTTACAGCTACTTTAAATAGTTTACCCATTTCTATAATAATTATGTGCCATGAGCCCCAGATTCTGAGTCTGATTACAGGAAGGTGCACAAACACTGCAGTTGTGACATGCATTAACCGATATTCTGGCAACAACCAGGCTGACTGACAAATTTGGGTTTTGATGACAGCTTCATTTTAACAAGCTATTAGTGTGACTAGGTTTGTGCTCTTGTGCTAACAATATGATGTGCACAGCTTTGACATCCTCTTCCCCTCACCCAACTCCAGTAGATTATCTTAATATTTAATTGGATATGGTTTTCATTTGCATATAATTGCTGCTGTTTGTTATGCAAAACATTTGTTCTGTAATATATTCTGATGCATCTGGAATTTTCAAGACTTGTAGAATGTAATTTATGGGACCACAAAGTTCTCCCACAATGAGATTTTTGAGAAAAAAAAAATGAATTTCTCTTCTCTAGTGGAACATTTTCATGTTTCTAATGTTAATAAAAGCTTAAAAAATTAACCCAGTCAAACAGGTCCTCCTGTTTGTCCTTTTTCATTCCCTTGGCCTCTCCCAAAGATGTATTAAGTAACACAGTTTTTTTGGTTTAGATTTTCTGCTACAGTCAACTTGTGGAAAAGCCAATTCTTATAAACAAATACACAGGCCCAAAGTTTAATACAGACTTTTTTCTACAGCCTTTCTTCCTACACCCACCTTCTCTTTTTCAAGTGGGAGCATCAAGAAAAGCTTATGCTTTTGATCTCTGTGCAAATAAATGAGCTAAAACAAATAAAACCTGGTTCACAAGAGATTTCCAAAACATCTGGTGGAGTTATTTTTCAAAGTAATTAGACCAAGTGGTGGTGTAATTCCCAAATGAAAGGTACCTTCTTGCTTGGTATCCAGTTATTTCTCAGAACCATCAAAACAGCAGTAAGTGCTGCATCTCTCCTTGCATGTGCCTCAAATTCTATTTATTACCAGTCTTCCCAGACACTGGTTTATTACTCAAGTTTTTAAAACTTTTTTTTTTTTCCCCCAATACTATGAGGATCCTGTTTTACTTCCATGAATGTCAGTGGGATTTCCGGTATTAAGAGAGGAATGATGCCAACCTACTGTAGTTTTCCTTCATACAGGCTCTAAGGAGCAGGCAGGAAAGTGTAATGAATAACGGCCAGGTGCTTGCTCTGGATCAATACACTGCTCTAAAGTTTGCCCAGGTGTGCTTTCTCCTTCTTTCTGCTGGAAGCTGATTAAATTTCTCCTTTTTTTTCCTCGTATCTCCCCAAGAAAACATCATTCTAGCAACAACCCAATTGCTCTTTGACACTTTGGGAAGAATGTGGTCTGTGACAACAACACAGTGAAACCACTGTGAATTTGTGATGCTGGGAAAGTGACTAGGGAATAGAGCTGTCTAAGAAAGCAATTCAATTTTTTTTTTTTGTGCATGGTTCTCCTGTTTTTTTGGTTTCAAACTTGGTCAGGGTGCTCTACAATCCTGTTTCACTAACTCACCTGGATGCAGACACCACCTCTGTGCTATGACAGTAATGTTCTCTAATGCCAGACACAGAATTCACAGCTATATCAGAAGTAAAGAAAAGTAGCTGCCAGCTGGTAGATTACAAAGTGGGCTTGATATTAATGCCTTTTAATTCTCATCCCTTCGTGACTTAATTCAAACTCACCAGAGGTTTCATCTACTCTTTCGTCCACCACGTGGTCCTTCTGATGAACCCACTCGCTGTTGCATTTAAAATAGATCTGTGTGGCTGGACTTGCTTTGCAGTACAGATTCACAGGCTTGTTCTTCACAATGTAAGCCTCCTCGGGTTCGATGAGGAAGTGGGGTAATGGCTCTGGAGGGTCAGATGGAAAGGTTTCCGGAAGTTCGTGAAAAAAATCATCATCTGTAGAGAAGGGACAAATAGGACAAATGAAACAACCAAAATTCAGCTGCCAAACACTTGCAAACCCTTCCTGAAAATTTCAAAAGGCGCATAGTTTTTGAATAAAATGTTGTCTTAGGAGCACTTTTAGACTGAGGTTTAAAATGCACTGCTGCTTTTAGACTAGAAGAAATTGTTCTTTACATCCTGAGCTTTCTTTCCTCTATGTGATGTGACAGGGATTTGCACATTCACACGTCTGGGATTGGTCCTTTGTTATCAGCAACAGCAATACTAGCAATAAAGCATTATGTTAGCGCTTGGGAGAGTTGCCTGCAAAACCGTAAAAAGAAATAATAGAAACTTTTGGAGGCTTCAAGGTCAGACTTTTCAATAGTGACTTATCGCAGTGCTTAATCAGGTGCGTGCAACAGCCAGTGCCAGCTGAGGCTGGTACAAATAGGAAATAGCACCTTTCGTTTCAGATGAGCAATCTGAAATCTCCTCTAAGGGCAAAACACTAAAAGCAAGTCCAGTCTGCACCTCTTTGTTCATACTCTGAGTCTCCTGCTAAGACTGCTGATAAAGGCACCAAGCTATGCTTTATTTACTTTGTCTGTAGTATATTCGTCTATGCAGTCCTTGCTACAGAGAGGACTTGTGAGTTGGGACATGAGGCAGGGCAGCTCCGAAACTGTGACATTTTGGGCCAACATGGACAATTGCTATTGGTGCAAGGAACATCTGCACCTCCCTGCTGCTGCTGGTAATGAACAAAGTCAATGTAAGTAGTCTGGAGAAGGATGAAAAGAATCCATTGCACAGGAGGCAACACTGGAAGTACCTAACGTGCATAATTTCCTTTCTCTCTCCTTATCTCTTCACAAATCCTCCTTTACAACCCCTCTGCCCTTTCCTGCAGAAAAAGTCTTCCACATCAGAAAGCACCAAATTCAATGGAGAATAACTCTCTTCCCATCCACCTCCCTACCTGCCGTCAGAGCACAGGAATATGCGAGAGGTTTACAGAAGCAAAGCGGTGGGGGAGCACCAACTACTGACAGATCCACCACCAGCAAGCTGACAGTCCTGAAGGCCTTATTCAATCTCCCCTTTCTGCCTCTGAAGCAGTTATCAATATACACAGTGACGGACGCTGACCCTGATCAATAAAACACCACAGAACATCAAACTAAAAATCCTGAGGAAGGCTGGCTATCTTCTCCCTGCCAGTCTCCAGGAAGATGAAATGTCAGATGACTACCCCCCCAAACCGGAGACATGGCTGTGCAGTCCGTGTCCAGAATTACAAGGGACATGACTCTCCTTCCTGACAGTGCTTTTTAGAAAGACAAAAAAGAACAGGAACAGATGAAGGAGAGAGGGAAAGGAGGTAATATGGTACACATCCATGCAGCTACATGAAGGTAGACTGTACGTCTTTATCGGTGAGGGGAATGCCTTACACAGCAAACGATTTTGTGAACCTCTTGAACTATTTATGAAGAGAACATATGTTGTTGACCTTTTTTTTCTTCATTCCCCCCCCCTTCATATTCATTTAAAAATACTCCTGTCCTTCTGGGTGTCTCATTTTAGAAGGAATATCAGGCCTGACTCACTACTGCATCACTGCCTGAGAGTTAATAGAAGTGAACAGGTTCAAAGATGGAAGAAAGGGTCAATAAATAAAATCTGACAATTTTCTAGCAAAGGGAAAATTTGTGATACGCTATAACAATTCCATTTCCATCTCCAATTAATCATTTACAGATATTCAAATTAAATTTAATTTTTTATCACTTTCCCATCCTTCCTTTTCTTCCTGTAGTTTCCTTTTCACTGTGACCACATCAGCCTCCTTCTTCTGCAATCACATTTCCTCTTCTCATTAGGTATTTCTTTCTTGCTCCATTTTGCTCCCCATCTTTTTCCAAAGAGAAAGACGAGTTACAGTAAGTTAATGGGAGTCCTCATTTGATTTCATGACAATGAAACATGTCTGAACTGAATCAAGAGGCTTTTTGGCATTCCTCATTCTGTGCATATCTCTCCCTTTCCCCCTCTTCCTCTGTCTCCCTCTCATGCTGCTCCATAGACATCCACAACACAGAAACATTAGAGATGAATCATTTCCCCTGAATTGCCACAGGATGTATCTTTTTCTTCTGGTCATTTAATTGCAAATCAGCAAGCAGACAGATGGAAACTAACAAAGCACACATATGTTTTATAATTAAACAAGTATCGCTTCACTAATTTCTGGTGACTGGAAGAACAAATGTATTTATTTTCGCCAGTAAATTTCTGCACGTTATCAAAGGCAATACTTATACTGCCTGACCAATTAACTGCATCTTATCAAAGATAACTAGAAAGTCTAAAAGGAGGGATCAGCTAACTGCAAAAAAAGAAAAAAGGTAGTTTTAAAAATTATTTTTTTTTAATCAGCCTGAAAAATGTGTGTGTGGGCTTTGGCTTTTCCTCCGGAAGGTAAATGCTTCTAAAATTTAAATATTATTTGTATGTTGAAGTGGATTCACAGTACTGCCCAGCACATGACAATCTAGTCCTACATTTTGATTGTGGTGATAGCTGCTTCTCTGCACCCTCCTGGAATCCTTCAGTCAGGTACAAGCCTGTTTTCTTATTGTCTTTTTGCTCTGATTCCTTCTTACTCTTCTTAAGCAACAATGAAGCTCAGCTTTATTTTTCCGCACTCTTTCTCATTGCTACCAAGAGGCATCTTAACTGCTCTTAAATGTTAGGGATATAGATGGAAACCATTCACAAACTGTCACACAAATAGTGTGCAGAGGCTGCCACGTCCCTGGAAACAGCAATTTAAAACCGTCACTTTCAAAAAAAAATTAAGATAGTAGCTAAGAAAGATTTTTTTTTGTCTTTTTAAATTGGAGTGTGTTTATTCAATCCCTGCCCTCTTACTGTTGCTATTAGGAGTGACAATGGTGTTCTTTTTTTATAGTGCAGTTTCTTAGGAGGAGTATATAGAATATGGCCATGATTAGGTTTGGCAGAAAAAAATCCCACTCCCACTGCAAAGCTAGCTCTACTTCCATTAGCACTGAGGGACTCTTGCTCCTGTTTTTCACCATGGAAAGGTAACTGGTGGTTTAATCAGCCTGTGAATCACAGGGGGAAGTCACTCCCTGCCTCCCCTGAAGAGATGGAGTTGGCTGCTGCTGGGTGGCAAAGCACTCCTCTCCTCCCACCCAGGCACACCAGTCACCACCAGCTGAAGTGGCAGGATGGTGGTTTCCAGGTAGAGAGGGTGTGCAGCCCCACTTTCCCCGTGCTAGGCTGTGGTACTTGCCTCTCAGGATGAGGATCCTTTGAGGAAGAAGAACCTTAAATCCCCTCATGATGGCTTGCACATCACGACAGGCATAGCTTAGGACAGTCAGCCAATTCAGCTGCTGATTGGGACAGGGTTTTGAACCATGAACCTTAACAAGTCTTGGATCCAAATCCGGCATTTAATTTTTTGAATTGCAGTAATATGCCGTTGTGCTTTCATTGTAATGCTCACAGCAACACGCAATAATTATAATGGCACTGGAACTATACGCCAAAATATTTCTAAAAACCCAACACAGAAAATGCCAACATAGGACATTTGATCATGATGAGATTTCTTTTCAGAATGAGCTTCTGGTGACACTGAAGTAATCTAAAAAATCTGTGTTTTCCTGAGGACACAGTTTCTAACAACATAAAAAAAATACTTCCATCAGAATTTCTCCTGACCAGCTGCAGTTAAACACAGGTCATTCCTCTCTCAGCCAAACTCTGACTTAGCTTTTTCAGGGATGATTTTGTTATAACGGTATGGCCTGCTGGGCCCGTTTCTATAATTTGGATGGGAGTTGTCTCTCATTATGTGCTCCACTGCTGTATGGGGTGATAAATCTTGCCTAAGACTTTGATCCGCATCTTCCACATGGTTATTGCTGTTATTTAAAATACTCGTCTCCCAGTGGTGCAACAAAGCAGCAAACTTTATAACTCTCTTATTTAACTCTCCTAAGTAGTTAGACATTTTTTTCTTTTGTCTGGAGGAAAAAAGCTAATTAAACCATTTGGGAGTGATCTGGGCAAGTAGATACAAACAAACACTAAAAATTCACATACTTGATTTCCAATCATTATGTCAATGTCATGTGCAGCAAGTTCCCCTTACAACCTTGATCAAACACAAATACAAGGCACACATTGTTCTCCCCTGTTGTAACAAATCCCCTTCTGTGCTCAGCAACTTTGAGCTGCAACTTTACTTCTGCAGTATGTCACATTCATCTTTATTTTCACATAATAAAGTGTACAGCCCATCTGTTGTTATTGACTGATTTATATTAGCAAGACAAAAGACCTGATTAATGGTACTGCTAAACTGGTTTCACTCATGCAATTCATTCATATTAAGAAAATAAATTTTTAAAAGCCACTTTAATCTATAAACTTCATTTGGAATTTTTATTTTATTTGCTGACCCAAAAACAGATATGCTTTTTTATTTGCCTTCTGTAGTATCTGACAACTGTATTTTAAAAAAAAAAAAAAAAGTCAAATGCAAAATCTACAGGAACAGGTGCGATCTACTGAAATCAGCATTGAAAGGATTTGGCATGGACTGTCACATATAGGAATTTAGCTTAATTTTATTTCAGATTTCTTTTAAGGTGAAAAAAATTTTGCCTAAGTCGGGAATCTTCTGATGTTAAGAAAGGTCTTTATTGCTTTCATGCATTTGTTCACAAAACTATACATATTATAGCTTTGCATGCATATCAAGTGAAAAGGAAATTTAATGGTATATTTCCCTTTTTATGGACTAGTATCCCTGCTCTAATCTGTGGCAGGAAAATATTGTGCTCCATACACCAATCTATTCATCTCTAGATCACTAGTTTTATTACTATATATCAAGCCTTAATTCTCATCAACCCAGTACATAACTCAGCATATATGTGAACTGCAAGACTTGAACTATTATTGCTTCGATGATAATATATTGGACCATTATCTCTTCGTGCGAGACCTGAAGCAAATTCTTCTCAAATGGAATTTACTTCAGAATGATTCAAGATCAATTTAAAATGAATGGCTGCAAAGTTAATTCCATTTGCATTTGGATGCCCATCACTCGGCAAGATCGTTCCCCATGTGTTGCAAGACAGGCAGCTGGAGTTCACTGCGTGGATGGGATTTCTGTTCAGTTTTTTATGTTATGATTAAAAAGCTTTCTAGAGCAACAAGTACTGTTTACTGTGAAATTAACAGCAGGTGCTAGCTCAGTAAGACAGCTTATCAGGATGGAGGCGCGGGTTTGGATTACAGTGTACACATTTTCAGGAAAGGAAAATTGCTTGGCTGGAAGTCCTTTAGTTGCAGGATTTTCTGTTCTCCAAGGAAGGGCACCCGATGCCAGCAAATTGGAAGCAAGGAAGCAAAAAATATTGTATGCCATATAGTCTGCCTCCACCTTAGAGGCCCATAACACTGATGAAGCTATGAATCCAACATTAGGCCAAGCTAAAGGAGAATTGGGAGAAAACAGGACTTTTTCTAAGAATTACTCCTGAGTAGTTGCCATACCAAAAGGCCCTCTCAACCCTGCCTCAGCCCTGGAGACCACACAGGGACAGAGAATGGGCACAACAAAGAGTAGCCCGTGCCCTGAAAGAGAAAGCACATTTTCCTGCTCTGCCCCAGGGAGGAGGAGAAGGGTGGCTTTGTCAGCACTTCCCCTCTGTCAGCCCTACCTCCAGCTGATTTCAATGTGGGTATGCAATAAGGCAATCACATGTTACTCTTCATCATCTCAGCAGTGGAATATATATCCCCAAATAGCCCAGGAAGACTGCAATTTTACAACAGCAAAATATTTGGCCAGCTTGGAAGGCTGACATCCATTTGTCTGTAGCTGAATTGACTTCAGGCCTTTATGTGCCTAAAGATGAGGCTTGGCTTTGTGGCAGCCCACAAACCAGTGCCTTGCTGAACCATGTTGAACCCTCCTGTGAGCAAGGTCAAGGGAATTTCTGACTCAAATTTACTGAGCACCCACAAAATTAAATGCTCTTTTCATCAGGGAAGGCAGAGTGCAGGCACAGTCCGGGAAAAGTGATAGAGAAATCGATAGGGCATGCAACGTTCATCCTTTTTGGGTAACTTCAGTCCAGAAACAGAATAAATAAGGACCACAAAGAAGAATGAACTTTCCCTGCACCTGCAACAGCTCAGTGAAGACTTTCCCAGGAAATCTCAGTTTAACAAGAAGTCCCCAGAGGTCAAACCCAGGCTTTGCATGCACTTAAATAATGAAGAACATATTCACTGAGTGGCTACGTGTGGATTGTCCTTGCTTTGATAGTGCCATCTCCTTCTCTGAGCTCTGTGCTTGGAGTACATTTTGCCTGGCTTACCCTGGTAAACTGCACCGTTGTTAATCAACAACTAATCCCAGTGAAGTTGGGTCTGATGTGTGTCAGAGTAAAGAAAAGGAGAATCAGGTCTAGATGAGGAAAACACTGACTGTGCCTGCTTTATAAAGCGTTTTGCAAGTTCTCTGTCTGGGAAAAGGGCATCTTCCCCCAGTTTGTTTAATTCAGAATTATAATTAAAGTTTCTGCTTCTCATGAGGCTAATGGCAATTTTAACATCAATCAGATGAGAGGCAGACTAAAGACAAAGCATGTGTCCTCAAGACAACTCCCACAGCTGTATGTAACAGAGAGATGTCTTCGTACATCCCACTGCTAATCCAGGACAAAAACTCCAGGTATACATGTAGACATGACATTTAAGGTTCTGTATCCAGAACTTTACCACTGTCCTGAGACAAACTCTGTCAGACTACCAGCTGCTGCCTAAACATGCAAGAGATGGTAGAGGTACTCGTTAGCATTGGACTTGATGCAAGAAACTGCCAGAACATGATATGATTTCACGAAAGGCAATGAAAATACCTTCTGTCGCATATGAAGAGCACCAAGCTGTTCTTTGAGCAACAAGGTTTCTGAGAATTGTTGTCAGTATAAGAAATGTAATGCAGCAATCTGCAAGCACTACTTATTGTGAGGCTTCCTAACCATAAAGAAAGATGAAAAAGAGTGGAGGCAAATCATTAGGGGGTGAGGTTGACTTATGAGCACTGAGCGTGAAATGTCAAGTGAAGAGGCAAAGGCCCTATTTCTTTGCTGCCCTGCCCTGCATACCAGCATCACAATCCTCTCTGCAAAACTTTCATTACTTCTGCTGAAAACTCTGTTGTTGTGCTTGTACAGAGCTATTGAATACGGATGGCTCAGTTATTCTGCCATGGCTCTCAAGAGTACAGCACCTGAAAATAAAATGCTTGACAAACAGCAGATGACATCAGTGACATTTCATGTTAATTATCCTGTGGAAGATTGCTCTCTGCTTCCACTTCCAGAGTTGTCAAAGGTTGAAACAGGCTGCTTAGGGAAGTGGTTGAGTCACCATCCCTGGAGGTATTCAGAAGATGTGTAGATGTGGTGCTTAGTGATGTCGTTTAGAGGTGGATTTGGCAGTGCTGGGTTAATGGTTAGACTCGATGATCCTAGAGGTCCTTTCCAACCTAAACAATTCTATGATTGTATGATTTGTTTAAAGCTAATAAAATATTGATGATTAAAATAAAAAAAAAAACAGTGGGTTGCAGACTGTCTCCAAAACACTTTCTCTTTGCTCTGTCAAGTAACAAACACACAGAAAATAACTTGTGTTACGTTGTTGAGTGCACACAACATATTCCATGTGAGCTACTGGAATTCAATCTAATTGGAAAATTAACACAGC
>JAWWES010000133.1:21612804-21653574 GCA_035583135.1 Lophotriccus pileatus
GTGTTACGTTGTTGAGTGCACACAACATATTCCATGTGAGCTACTGGAATTCAATCTAATTGGAAAATTAACACAGCTTCTGTTAAATATGGTTGTACTGGTAGGGTTCAAGGATATTATCACTAGTTGTGTTTTCTCTGATACAGATGCAGCATATGAACAGCAAAGAAAATTCAGTGTCAGAACACAAGATTTTGTGTCTTCCCTCTAATGCATTTTCCCTTTTGGATTCTAGCTTGTGATGGGTCTGCACAATGGCATGGGATCCCTTCCTAACCACCTGCAAAGTGAAGTCTAATTTGAAACATTTCTGCCCCAGCTGCCATTAGTGGTCATAATGGTTGACACAGGGTCAAAAATTATGAAACCTCTGAGGAGCATCATTTCCTCTTCAGTGTTAGGCTTCACTTCCCTTTGACACATTAGTCCTGAAGCAGCTCCAGGCTCTTGACCCCTCCTTTAACCCTGATAACTAATTAAAGATGGACAAGGCTTAGGCTAAAATGCTTTTTGTCAAACCTATTCATTCTCAAGTCCCCTTCAGGCACTCTTTGTCACACAGGACAGAGGCCTGCCATATTTACATGAACATGAAAGTAGGTGCCTGTTCCAATAATACGAAAAATCTCTTTGTACAAGACCTGACTTAACCTTTGTGGTTAGACAGTGGGATGCATTTTAGAGCACATAAAATACATTCTCAACACATACTGGCAACAAGTTTCCTGGGTATAGTCCAAAGCATACACTTCAGGAAAAATCCAAGGATAACTAACTCTGTACACATTTTTAGAATTAGAAGTTCAGGCTCAGGTCCTTTATCTGACTGCTATGTCAACAGTAGTGTCCCAATTACAATAACCAAAAGAAAAATTCATCCTACCTTTCTTCATGCACTCTTTCATGTACTAGAAACAGTGACAGAGTTCAGGCTAGAGTCATCAGCAGTAGGCTGATGATTTTAGGGCCAGTGGTAAATCAGCGCAAGTTGGTTTAATATAGATAAATCTGTGTGCAATGTATTGTTGATGGCTATGGCACAATGAAAAGAGCTCCATTCCACTAGCTTGAGGGAGGACCTGTAACTGACCGTCGCATTGCAAATATTTTCTTTGCTTTTTATGTTGTTTTGTATTAGTAATTAAGCTTGTTTCTTGCATCAGTATGTTATAGGGTTGAAATGCTAACCCTTTGGTTCCAGCAAGAATGCTTATTTTTATCCTTACTTTTATTAAAATGTAAGGGTTTAAAAAAAGTATTTTATTATTAAAACTGCAGCAGAGCTTTGCCCCCAGTTTTCTAATGCTTTCAATGAAAGCATTTTTGTCTCATCAAAGAGTGATGATCCAACATCTCATGACTAGAGAGATCTAGTGGGATGTCATGGATCCTGATTTCGTGAGCTATCTGAAGTGTACAGTTAATCTAGTTGGTGAGATCACTCCATCTCAGAAAAACACAGGACACTTGACTATGCCTAAAGTAATAGCTCGGTCTCATGGCCACCTGGTCAAGGCGTTGAACTGAGACCCAGGGGATAGATATTCTTGTGCGACCTCGGGGAAATCTAATCTGTCAGGTTCAGATGCAAAGTGGATGTAGTAGCTTAACCGGCAGCACTCTTCATTCACTACCTTCAAACTGAGCCAACAACTCAACACTCACACTTTTTCTTCAAAACCTCTCCAAAATACCTGTCAGCATCAATTTGTGTAACAGCCAACAGTTACACAAAGGACCACAAAAAAAGTCTATGTTTATGAAATAGTTAGGGAACAAAGTCTGTCTGTTCTGGAGCTGATGCTATGCTTGCCGCTGATCTTCCTTTGTATCCATGGAGCAGCCTAGCCTTGGGTGCTCTGAAAGGTTCTCTCCATGGGCTAGAGAAATCTTGGTGATACTGCTGTCCTGAAACTAATATTAGCCCTCATGAACATCTACCTACTCACTACTTTCTTCCATGGATCTTAACGAGATTATTATTTGCCTGGTGCTAGTTACCTAATTTCATCCACAGCAAATTTTTCAAGAACCACAAATTATTTTGTATGAGCCTGATTTATCCCAGCAGAAGTCCAAATTGAATTAGAAATCCATTAGCTAAATTCTAAGCATGAGCTTCTAGGGAGAAGGGGAAAGGCAGGGGGGAAACTTGGGAATCTGAACACCAGATGTGGAAAAGGGGAAAAAAGTCCTTAAAAGAAGTAGAAAAGGATTAGAAAAGATAAATATCTTCTTATTGAATTAAGCACTCAGGTATTTATGGAGCCAGATGGAAAAACACAGATTATTGCCTAGGATCAGAAAATAAGACTGAGGCATTTATTTATTTATTTTGACTAGCAGTTGGTTTTGTAAATACATGAGATGAAAAACTCTCATTCACTTGAATATTATAGTTGCAGCTATGAAAACACCAACAGACTGTGTGTACTACATATATTAATAAAGCTAATAATGAGCTGTTCAACCAAATCTTAATACAAAATGATCAAATGCATTCCTTCCTCTGAGGAAAAATGAAAGCAAAAAATGTTTATTTACTTTGGAAACACACAGGATTATTTAAACAGCTATCATCCTCCATGCAGAGCCTGCTTATTTGAGGAGACTCATGGACAATGTACCCATTGAGCACATGTTTATTTGCAGGTGAGCACATCTCCTCCTCTGGTCACTCTACCCTCACCATTGGTAAACTCAGCAAAAGAAGGATGATGGAAGGAAAATGCCACTAGGTCATTAGTATGAACACCCACCCTATCTTTTACTAAAGCTGGAAACTATAATAGACAGGTCCCACAGAGGGAAACCGCAGGACCGTCCCTCTCATTCAAGTTACAGAAGCAGGCTGCATCCACACAGTTATTTGGACCACAAAAGGTCCAAAGTATTTGGTTACAGACTGGAAATTTTCCCTGTGCAGTGTTTAATTTCATTCACACTCATTTCTAAAGTCTTGCTGATCTCTAACTCACAAACTCTCTAACAATTAAGAAACAACAAAATCATAACATTCCAAGAGAAGCCTGAAACAGCAGGCTCCTGACTTTGCCTTAAGCGTCTGTGAACTAACACCCTTTCCAACATCACAAGGACCCAAGATAGCTCAAACAGAAGATGCTGTTACCAGAGAGGTAACGCACAATGCCAGTGGGAAGCTCTGATGTGTGCCATCAGACTTCCTTTGGATCCCAGCAGGTAAAACTCCAGTACCAGAAAAGCTTGGGGTCATCCCTCCCCACCAACATCCTACCCTCTAGTGTACTTTTTTTTTTTTTTTTGGTGTACTTTGTACTCTTTTCAAGCTCACTCCTGTGGACATTAACAGGAAAAACAAGGGAAGAAAAGAAAACGAAATCTGAATAGTCAGTAATCACACTTGTGACTGGCAACAGTAGCTAAAGTAGAGAAATCCCCAACAAGTGCTGAGAACAGATCCAGCACTGAAGTTTTATGGAAAGAAGTGTGAACATTGAGAGACCAACAGCTGAAGTTTAACCCTTGAATCTATCTATCCCACACTGACTTTCTTCCCCCCCCTCTCTGTGTTTAGTTTCTTTTGTGCCACATCCATTTTTAATGTAACTTTTCCATAGGGACTGATATCTCCTGATACGTCAACCGAAAATGCCACTGGAGGTGGGGTTTCAGATCCTGCAAAGCAAGAGCCTGGCTGCCAAGTTACATTGCTATTTCTATACAGTGTTGTGAATTGGTTTGAACAAAACCAGAAGCACCTTGAAACTAAAACTATAAGTCAGACAATAACAGTATTGTGTTTTAGTAGCCGAAAGCACACAGGCAGAAACAGAGTGGAAAGGGCGGTTTGGAGTGTCTCTAGCTTGACCGCCTCTAGTTGCAGATATATGAAACACTAAGAGACATCTGCCTTGTAGATGCCACAAGAGCTGACACACTGCATGGTACTCAGGACAACAGCATTTAGTCAAACTGTCCCTTAAGTGTGCATTGCCTGTCCTTGACCCCCTTGCTTCCAAAAAAAAAAAAAGTGGTATTGTTCAATAATAGTGCAGATTACACCAACAAACTGCATTTGTCTGTATCTCGGTCTAGTCCAAAGACTGTAAATCTTTGAGGTCTCAACTCCCTGTACAAGTAAGCTTGCTGTCTGTGCTAGAGTCTTGGCTCTAACAAGAAACCAGAGAATCCTTTTGTTTTGGTTTTTAAAATATAGATCTGCACTCAAAAGGACAGACCAGCAATGTTAATGACTGAAGCCAAAAGAAAAAGAATCATTGGAGAAGAATAATGGAAATGCAATGAAGTTGCAGACTTTGCTGGGCATGTTTTCTATAGCTGTATCATATTTATTTATTCAGCACTCCTCAGCAAGTCAGCTCAAAGCTAGGGAGCAATGAATCAGTGCTCTAATCTCCATCCCCATCATCCCCAGCCTTTGTGAGGAAACTGATATCCAGCCCCAGCTGAATATGTCAATTTCTGATCATAAACACCATCACTAGAGAAACACAGACCTAAGCTATCTGGATGATTTGAACATAAAACATACATATTTCAATTCCACTTTTGTTTTCTCATCTCTGACTTCCTTCTTCGCTTTTCTTAGTTTTTCCGTCTGATCTTCTTTCCCTCAGTTTTATCCTCTTTTTTTCTTGTCTCTGGTCTCTCTACCCTCTTCTTTTTAATTCCACATCCCTCCCATTCTTTTTTTCCTCAAGTACAGCAAACCTGACTGGTCAGGAATCTCCCTATGTTGTTACAAAAGAATAAAGATTAATGGCCAATAGGCAGAGACAGAATGATAGGGGACAGAGGTCTCACAAAAGCCAGCATCCAACCTAAATAGTTGCACCTACTTTTAAACTCTCTGAATAATTACCAACAGATCTACTTTATACACATTCACGCAAAATCCATCCATCTATGCAATAGTAATAAAATCCTACTATAAGACAAGAGGCAACCCTGCTTTATTTTAGTGTCTAACCAGAGGCTACAGTTTAAAGTGGTTCTCCAATTAGTTTAAACAGCTTTGTCTGCTCTTCATTTGGCAACACGAGTTCATTTTGTAGTTAGGTAGCCTCATTCAGCAGGTTACTACTTTGTGAGCAGAAGAGGACAGTAGTATTAGATCAAACATATCTAAATATATGGTAGAAGATCACATTCTGTGATTGCATAAGGCTTGGGGCAGAAGGGGTAGAAAACACTTAACATTAATTGTTAGCCATCACATGTGGGGGTTTAACACCAAAAAGGTCATTTGCAATGGTTCCATTTCACTCTCTAAGCCACATTTCCTTTCAAGTGGCAAAATCACAGCATACAGACAAATTAATATCTAAAATAAAACAGCAGCTGTGCCTTTGGGTAGCAATTGTATGCAAGAAACCTCAGAAGCTCGTTAGTAATACATAAAGCGAGGGGTGTATTTTGGTTGGATTCCCACTGTACTTAACTCTGATGCCAAAACACATTATAGCACAGCTGAAAACAGGTATTATATGAGCAGAACTCTCAGCATTTTTGCCTTGGGAATCTGGGCTGTAGCTTTCTGTTAATGAACAAAATCTCTATTAGCTGAGCTACTTTTTTCCCACACCTACTTCTGCTGTAACTGCTCCTAGGTAACGTAGTGGTACACTGTCCCACTATCAACACTAAACAGAACACAGCACTTCCCACCACTGTAAATTAACCTGAATTTGCCTCCCTCCCCTTCAAAAGATGCCCAATTATTACATTAATCTCTGCCAATATGCTGAAGTTAGAGGGCTCTCACAATTCACTGACTTACAGCTGCGGCTGGTTTTTAAGTGACTTGTTCTCTGACAAGATTTTCCTTCCCACATAGAACAATGTATGCTCTGGCCAGGTGACCAGAAACCCAAACAGTCTGGAAGTCAATTAGAAAAAGACTATTATGCATGTAAGCCAGGGAGCAAATGGGCCAAGGTACTGGGGATGCACTCTAATGTACCACACATGCTTCAGAGATAACAAATTACCAGCCTGTTTTTCCACTGCCCCACACACGTTAACTTCTTTCAAGCCCTGAGGATCTCCTGCATAGCACTCCTCAAACCCCCCGACCTGCAGGCTTGGACAGCAGACATCCTGTGGCATCCCCCCTGTCTCTGTACTTGCTACAGCCACTACTACTGCCTGGCCCCATGGACCGTAGCACCTGCTGGCTTCATATTCCCCTGGTCTGCTACTCCCAGGTGGAAAAATGTCATTACCCCAGGAATATGCTTAATGTATGCAAAGGTAATCTTGGGCGCAGAAGGAGAGGGGACTAGGTAGCAGCAAGAGCAGAGAACAAGTTGCTGTACATGACAGTTCATTTCTGGATAGCTGAGGAGATTAATGCCTTTGCCTGCTGCTCGTGCATTACTGTCCATACAGAGATGAAATGCTGTCATGTACAGCAACTTGCTCTTCATTGCTCAAGCAGAGAGAGCCCATGCAGTGGCTGCTCTCCTGAACCCCAAACCACGGTGGAGAATGTTTAATTAAGGAAAGCATAAATATGAAGCATGCATTGTATTTAAATAATGTACTGTAAATGCTACATCCCCAAACAACTTGAAGAAGAGTGTAAAAATGGATGCAGCCATGAACTATCTTAGCACAGACCGCAGCAGTCAGCTATGAAATGAGTATTCTCTTTGTTAAATGAATAACATCAAAGAATATTGTTCAAATCATTCTTTAAGATATATTTGCCCCACTTTCCCTCATTGTATTACTGTTCTTATCATTTGCCATTTCTAATATCTCCTACAAATCTGAAAATAACCATTCCCCAGGTACATTTTTTGAAATTTGAATTTGTAACATGAAATAAGTAAGAGAAAAATTGCTAGGCTGTCGTTCCAACACCCAAAAATGGACACATCAAGGAATTTCTGCAAGTTCACTGTCTACCTGCCCACCTGGCTGAAAACCTATCATTTCCCTGTCAGCAGTGGTCTTATGCATCTTTGGAGACAATTTTTTTTTCTTTTCTTTTTTTGTTTATAGCATAGAGACCCTGTCAGACTAAAAACTGATCAAATGAAGAGGCAAACCCACCTTTCTGAAATCTCAGTTTAGTTTTCACTCTTCTAAATTATCCCTAGTCGTCACTTAGACAAACTTTTCTAGGGACAGGGTTGTCACTTCACATTGAGATTTTCTCGTAGCCTACAGAATTTAGAGTAATTTATTCCTTTAAAGTAGTTTGTCTAGATTTACTGGACTGCTTTTAAAGACCAAACCTTACATCTGAAGCAATTTAACTCCTGAGCTCTCTGCTGAGGCTGCAAATTGTGACCAACCTAGATGCCAAGATTCACGCAACAGAAGTGTTCATTAGAAAGCCAGCACAAGCACAATTATCATTCAATTGAATTATCACTCAATTTCTACAATAAGACCTGTCATCTTCAGCAACCTCAGACAAGAAAGAAAACAAAGAATTAAGCATACTGCTGTCCCTACGTCTTCCAAACAGTCTATTTCCAGTTGGTTGTTTTCACCTACACTCATCACCTACACCCTTTAAGTCAGATTACACCTCAGACTGTAACTCTGAACTTAACAAAAGTGTGTCAACAAAGTTCATAAAACTACTTGAAAATCTAGATCCCAGTACATATACATCGACCTTCTCTATCAAACTACTGCAGGGCACACAGAATTTTGATGCACATCAGCATCATTATAGTGCCCCAGTTCAGAAGGGGTTCCAGCTGTTCCTGCAGTCAGAACAACTCACATTAGAGCTAACAGTTTTGAGACTTTGGGGTGTTAAACATATATGGAGATATAGATACATTTACCCATACAGAGATAAAGAGATCCTTTTCTTTAGAAAGAATATTTTTTTTCTTCTAAAAAAACCCAAAACTTGCACCAAAATGGATATTCTTGATCTTGTATTTATCAGTCTTGCAGCTGCTTCCACTAATGTCACACGAAAACTACTGCCTTCATCAAGAGTAGCACTGATCCCATTATTTGGTCAAATTATTTATTTCTAGTCTCATCATCTCATCAGTCATATCCATCTATGTTTCTTCTTCCTCTGCTACAGGGCTCCCATATCTTATTTCTGGGATGACTCAGGTTTCAACTGCTCATATATATATAATAGTAAGTATTATACACCCTGTAAATACCCCTGTTTATGTACACTAGCAATCTTACTAAGATAGTGCAGAAGGCAAAGCATTTTAATTCAGGAACGCTCATAGGGATCTTGATAGGTTGTGGCCTGAAGAAATAAAATCCTTTTCATCCGTTATGGGTTTTGCCATTTCTATGAACCAGAACTTACAGCATCTTCTGGTTCCTCTAGAGGGATAATGTAGGTGCCACAACAACATGGGACCTTTGAAAACATGGACCAAGAGATTTTATGCTCTCTGGGCCACTCCGTTAATATCCTCCTTTGCCTGTAAACTCAAAGGACCACAACATAGAAAACTATCAGATAGCTAACAGCTCGTCTGCCAAATACATCTGCCTGAACTTGATCCTTGTTGGGAAAAACACATCATTGTAATTATTTATTGTATAGAATTCCTCCCCATATTTAATTTTCTGATCATGATTCTCCCCAGAAGAAGAGATCCAATTTAAAAAAAAAAAAAAAAAAAGGCAAAAAAAAAAACAAAAGAGAGAGAGAGAATATGAAAGCTGGAGAAAATTAGCATGCAATAAGCCATTTCTTCCTGTCAATTTTCTCGTCTGCTTTTATTAACAAATTTGTTTTTGAAGCAATTATACACGTGCAATCCATTTGTGGCATCTCTTTACTTGCCTCCTGACATAACCATTATTAGGGCTGTCACAGCTGATCGGCTGACAGCTAGAGAAAGGCAGTTCTGCAGTGTCCTGGTACTGCCAGTCAATACCAGCTGAATAATAACAACACAGCCTGCAAGCTGCCTATTGTTTTGTTGTTTTGTTGTTGTTGTTGTTTGTTTTGGGTTTTTGTGTTTTGTTTTGTTTTGTTTTGTTTTTTTCCCAGTGGCTGTGTTGAGAATGGTTCCTGCAGGATCTTAACAGAAGCAGGGGAGATGGAGGATGGTCTTCACGTGCTCCCTGAATCATGTGCTAGCCACAGACACTGCTATGTCACATATTCTTACAAGCAGATACCCACTGCAACTCATATTGAGCCCTGAGCAACCCCCCTGACCAGTAGGAGGTTTGCTTCAGAAGTAATTCAGGCATATTCCCACAAATGTATGGCGCTGCTGGTCCTGTCACTCCAGAGCAAGCTGAGCATGCCCTGAGGTCTGCAAAACAAAATGTAGCCCAGCTGCCTGGATGAATTTATCCCCTAGTAAAGAGGGAAAATTGGTAAAGCTGTCTATTAATATGAAGAACCTGTTAGAGCAGGGCCAGGAATGCCAGCACTATTTTTTCAATCATACATCACTATGGAACATTTGATTCTCATTGCTGTAAAGCATACTGTGTGCTGACTGTACCAATTTTACCAGGAAATTTGCAAGCATGCTGTCCTACAGATACCAACAGCTGTGCCCCACACTGCAGCGATAACTCAATTCTCTGTGCAAGATGTGCGAGTCAGGTGGGAGCAAGACTTTGTGCCTGATGTATGTTCTGTATTGGCATTACCTGTGCTCTCAACTTCCCAAGCGAGGACAACATGAAGCTCCTGGTAGGCATGGAGAGGAAGATTTAACATCTCATAATGGGAACAAGTCCAGCCCAATACAACATAAAACCAGTGGCAAAGTCTGGAGGGAAAGGAAGCTGAGCTACGTGACAGATGTATACAGATGACTTACAAGGTTAATCCCAGCTCTGCTACAGACAACTTGAGTAACCATGGGCAAGCCATTCAGTCTGTGTGATCCTAGCAATAATCTTTGTTCTTTCCACCCTTGTTTTACCCTTATATTTTAAAGCCCTGAAGGGACAAAGACAACCTTACACTGCATTTGTGGTTCGCTTACAACAGAGACACCTTAGCCTTGAAGTTAAAGCCACAGCTACATGTATACAATAGCCTTCCCAAAAACACAGAATTCAAGCACAGGTGCAACATGTTTATATATATCAAGCTTTATACTTCTAGCAGGAAGACACTTGACCTTCCACTGATTATGAGTATATGCTGTTGATCAAAGAACTGTTCCTCTCTGAGACAATGCAAATAAACTGATTAATGTATGAGTTTATTTTAAAATGAACCCTTCAAGAATTTTGGCCTGTGGGTGTCAGATCATTTGTTTCTTGTTATTGAATAAAATGGGTGCATTATGCTTCCCTTTGAGATAAATCTGGGTCTACATCACAATTTGAATTGTATTTGCAGGCACTGAGCCACTTCAATATGTCATTACTTTTATTATCCAAGCCAAAGTGACAGGTTTGTCTTCAGTACATTGTGTGCCAGTCCACCTGGGATCCTGGGTATTTAGCTTCCATTGCAATCTGCAATATTCAATCTTCAAAAGTATTCCTACCTGTGGTGCCCAAGATAAAAACAAGCTGTGGTATGTCTGGATACTCTGCAGATAGAAATAGCAGAGACTCACTGAAATAGCACACAGAAGCAGGGCATGTAGGAAGGAAGGAAACCTTTTAGCATTTTTCCAGTGATTCTTTTCAACTTTAGGCATTTTTTTTCCAGCATGAGCACATGAGAATTTAATGTAGAATCTTTCCAAATGGCCATAATTGATTTGAAAGGGGCAAAACTCATACTGTACTCACTGTTAGGTGGTGATCTTGAGAGGATTTATCTCCCATTATTGACAAGGGAACTAAGACTACACCTAGTTCCTGAAAAAGATGAATTCACTTTTTTTTTAAATAATGAAGGAAATGGTTATGTAGAAGGTCACCATAGCACAGATCTGTCACTGCTCTGTTGATACCAAGGGAGGATGGCAGAAATCTTGAAAAAGAGAGAGCAGGTATTTACAGCTGTGGGGTGGGAGATACTGGCAGAAGAAGGGGATACTGCAGAGAGAGGGAGTGTAGGTGCACATGGGACCTTCTGTGTTTCCAAGGGAAGGCTAGTGGCACAGGAATGCAACATAATCACACAGCCAGAGAAGAGAAAACCTAGAACTGCCCTTCAAGATCATTTCAAAGTAATCCAGGAGCAGAAAGGTTAAATGTTTCACTTATAACAGTAGGGCTGTTAACCAGAAGTGCTGAGTGTTAAGATTGTTTGGGTGGTGATCACTTCCCTACCTTGACAAGCATGGATGTATAAACTTAAATCTAAATATCCTGCATTTATAATCCTTGATTAGGGATAGTTGTACTGGTTTTCAATCCAAACTACAGACATCTACATGTGCCACTGCCACTGTGCAATTTTAAAAGAGCCTTTTCTTGTACAAGTGATATTCCAGAAAAATAACAGAAATCCTATTCCAAAATACAGTTACACAGTACAGAGCACCTATACTGACTTTCTCTGGTGTTCTCAAATGGCTCATCTCCTATTCCTTCAGCAGAAATAGGCCAACAACCCAACTCTCGCCTTCTATAAGTCACTGCCTTGTACAAACTCTCGAGCTATTCCAGTGTGTAAGAATAATATGTCCTTCAGCAAGCTGGGAGTGAAGGATTTGGGCCAACACACTGATTGTACATGCACACAAGACCATTCTGCACTTATGTGTTCAAGTACACAATTAGTCTTCCCCGTACAAGGCAACCTTCATGTCCTTTGCCTGTGCAACATGTTACGTAGACCTGGTACAACCAGCTGGCGTTTCCACTAAAATGGTCGTTTAAACAATGATAAAAAATACTGGTTTTGCAAATTCTGTTGTTGAAAGAGCCTGGGCTTACAAAGACACAAATGCCAGTTTTCTCTTTGTTCTAGATGTCTCTGTGCTCTAGATTAAAGAGCAACTGGCCACTGCTTGCAATAAAAGATGTTGACCATGGGGTTGCATGGAAGCATGAAAACCTGGGAGACAAAACACCACTTTTTGCCCTATGCCTACGGCATGGGCAGCACAGAGCACTGTTTCAGTTCTACCTGTTATTGCAACACAGCCTGGATAAACAAGAAAAATAATTCTCTGCCTGATTATTCATAAAGTCATGGCTGACCAAGAGCAAAGGGTTGTTTTTTTTCTGATGGGCAGTGTGCAGCTCTGCGGCACAGTCTTTGTGTAACAGCAGAGAATGAGACTGAATATATAATAAAGTTGTGCTCTCTGGAAAAAGAACTGTGAAATGAATCAGGCAGAAGAAAAATTTATCCTAACAATTTCCTTTGCTGGGCAACTCGGTAGTCTATCAAGAATAAAATCAAGACTTCAATAAACTATCCATGCCTGAAATTTCTCTGTGAAACAACACCTCTGAAAGTATATAATATGAGCACTAAGCTACTTTTCTCATCAAAGAAATAAGTACATGAAAGCATGAATCTTCAAACCTAATAAAAAGTGATTTCTCGCTGTGCCTCCATACAAAAATACTTGAGTTTTTTCTCCTGCCATTCAAAAAGTACTTTCGCTTATTATATTAATTTTATTCTAAGAGTTAGATTTTATCAAAATATTAAGAGATGAAATATGAGTTTTTAAAAGAAACACATTAAACAGGCATTACCCTCACAGCCTACAGCACTGGACAACATTTGGAAGAGACTTGTTTCTAAAATCTTGCTATTCTCTCCTGTTTTGCTCAGTCTTTCTGCCTCTCTTGCTGTTATTTAGATGCCATGAAGTATTGCTGGAATGGGGATGAATAAAGGGCCCTTGGCACAACCTCATCTGAGCCATATTAAAAATGCTCCTTCATTCCTTAGTCTGCCAATAGTTGAGTTCCTCACATGTCCCAAATCAATACTATGATATAGATTGTACAAACTTAGCTATTGACTATGTGAGGCTTCTATTTTACTGTGAAAAATTTAGCAGAGCTTTAAAAAGACAACAACAAAAAAAAAGGGGTTAAAAACAAACTGATGAGAAACCAAGCCTTTCCGGCTATAAACATTTCCTACATATATTAATGAAATCTGTTGAATTCCTATCTCTTACATCTCAGAGCTTATATGTGACTGAGTCGTAACTCAAAAGACGATTTGATATCAAGAATATTATCACTTAATGATTTAGGTTCCATCTCTTCAATGTTCTGCTATTTCAAGACTAAGGAAATTGCCAGATCTTCAGCAGTTTCAAGGGACATTTCAATCACCATCAGGAGAGCAAAACTTCTCAGTATCAGCTGAAGGTCTTGTCATGAGAGAAATACGGATAAAACACATGCAATCTTGTCATGGCAACTGAGGCAAGAAATCAATATATTTAGGGTGAGAATGACATTTGTGAAGGAACTGTGACAAGAAATTATTTCCACCTTTCTTCTCTAGCAAAACATCTGCTTAGTTCCATATCTTAAGACATAAAATGCATAAAATATATGCTGTAGAAAACTTGCCTACTTTTGCACACACAGACACAAATATTTGTATCTTTGTTGCCAACTTGTTTAGACACTTTTTGAACTGATCCATCTTCTGCCAACTGCTGCTTCCTATCTGTTGAGCAGTAGCATGCTACCTGCTACAGTTATTTCCTAAATCCTGTACCTGTCCAACCACATAATCACATAAAACTTTCGTCACTTCATGTCTGTTGTTTAATGTTAATTTCTTTGTGCTTACTAAGAGAAATTGCTATTGACTGCTTTCATTAAGAAACTATTGACCCTTATCCACTGGCGCATCCTGGAGAAGAATTTCACTAAATGTGCCCATATTTCATTCTCTGAACTTCAAGGTAGGAGAGCCATGTTGAAGGATATGGTTTATTTAATCCAAAATTAAAATTTTATAGGCTACATTACCTAAAGTAAATTGCTTAATACATTCAGATGAACAGCTGCTTTCTAAGTGTTTGGCTTCCATGTTTTCAAAGCCTAAATTAAGCTAAACAATAGAACATCACTGCTAGCCCTGTAGACTTGCAGGAGATGAAATATGCTATCCCTAAATTTAAGAGGCAGAATTTAGATTAAGCAAAGCAGTGATTTTCAATGCATTCCTTTAAAACAGCACATGACTATCACAGTCTTTTGAATTTAATTTTCCTTTAGTAATAGCTTTTATAATATACATTTACATACTCATGAACTGGAAAGAGAGGAAAAGTGTAATGACTTAGTTGCATTCACATTTGCCTCTTGCCAGCAATTATATAGAAAACCACCAAAGTACAGAGATCCAGTGTGCCATAAAGATTTTGGAAGCTGGACACCACGTTGATTCATTTATTCTCACTGCTCAGACAAAATAGATCTTGCCGATGCAGAACCACTGGGACACGATGAGGCCATGCAGCCAGATTTCTCTTTGCACATGACACTGTCCTGCTTGGGCACAGAGCAACTTGGCACATGTGCTATGAGTCAAATATGTAAGGAAAAGCCTTTGCCCCGGCCCTTGATTTTATGGGACATAAATGGTACTGACTGTGAGACCACTCCAAGCCCTGAAGGGCACTGATGGAAAGTGGTGTTATGGACTTTATATGGTAGTTCAGACTTCATTTTGGCTAATGTAGAGCACCACTTCAGAAAGTCAGGACCTAGCACCATTGCCATAAAAAACACCAGCTTCATTTGCTTCCCTGCCATCAATACCCTGTACTGGTCTACAAACTCCCTCCAAGCCAAGGGAGTTCTTCAAAACAATAATGAAGAACATAACATCAAATTCACTAATAAATGCCAGTGGCACATGACATCTGCTAAACGCTCACAACTGAACGCAAATGTAACTTTCAGAACTGTATCACAAGTTTATTTGTCATAATTTTGACCATTTACCTGCTTTCTGCTCATTTATCTATCCCCTTGAATACAAGCCAGGGCAGAAGGCAAGAAAGCCCACTCTAAGATACTAAGCCACTTCCACCAGCTGCTCTGATAAGTTAATTTATTCCCCTTGTAAAGAAATGTATATGTGGGGGAGTAGAAGAACACTATGTGTGGAGTAGAAAGCCATGCCACAAAACCTGAGAGGCATTAAGAGAATTTATCACACTTTTGGCAAACTTCTTTGGAGTCTGTCTCCAACTACAACCATCCTCTTAAGACTTCTAACACTACATAACATGCAAAGAGTTGCAAATCGTGAACTCTGGGTTTTATTAGTTCATTTGGGATTGTGATATTATTTTGTCAAAGTTATGGCAATCTGCAACAGGAAACAGTCCATTTTCACACTGCACTGATATAGGTATATGCACAGAAAATTATGCACAGAAAGCTATTTTATGTGCTAATCATTCAACAGGAATGTTCATGTGATCAGCAGAGGCACGTATCAGAAAACCAGTGAAATTTACCATGAGCCTGATTACATACCTTACCCACAAATTAATCTCATTGAGATTTATTTCAGTATTCCAAACTTTTATACATGTGTCTGTGTGGCTCTATTATTGATATAATTATTGTTTATTAGTGCTGTTCTGATAGCGTTCAAATACTACAATTAGAACAAAGCCCAAACATGCTGTACAAACACCTATTAAATCTTCTTGCACTGGCAAGCACAGGGCCTAGAAAAACACAGAGGAAGATAGGAGAAAAACAGAACAATACAGTGAAAAAACAGTGATTGCTGCCTCTTCTTCCTTCCAAGCTTTTGTGCCATTTCCTTTGGCATGAAATCTTTAAAAGTTTAAGTACTTTCAAAGTTAAACACTTTTTACAATAAAATAAACTGTCTTTCACTATTGCATCATTATTCTTGACTCTTTCTCATCACTGCCATTACTTCATGGCACAAAGCCTGGGATTATGAAAATGAGCATTAGTTATCTCTGTACCAATTTAGCTGTGTTGTGATCTATATTAATCACGTGTCTCTTTCCAACATTCATTACATTGAATGCCCCTAGCTCTGCCTCCTCACTCCTGAAGTCAATAAAGACCCAGTGCTGCAGGTTTGGACCTAGCCCCAAATGTCCCCAGCTACAGCCTGCTGTGCCAACACACTGCTGACACCACAGGTCACAGGCACCTCCTGATGGAGGTGTGCATCCCTGTGTGCCCATGTGGCACCTCCACATAGCCTGAGCATTGCAGAAGTAAGCACTAACTTACTAATTGTTTTCCCAAAACTCAAAGAGACGAAAACATGTGAAGTCCAAATTCCCAAAAGGCCAGGCAGCAGCCTGAAAAGTGCTGACAGAGGTAGTAGGGCTGTGGGACTGGATCACACTTTCCAAAAGGAGAGGAATGAACACAGGGCACAGCCATTTATTAAGCTTGTTCCATCCATTTATTAATCTTCTTCCTTTCCCTTGCAACCTTCCCTTGAGAAATGGTCATAATACATTTTCACACCCACCCGACTGTGCTGGCAGGAGTGCAGTGAGGATTAAGCAATTAATGCTTATGTGTTTCTTTGAAACCCTCCTAAGAAAGCTAGTAGTGATAATCAGAAAAATGATTACTGATGTGTTACTTCCAACACTGATTTGTACAAAGCCTGTACAGATTTGAAAAGACTAACCAGAAGAGGTCCAGTTCTCATGTAAATTCTGATAAGGGATTTGCAAGCTCCTGGCAATTGATTTAGGAAACCTTCATAGTGTACTCCCTGTTTATTGCTTTGTAAGATAAGACACCAAGAAAAAGGATTTATTTTCACTTTTTCAAGCACCTTTGAAAAAAAAGCCTCACACTGTAAAGGGAGTAATCTGTACCTGAATTTACGCATTTCCGAGGCTTGTCAAAAAGTTCCATTTGCTTACTGCAGAGTTTCTGCATTCTTCTGCAGAACTAACAGCCACTCTGGACATAACGACACTACAAGGGCAAACAAGATAAAACAGCAGCAGATGTTGTTTCTGTGCCCCTCTGCAAGAATTCCTGCCAGCTTGCTTTTCCTCCTCAAAATCTGCAGAAGAAGTTGGGGCTCTGATGTCACCTTGCCTAGGCAGCTCTGGGCCTTTTACGCTGTCTAGTGTTATTATCAGCAATACAATAAGCACAGCTATATCTTCATCTAATGCTATTCACTGCATGCACTTACTGTCTGCCTGTATTGTGCCATTATAAGTGGTGGAGGAAGAAAAGAGTAAGCAAGAAGAATAACAAACAAGATTTTCTTGGAATAATGTTTCTCAGCCTTGGCCTGATAATGGGCTGCAGTCAAATATATTCCTGTCATCACTGGCACACAAAGCTGCCTAGCTTTGTCACATTTGTTTTACTAATTGAACAATCAATTATTAACATAGATTATTTTCACAGTCATAAACAGCACCGCATACAGACACCTGCTCCATCTGAGAGAGCCTCTGGACCAATTTATTCTCCCTCAAGAAACTCAATAGCCCCTCCCTGTTTTTCAAGAATGCTCCCTCTTCTACTGTTTCAGCTCCTTGGCCTTGCCTTCGCCGCTAAATGCCACTTGGCATGGCCCAAGTAACCGATGTTCCTTAATTTCCCTATCTGCAAAGTCCCCCAGATCCCTCTCTCCTTATCAACACGCTGTTAAAATGCAGGTTAAGCACTCTTTGCACTGCTTTTTGGCATTAGAGTACAATTTGTTTGGTCAGAACATCCTTTGAATCTCACCGTTTGACTCCAAAATCAGTGTGTCTCAGTGGGTGCAGGCTGCAAACCAGAGAACCTTCCTGACAGATGACAATGGTCCATCCTTAAGTTTCACCAATTATCACCATCAGTTTGAGTTTACACACATTAATTATGCTGCAGCCACCAGCAAATGTTGCTGAATTTCCCTCCTCCAGTGGCAGCCCCTCTGCCTGTCCTAGGAGAGGATGAGCCCTTGCTCCTTGGGAGCAAGGCTCTGGGCTTCAGCCCCTCAAGCAGAGCTGAAGGTTAAGCCTGAAGGAGTATTTGTGTCAACCTGTAAAACCTCACATCAAAGCTGAGCCCACAGGCTGTGTATACTTAAGCAGGCATCAGCCCACACAAATAATGATTTTCAAAGCAAGATTTTTCTGTTATCAGGATGCTCTTTCTGAAAGACAACCCTCCCTTTTTTTAGTAATCTTACTGCAGTGTTGGTCCCACCTGGGAGTCACACAGGGGTGTGCATGAGCAGGCAGGCAGGGAAGGAGGCAGGCATCCCTTCACACGGGCCCCACTCACTTCCAGAGGTAACTCCACAGAGGGACTTTCATTGGTGAGAAATGAAGGAAGGAGTGCTGGGTTGGGAATAAACTAAATCCAGAGCCAAGTTCTCCCCCAGAACTGCCAAAGGCCATAAACATGAAGAGCACAAACCCTATGCTGAGTTTGATGTGTTTGAGGCAGCTTGGCTTGGCAGTCTACACCGACAGTGGTGAATGTAGCTCTCCTATGTGAACCCCATTTCCAAGCTTCTCTTGAAAAAATAAGACTCAGATGCACAAGTGCCGAAAGACATTGAATATGCAGGAAAAACATTAGCAATCAGAGACCAATCCCACAGTTTAATCCATTACAGTGCAGAACATCAGCCCAGTGGAACAGCATTTTGTTTCAGTTAGACAGGGCTTTAAGAGACTGAAAGTAATTAATCACTGCCTTAAGCATTCAAGTACTTATACCAGGTGAACTCCCAAAAAACTGACATATTTCCTCCAAGTAGCCTAATTCCTTACCTAGGCAAACAAGCCTGGCTTCTCACCAGTGCAATTCAAATAAGTAACAGATGGTTAAATGCAGGATCAGCAAATTAGCAACAAGTTATAAAATTATTTTGCCTCCCTCTTCTACAATTTTGTACAGGAAATTTTGCCTCAAAGTAATCTCCAATAATTCCCCACCCCCCCAGCATTGCTACATATATTCCAGTAAAACTGAGAATGAGAAAAATCAAATCAAGTATTTTTTCTACAATTTATAAAATACTGATTGCCAAAACAGATAAGATAGAGTTTTGTAAAAAAGTACGTAGCTTTTATTTGAAAGGTAAGAGCAGTTGCCTATAGTGTGAGGGAAATAAACTTTAACTGATTTAATGACAAGAGCAGAAAAAGCTAATTATTCACTTTCTGTTTCAGTTTTCCAAACCCTGAATGGTACAGAGGAATTCAAGGGTTCCCCATGCTTAAGCAGCTTTTGGTAACATGATCATCAACATTCCTGCTTTTTTCTTGTGATATATACTTTGGGCATGATTGAGTGTTTCAGAGTCTTAAATGATTAAGGAGACAAAAAGACAGACAGTCACAAGCAGGAAAAAAAAGATAAGAAATGGATTACTCTCCAAGAAACTGAAAACTCCTCTGGAGACCCTGGGCCTTCAAGTTCATTTAAACATTAACGAACTTTACATTTCAAATCATATCTAGGAGGACAAGTGATAGGATTACACAGCTAAATCTATAAGCATTGATTTTGTCTCAGTCACAGATGCACACTGTGCACCACTGGAATATCTACTAAGAAGATAAGGTTATGACACAATAAAAATAGCATGCAGCCTGGTTTTAGATGTGTCTTTAAACAACCACACCCGCTCTCCCAAAAAATCCTCCCGTCACATTGTCTGAAAAATTAAATTATTCTAGAAGCAGGTGCAGACCCTTCCTGACATGGCCATTTCATTTAGAGGTTGCTAAACAACCTGAGTGAACCAGTATTGCCAGAAAACATGTATTTCAATTGATTATATGTAAAAATCGCCATGGATCTCTACACTTTAAAATCACCACATTGTTTTGTACAAAACAAGAGACTTGTGTTGTGTATTTCAAGACACTCTTACTATGTTCCCAGCTCAAGCAATCCTATGAGTCAACAGTGCACTATTAGTTTCAAAACAGTATGTTTATACCACTTAGATTCTTGGTTACTATGGAAAACACTATCTAGTTTCTTAAATGATGGAGTAATGAACTAACAGAGCATCTCAAGAGATGCCAGAACTCCCTTTCATCCTCCATACCTACCCCCACAAAAAAAAAAGTCTTGAAAAGCCCTCAGTGAGAGTGGCAATTATGGGAAGCAATGTTGGATAATTCCTATTTAACTGTCTTCCTTTCGGTCTCTATCTGCTTCTTCACCATAACTAAGAATTGCCATAGGCTATGCAGTTAAGAGCATAAAGCAGGGAAGATGCTCTCCTAAAGGTTTAGGGCTGTCAATTTGGAACTCACTCTAAAAGCTCCAAAGGTGTTCTGCCAGATGACTCCAATTTAAACACGTCTTGGTTTTATTTGAGCTACAAAGTCAAAGGCAATGAGATGTAACTCCTACCACATCCATTTGGTCTATAAATTTTTGCCCTTTATCTGTACTAAAACCATGTACAACTAGGTATTCTGATGCAGTTGACCTACACTTTTTTTAGGTTTTTTTCCCATTCTACAAGGAACTATTTGCCATATGGTAACATATCATTATGCTACATAACACCCCTCTAACAGAGAAGTGTTATCAGAAGAGAGTTCTCCATGGTCCCTTTTATTTGGCTCTCTAGTGCTTGTCACTAACACAAGCCTGTAACACAAGTACCTATAAAGCCCATACAGGGTAAAATGTAGTATAAACCTCTGCTATGTTACACAACTGTGGTTTGCCCTGCTGAGAAAAGTTTAGTGCTATTTAATCACCAAACTTAATTTTCTATCAATCTTCTATCTTCTAGGACAAAACAAATTTAAGAAAACTACCTTCTCATAGAAAATATCAGAATGTATTAGGAAGAGCTTGGGATCAAATGTTTTGGATGTGAGTCTCCAATAGTGTGTACTTTGTGTCACCTGCATAGAGGATTGCTAAATGAGGACACTTGGAGAGAAGACAGGACATGGTCTGGTCTTTTTCTGGCAAACCTACTGCTGAAATCACAACTAGTTTGCATAATGTTGTTGTGTTGTTTCCCCTGAACCTTCCTCCCTCTTCTTTTACACCCATGATGGTTTGGACTTGGAGGTCTGCCTCTCCCAGCACCCTACTCCTGTCCCACATGCATGTTTCTTGGCTTCTGACCTTGAAATAAAGTGGTATTGAGGGGCCAGACGCTGTTCAGTGCAAAGTCATGGAGCAGTAAACTTCACATCCAGATGCTGTAAGCCATGCAGTGCCCAAATTTACTGACCAGTAACAGGCATTCAAAACCAACAGAACAAATGCTTTCTTTCCCCAGCACTGGGATAGGGAAAGTTAGATTTCTATTTAGCCTACACTTGATCTGTGGGCTTAGGTCTTTAATATAAACCAAACACAACTTTTAGGTCCTGCTTGTAGAAAACACAGAACCAGACCTAGTGAAACATACACTTATATATAACCTCAAAAATAGGTCATCTCTGCAAAGGAAGCAGGTGTCTATGTTAACATGTAGGCATATTTTCGTGTTTGTGTGGGAAGACAAGATTTAGGGTTTACATTTTTCAATCTAATTTTAGAGGAAAAGATTATTTTCAGTGCCTTTACATACTCTGAACTGAAATTTTAAGCACCAAATTCAAGGATCTTACTGAGCACCATGACATCTGACAGACGTATACTGCATGTGATGTGATCACATATGATCTTTGACAATCTAGAGTTATTTTAGCAAAATCTGAGCTCTGTGTAATATGGGACCTAGCATCATGAAGACAAAGTATCCAATCTCCGAGATGCAGGAATTGATTCAAGAAATAACTCAGTGAAAATTATATAGATTTCCAAATTTTACTTGGAAAAGTCTCTCATAATTTTTACTGAACTTCTGATACACTAATATATACATCCAAGTGGAAATGGGAAGAAATTAAGATGGAATTTAAGATATGTATGGATTCTGCACACAGACAATGACCCACATTTAGGTTAAGAATTAAATTAAAAACACTTTGCATACTTGAACCTGGCCACCTTCCTAAAAGTAACAGCTCTGGCTGTAGTGCTGCATTAAAGCATAGGGAGTCAACATCCAGGAGAAAAACTAGATTACCAAAGGAGGCTAAGCATTCCCAAAAGTCACTGGATCAGCAATTCCGAGTGATTAGGACACCTGAGCTCACTTCGCAGAAATGTTAGTAAACTTCGCAGTGAAAGATTTTAAAAATAAGAGTGTGCATATGTACAGGCATAACAAGCCAAACTCTGCTTTCAATTTGTCCAGGTATTGGCCAGACCTATTGACTTCTGTAGAAATACACTGAATCTCTATCACTGCAAATTAAAGATTTTTTTCAACACAATTAATCCAGAAGATTTGTGCTTGGTGAAGAAAATACAGGATTAGGCAAGAAAGTATCTGTCTTTAGAACTTTAGGACTTAGAGGAAAATTTCAAATGTCTTCAAAAAGTTGCTGACGAACACTGGAGACAGATGAATTCATCTATGACCTCTATAAGCTCCTAAACTACCAATTTTCAAAATATATATTATCTCTACTTTTGAAGAAATACTTTTAAAAAATCCCCAGCAGTTAAAAAACACAGCATTACACTGGTAGAACACTAAATTTAAGGTACAGGGAAAGGCTATGTAATCCATACTAAGAAATGTAAAACAATTCAGGGAACATTTCTCTACAGAAACTGTGTTCCCCCCCCGTCCCCTTTTCAGATAATGATGTTTGAGTTTGTCTTTACTTGTAGGATTTTCCCAGGAGTTTTAGGAGATAAGTGCTTCTGCACTGAGTAGAGATCATGTGCTTTATAAAAAAGAAATAGATATATTAAAACCTGGATAATCCCAATCTCCATCCCTTGTAAAATCATAGTTCTACTTTGTGTTTTAAATCCCTCAGGAAGTTCAGATTAATGCCTCAACAGCACATGCATAACACTGTTTACTCTGCTTACAGGTCACTCTTTAAGCTACTCGAATACGCCAACATCTGGACAAGCCAAGCACCGATTAACCAGGTCAGCCCATGTACACACACTCTGCCTCGTCTCTCTAAATATAAATATTACTAAATATTGGCATGATCCCTTTGCATGGCTGCACAGACCCTGCAGAGTTTTTCTGATATCTGTCATCCTGCCACCTTGCATTAGTGGATACAATGAGACTACAGATCAGCAAAGTATTTTACCATTTTCCCTATCTCCTCAGTCATTTAAAAAAAAAAACACACACACACACAAAACCCCCTACAACACCTGATGCATAAAGAAAAACCAGCCAAGCACAGGTTTACTTGAATAAACATGCCAAATGAATGTCCTCCTGGCAGCAGTGTTTGACAGAGATCCATTTGGCAATGGGATAAATAGCCACACTGCTGTTTGACTGGAAAATGATTCTCCTGTTTAGCCCCCGCTTCATCAGCGCTTGGTTGCCTGTAAAACCAAGGGTGAGCAGCTCCTGCAGGGTGAGCTGAACATGACAGGTTAGCTGTCAAATGCTCCCTTGTCCAAACTCTGCTGCCACTGCACTCTTTCCCCAAAGAAGGAACAATTTAACGTCGTGTCACGCCATCAGTCTTCCATGCCCTAGTACAGTTGGTTTGCAGGTATCAAATCCGACTGACTTACTAGGGGTATCCAAATGCTTCCTTGAATTGCTTGTCACATATTCTCCACAATTTCTATTCACTGTCTTGTCAGCAGAGCATGATAATGATAAACACTGAGTGTAACATGCACGAAAGAGCTGCTCTAAAATACAGTGTAGCATCCAAGCTGGGCTGCAGGTAGTTTGGTAATTAGACGATAAAAAGAAACCTAATGTAAAAACCCTGCTGCTTGGTCTGGTTCTTCCTTTGGAGATAGAGGGTGAAGTCAAAACATTGTGACTTGGAGAAGAAGCACCTTTCATTTGCTAAATGTACTTATCACTAGCAACAAGCAAAGCAGGGTACAGATTGGCCCTGGTATGCAGGACCCCATGACACAGACTCCATGTTTAGGGGCAATACATGGGAGGATGAGCTTAGCAGCAGCTATCTACAGCCTTGGCCAACATTCAGTGACTACCTTTGAATCAGAGAATCATGGAAGGTTTTAGCCTGGACAAGACCTCCAAGATCATCAAGTCCAACTTAACGTTAACCCAGCGCTGGCAAGGCCACCACTAAACCACATCCCCAAGTGCCACATCTACATGCCTTTTAAATACTTCCCAGAATGGTGAATCCACTACTTCCCTGGACAGTCTGTACAATTTTTGATAACACTTTCATTGAAGAAATTTTTCCTCATATCCAATTTAAACCTCCCCTGTAACTCGTGGCTGTGTCCTCTTGTCCTATCGCTTGTTACCTGGGCAAAACGACTGACCCCCACCTGCCTACAACCTCAATTCAGGTACTTGTAGAACACCTTCAGAACCAACAGGCAGTTGACAGATAAACTATAAGATATATTTTTTTATATACAAAAAATGTGAAAAGTTAATATCTATACAATTAGATTTATTACACTGATTTGAAATTATTCCATTGACTTCCATTAATGGTTCTGTTCATTTATTAGCTTAACATATTTACACAAAATATTACTATAAGCTCTTGTTACCAACTTGAATTTTGATTACTTTTGATCACAGCAAATATTAAATTAAACCAGAAAAAAAAGTCTCCCCAGTTGCATACTGTTCTGCCTCCTTTTGCACAGTTACCTTTGCACAGCTTGGCAAGACAGCTACAAAAGTTCTCACCGTGTCATGTAGGTGTAAAAAGCTCCATCAAACAACACTTAAAAATAATAACCCTAACATAATGGCTTCATCTATAGCTGACCTAGCTCCAGACCTTACTCTGTACATGAAACCCATAGGTTTGCAGTCACAGCCCCTGGTTGGCAGTGCTCTGTGACTCAGAATAAGTGGCAGTGGCATCAGGATCATAAAGAGGGTTGGCTTTTCTAGCATGCCCTCAAACAACATCTTTATCTACTGTATTTTGCTCATTTGTGTTTTCATTATTTTGACAGCTGGACTAGCTACAACTCTTGTAAAACCTCAGGGTTCCTAAGATCAGTGGTTGACATCTATCAAATACATATGAAATCTGCCAATGATGACAAGGTAGTTCAACAGCTGATCAAAACTCACTGGAGTCCTCCTTCACTCTACTGTGGGTACAAAAACAGTGTCAATACTCACTATTCAGTAAGCAAACCCAAATACTTTTAAAGGAAGATGGAATACTGATGTTGACCTACTTTTAAATAAACATGACAAGACTTACCCATGATGTTACCTAAAAGCATGCTCAAGAAACAAGCACCCTGGTACATATCAGATTTAGAAGGAGAAAAATAATAAGATAGCAAAAGCCATCAGTGCTGAACCATTGGGTTTGGCTTTTTTTAAATGTGCAATTGTATTACATAATACTGTTTTGCAATGATTTTGTAGCTATAAAAACCACTTCTTGATTAAAAGCTCAATGAACTATTCATTATAGTATTTTAGTGGATTAGTTACATAAATCCAGGCTTCAAGCAGACTTCTGCTGTATAATACTCTGGCAATCTCAGCAAACCACACACTATATCAGTGCAGACTAGACGTGCTTAAAGTGCTGGTTCTGTTTATCTGCAGCTGCCTGTGTACCCTTATTAGAAGCACCAGCCACCAAAGCTGGGCTTTGGGCAATTCCTGGCTTCCACCTCCGTCCTTGCCAACAAGTTGACAAACCATTTCCAGCCCAAGAGTAGCACACACTTCACCTGCACACATGCATTGTTTCCCTCTCCTCCTGATGTTAAGCTGATCCCTTTGACCGGGGTATGGTATTGAACAGATAGACAGCTGAAGAGACAAAAAAAATCAGCCTGGCCTGGGACTGGAGGAAACCCCAAGAAAAAACTCAGTAATTGGTTAAGAAGGAAGATAAGGAATATTAACAGGCAGTGTGAAGAGCTTTGTGCTGCTGGTACACATTTCTAGGGCCCCTGGTGACAAGAAAGGTCTTCCCTCTTTTCCGCTTGTCCATCTGGCAGCTTCTACAAGCACTAAAAATTCATGCCCAATTTTTTTAATGTATTAATTCCCTTTAGTTATTAAATTACATCTTAAAACGCAACATATGGGGAGCAATCTGCAGATGGGAGGGTGAGGAGAGCACAGTATTTTACTCGGTCCATGCGCTTAACGGAGTTCAAAAAGAGAGCGATGTTTTGCACCTGGGATAGGAGGACACAAGAGCAAGCTGTATTTTAAACCTGTCACTTTAGGATGCATCAACACAGGAGTGGATAAATTTCAAAATAACAGCAACAGAGAAATTTAATGCTGTGCTCCTCAAGCACAGCATGGAGGACACTTCATCACACTGAAATATATGCAAATAGAAATACAAAACAGACATGCCACTATCCCAGCAGAATTTTATTTTGACAGAGCTGGTAGTTCCAGCTTACTTTTTGGGCAGCACAGCAGCTTTACTTCTTTTAGTGGTCCATCACCAATCCCACCAAGAGTCACTAAAAGTCACCCCAAGAAAGTGGTTCGCTCATAGCTGGTGGATCAGCTACTAGAAAGACTCTGTTAGCAAGTCTTTGCCCTGCTTGAGCACTGGTATTGGAAAAGAAGGTTTTTAAGATGAAGAAAAACATAATATGTGGTTGACTTGGTGGCAGGAGTGAACAAGAGAAGAAAACCAAAATGCCATCAGTCCTATAATGGAAAAACCAGAGTTTGGATATGAAGTAATTGTGAATGACATCTTCGACATGAGCTCTGCTCCCATTCCACACCTTCTGCACACTCTCCATATCAGAGAGGTTTAATTACAAAGCTGAGCAAGTCCTGTACAAAGGCACTGGATGCTCCACAAAAGCACATTTCACTGGCAGCTGTTGATAACAGAAACTTCATTTTCAGCAGACTGAAGTCTTCCAGTTTTGCAGGGAAGTAGCTAATAAACTGAAACAGATGTTGCGTAGCCTGATAAGGGAGGAAGGTTGCTGTCTTTCCCTTGAGCAAAGACAAACTGACAGACGTGTTTTAGGGTGCGTGGGAGCAAAAACTATGTGTTACCGTGGCACTGTAAGCTCTCACCGATCCAAGGGAGTGTAAATCCCACCCTGGAATGCTGGACCATCTCCTTTGTTGCACAACATTGCAGCCAGGGTGGCGTGGGGGAGAACTATCATTGCCATTATTCATCTCCTTCACTTTGACCATCCCTAGACACTTGTGGGTGTTTACGGCCAGCCCTTTGAGGTCATCTCGGGTTATTCACCTTGTGTCACTCCAGCACGCCACCAAGCTAACAGGCCCCGGCCAACTTTAAACTGGGCTGATTATAGAAATTACCTGCCTTAACCAACATTGCCCTTCCCCTTGAAGACTGACTGCTCTGAAGACCTCTGCATCAAAGCTTCTACCTAACTTTTACCACCAACGTTATTAAATAAGTGGATCTTTTGGCAGACTCAGCTTAACTGCTAGAGATGCTAAGAGGACAAAAAGGAAGTACAGATCTGAAATATCTAATTTTAAAGACAGAAAAATGGCAGATGGATATACTAATCACTTCAACAAAATCAATTCAACAAAATAAAAGCAAGCTTCCGCAAATATTACTGGTCTAGAAAAAGCAACCACTTAGCACCACCCCTAACATGCCACAAGAAGAATTGTAACCACAAGCACTGCATCAGCTCACTAGCAGGCTAATGGTGGAGAACAGCCACAAGGGTAGAATTCACCAAAATTTGCCCACTTCAGAAAAGAAAAAATTGAGCAATCACGATGCTTTTTAGAAAACAGCAATGAAATCGTTAAAACCTCAAACTGACAGTCCTGAATCCCTTTATCAGCATGGAGGAATAATCACAACTGGAAGCTATATCCTTTTCATCCTTCTCTTTCTGCCTGTGTTTATCAAGACTAGATATCTAAAAACATCCGGAAAGCCAAGGAGAGTTGCTAGACTTATTCAATAGCCAAACCCACTGTTGAGCCCCTCTTCCCAAGCATGACTTAATATTTCCTGGCAGAACCATCTTTAGGGATATCTCTTCACACATGAGGACACAAAACATGTCTGTAGCTCTGGACAGACTCTATGCACCCTTTCCCAACCTCTTTCTTTTTCCCCCATCATCTGTTCAATTTTCCCCCTTAGTTTCCTTCCCCTATCCAATATAATTTATTACTATTTTAGGGAAGTAACAGCTTGAGATGATTAAAAAGGTGATGATTTAAGATCAGATGGTATTAGAAAATAATAATGAGAAATACTAACAGAAGGGAGAAGCAATTGGAAGAATTACTTGTTGAAGTTATTTAGTTGGCTAAGTATAAACATGTGGGATGTTTATTGCATCCCACTATCTTGTGTTCACATTCCTGCTCTTTTTTTAATCTAAACTCCTGAGGGTTGTGACATTCCTCCTTACTTCCATTCCACTCACTGGTGTGGGATATATACCACAGCCTCAGACTAAGGAAGTGGTTGAAGGAAGCTTGTGTAAATGATATGCTGAGTTTTGTTTTTTTTTTTTTCCTTAAACTTTGAATGAAAAGCTTCCTGCTCCACAGTCCATTCCTGAATTCAGTCTTTGCTCTTACCATAGCTCCCGTGGTCAGAAAACAAGTGCATTGTCAATACCACCATTTGGATAATAGTGCTACCAGATCTTAAATAGAAAACATGTGAAAAACTGGTTTGAAAAGTCTCTTCAATAGATCATCTTCTTGTTGCTTTACAAATGAAGCATTCGCTCTAGTTTGTAATATAATTAAGCACATTTTTTTCAACTAGTTAAGTGCACTGACCTCTGACCTTGCAGAAATGTAAGCTCTTTCATAGCAACAATCCTCAACAAGTGCTGAGGAAACCAAGGCATCACTATAGAGTCCAATATGATATCCTATCTCATCTATTTATTAACATTGGGCAGAAGAAACAAATCTATGTCTCTGTACCTTCTATAAGGTCATAACCATTTTCATTTAGATTTGATGAAACAGAAGCAAGACAAGACAGTTTAACTGATCCTGTAAAGCCCATTGCATGTTGCAAATAATATATGTCATATCATCAGGTGTCCAAACATATTGCAATCTGTGCTATACTTGCTGTGAAGTTAGTAGACAGTCACTAATGTCAGAAAAGAAGTACAAGCCTTCAGATGGTGTAAAAATGAAGAGTGCTTGAACTGTTTTGCCACCAAAAATCTAGTTCACTAACTTTTCCTTCCCAAGAACCACAATACGGGGTTTCTGCTGAACCCACATTGCTGTGCTTGAATGCTACCTGCTAGTTTGCTTTTCAAGAAGGAATTTTTTTTTTTACCACAGCAGCTATTCAAGTTACAAGTTTCTTTTTTTTTTTTTTTTTTAAATCTCACCAATAAATTTGAGCTGGTTTCCTTACAGGAAATTATTCAAAACAGAAGTCCAACATAGAGAACCCCAGAAAGAGAATCAAAATGAGCATCAGCAAGAGCGACTTTGTTCCCAGTGGACGTAAAAGCTCTGCTCTTATAAAATCTGTCTTCAGGTCCATTACCGTATTTCCCATCCTAACCTGTCCTAGACTCTGTCAGTAAATTATGGATGGGTCTGTGATAACAAAAAAAGTTTAAGGTCTTCAAGGAACAAAGGTGGTAGAGAAACTGACATCAATACTGCTTTAGCTGGCACCTGACTTTACAGGAAATTTCATTTCAAAAAAGCATATCTGTAAGTTATGAAGACATTTACGTGGGATCAGTACCATGAATGCTATTTTTCTAAACAGCTGTGAGATAAAAAGGTTACATTTGCCCTCTTCATGGTCAACATATGCTAAGTGAACACCTATTACACTGAAATGTTACAGTAACTCCTCTCTTAACCTTGAAAAGGTCCTAGACCTGGTTTATAAGAACAGCAAAAAGAAGAATAATTTAAAACTCTGAAGGTCAATGTTTTAACAAAATCTGCATTTAAAAACATTTTCTGCCTCTTCAATTCATTAGACGTCAGATTTTTTTCTAGATGCTCCAGTGGACGATCTTTTTGATGCTCCTCCATGTATTTTTATTGGTGATTATTTCATATGTCATCCTTTTCTAATCCATTACCTTTAGACTTTTCAGCAGTAAATAAGCTTATAGCTGGCACATGCACCTTTCTAAATGTGTTCCACATAATTGTATTTTTCTATGTCATGTTTATTTCAGTTTCAAGACTGAAAAGTAGAGCTTTTCTGATGTTTTATTATGGACAGCTGTTCTGTAAATTACGAAGGATTTTATGGACTATAAGAAGTGATTCACAAGCAATCTGCTTTCTTAAGATAACTTACTAAAGGTCTTTCCTCTAGGCCTTGAGGCTTGCAGGAAGACTTCTGAATTTAAATAAGATTAAAGTTATGATAATAGTGTCCCATTATGAAACCTGTTCCTGGCAAGTTATACCGAGAAGCAGGACTAAAGCTATACCTCTTTCTTTAAGATAAAGGCTTCTTGGAGTTTTTTTTTGCCTTTCAACTTATACATCACATACCTAATGACAAAGATATGATATGACAAATAAAAACAGTATATCATCCCTCTCTAGAAGCATTTATTTAATTGTTAAAAAATAGTTACTGGCATTTGGTCAATTTTTCCTTTAAGTCAGTAATTGGTATTTGAAATTATGATCAATGCCAGTTGCCTAAGAAGCATTCGCTCAACAAACTGAAGGGCTTTTTACTTAATATTCAGAATAATATTTAGAATGAACATTTTTCATGCTTCTTTCATAGCCAGAAAACTGGAAATTAGTTTCTTAAAGACAGAAAAAAGAACCAAGATATTCTTTTAACCTCCATGCTTTCTGCCCTTACTCCTGCCCCACAAAAGGAAAGCTGATATTGTCAGCAAAGAGATGATAGGAAATGGTCCATCATGACAGTGTCTCTCTGCCGCAAGGAAACCTCCTTTGTATCATTTAACAAAACCAAACTCGATGACTTTTAATTTGATAAAAAGTTGGTGGCTTTTGATGACTAATAAAACCCCAAAGTTTCTGTTTACCATACCTGCCACTTCAGATCCAAAGCAATACCTTCAAAAGGCAGTCAGCCCCGGATCTGCAGTCACTAAGTCATTAGGTTATCCCTGGAGACTCTTTGATTGTACAACAAAAGCTCCAGAGTGGTGGAGAATTATTGCAATTATTGGGAAGTTAAGCTTCCAAATATGCAGAGACCTCAGGATCTCGCCCTTTGGTACTTTTACTGCACATCTGCAGTGAAACAGCCTTGGTTGAAGAATGTGCATGTATATGTTGAGATGGGAGAGATGCTGAACTTTCCTCAGAGGGAGAACAAGATGGAACAGTGATCTCATCCAGGATGGCAAGCCCTTTGTGTCTGACATAAGCACACAGTGTAAATTAATAGCTATTTTTCACAGTTGCTTCAGTGCACCCCATCCTACATACTTTCTATCTCTAAAAGCTCAAATGCCACTGCTCCAGAGGAGTTTAAAGCCAGAGCAAGATGCTCCTCAAGTCTACTTGCACATGACTCGCAAGGAAAGACAAAAATACTCAGTTATGACTCCTGCAAGAGATATTTTTTTTTAAATCAATGATTATATCTTTACACTATTTTTATCTGCTGTGAGAATAAACCTGCTGAGCTGAAAGTGAGGAACTGGGAGTGCACTGTGTGCATGCAGTTAAAAGCAACCGCATGGCGCTGGGAACCCTGAAGAAACAAAAAATAGAATAGGAACCAAAAAATAGCCTCACTCTCCTCCATTCGCAACACCTAAAACAACAGTCTGTGAAAATGGTTTCATTAAAAAATAACAAGCACATGCTCACCAGGGGATAGATCAGGGCAAACCGAATAAAAAATTCTTCAATCATTGCTGAAGTAGGTCAACCAGAATTAATTCAAAGGGCAAACATTCAAACTGAGCCTGCTACCCCTCCATCTCACCCCACCTCCCCACAGCATGTCTTTCTGCCTGCCCTTTGACAAGGCCAGGTGGAGACCCAGACTGACTTATTACTTCATTTTGTACAATGCAGTCGCTGCAGTGGGTCTCTTTCTCTCCTCAGTGTAAACTGATAGGACACAGATTTCCTCTGGATTTACAGCAGTGTGAAACAGAACACAGCAGAGCCTGGTGTTATCTGGGAACATGAAACACTGAGCAGTGTGCCTCCCCAGCTAGGAAGACCAGTCCTAAGGGCACCTTCCTTGTGCAAATTTCTGCTAAAGAGGCATTCATGCTGGCCTAGCAGCCAGAAAAATGTGCAGAAAGTAAACACCAGGAGATAGGAGTCAAACGAAGAAGTCTATGCAGGGCTGTCTGCAAACCAAAAAAATCTGGGCTGCCCAGCCAGGATCCGAATCCTGCTGCCAGGACAGTGCTCTGGGACATGACGTCTTAGCTGAGCACATCAGCTGGACCAGGGCATCATTCTCTTGAACTCATCTCCTGTTGGCATGAACTAGCTCTGATGTACTGTATGCTATTAATTGACTTAATGGCTTTCAGCTATAAGGGTTTTGCATGCAGAAAAGCTGTTCTGACACTAGATGTTCTTCAAAACTTATTTATCTTTCAGCAATGGATTTTATGAATCGTTATTTGGCTTTAAATCCCCTCTCCTTTCTCCCAGGTGAGCTGTCATTTCATTTACAGTAGGAGAGAATAATTCAGGCCATCATGAAAGAAAAGCTTTTTTTTTTTTTTCCCCTTAGCAGACGCGAATAAAATACATTAACCTCCCCTTCTCCACCCCATCAGCCTTTTCAAACCTAACCTCATGATTGAGCTTTGAAATGCAGGCGGGAAAGGTTAACTCTGGGGGGTGCAGTCTCTTAACTGTTTTATTCAACATCCCATCTAATGAAACAGCTGTCACACTTTTCCTCTTTTCCCTCTCACTGCCCTAAAAAGCCAATTAACCCTATCCCTAGAAGGATTCTAGGGATAGAATCATTCATCCTGATGATACGATGAAGATGCGTCACTTTTCCTTCACTGCCAGCGATGACACAGCCAGATCAGAGGTGAGGGCCTTACGCTGTGCCTGGATTTCCAGTGTGTGGAGGGCACTGGCCCAGGTGGAAAGGAGCATTTTGGGCAACAACTAGGCTCCCGCCCAAACATGAAAGCTGCTGCTTTGCTATCTATGAAAATGTCAGTCAGCCATTTTAGTCAAGAGGCAAGAGAAATAACATGAAGCTTTGGTGTACTTGGTGCTTCCCCCGGAAAGCACTTAAGGGAACTGGGATACTTATAATACCTGTTTCAGAATCCCTGTAAGATAAATGCAACCAAGCTTAAAAAAGTTAGAGGCTTTCTTCTTTCGGACAGAGATCCCTCCTTATACACACCACTTAAATCACAAAAGCTGGATTCTACTTCCACTGGTATCAATAGGGATTTTGTCCTTGATTTTAGCGAGAGCTTTATCTGCTCCTAAGAGAAAATCAATGCCCTATAAAGCAGTGCAGACATGAGATTGGGTTGCTAGTGGCCCTCCGCCGGGAGACAGTTTGGGGCCGTAATTTCTGCCGCACTCTTTTGTGAAGCCAACATCAACAGATAAGGGAGCAATTCCACACCGTCTCCTGTGCTGTGGCTGTGTGCAGTCTTCCAGTGTATAATTTCCAAGGGACACATTTAAAAACCTGACTGGATTACTCAAAACACAAGACTGAAAAAAGTCTGCCAGTGTTTGCCTTATAAACAGACCCCTCACAACCAACTTTTTCCTCCTGTTCCTGCCAAGAGCATCGCCTGCCCTGCCGTCGGCGAGCCAAGCCACAGCATGTGTCCCACCAAGGGCACAGCACTGCACTCCTCTGCCCTGTCCTGCCAGGGGAGGCAGAAACTTCAGTGGCCACACCACTCACGTCTAACACATCGTTGTGCATTACAGCTGCAGTTATGCCAGTGCAGTACAGAGCCTGCAGAGCCCCCAGCTAAATTCAGCACTTAGGATAAATGGAGTCAAACTTTGCCGATGTGCTCAGGAAATAATGACTGACATTATGGTACACGTCGACTATCCAAGCCTGATCTTGAGGGAGTAGAGGACATATTTAAATGAGTTCATCTGTGCAAGGCAAGGAGTGCAGATCACTTTATTGTGCTATTACAAAAAGATTATTATCAAAAACATTATCCTAAACTCTCATTTATATTTAAGAGCAATTTTACTATTAATTGACTGGGCTCCCCTTACTCCATTATTCAGCGTGTCCAAGCCTCTTTCAGTTTCATGAAACTGGCATCTTTATTACAGCCTTGGGCTACAATTTTCCAACAAGAATTGCCTAAATGTAGGGGTTTTTTCCTCTTCTTGTGTAAAATGTTACTGTCTATTACCTGTGAGTGAGCTCCCAGGAGGCAGGAGAGGAATTTGTACTACAGAGATTCTGTAAATTGAGACAAAGGCGTCCATGTTCGTTATCAACCTCTACCCACATAGGCTTTCAGACAGCCTGGCTAATTAGGAGAGGGTCTTTCCCACCCTTCTCATGGACAGAAATGCTCCTCTGCCAAAAACCCAAAAGAACATTTATCGCCCCTCCAACCCTGAAAATAATGAAGACAACAATTTGACATTTTTCTCTCGTTTCTAGCATCTTGATTTCTTTCCTACATTGCTCTCTCTTAAAGAATCTTCATAGCATCTCATGTCTATCAGAGAGTTCTTTCCTTTTGTTCCTGCATTTAAACCCACAAAGTCATTTTGGCATGCTGTATAATCCGTGTCCTCGTTGAGATCTCTATTTGAAGACAAGACAACACATTAATTTCAAACAGAAGAGTGAAACTATTACCCTTTTGTACTCTGCTTTCTCTCGCCAGTTACATGTATCTCAAAGATTTTACTGCACTTTTAAAACACATACAAACAGAGCATCTGGACTTTGTCTTAATGAGATAAAGTTTGGTGTACACTTTTTCAGTGGAATTATATGTATAATTGGTAGCAATGATTTCAGAAGTAAGTCCTCTTTCTGCCAACAGCACACTCCATGAGGAAATGAGGGAGCTGGGGAAGCAGGCTTTCCTTCTGAGGAAAAGTTGGCTTTTGTCTAATTAGAAGAAAAATCACAGCAGAAGGAAGTCCCATTCTGCTAACCTCTCAAATTCTCCGAACACTGCGGAATAAAACACATCCTCTTTTGAAATTCCAGACCGTGAGATATTTGGATTTAGAGATGAGCTTTGCAATGTCAGGCACAAAGCCCTCCTTCCTGCTCCTTTAGGATGCCTTGATACAAAATTCTTGGCAAACATCAGAAGCTCATACTTTATCCCCACTGCACTGAATTATCAATCCAGCTCTTAAAACAAGCAGACTTCCTATTGAGCTGAATGCTGAGAATTTGGAAGAGATGCCCATAAATCTTTTGTGAAAAGTCCAGCCTTTTGATCCCATGGAGGAAACCAGATCTCAGCCTGCTTTTAAAAAACAGTTTCTAGATGTTTTCTTTGCAAAGTTGGACTTGAAAACATCAGTGATGCAGACTTCTTTCTGGAAGTGAAAGGAGTACAAGTAGGACTTTATTGCTACCCTGAGTAGAGAAGATAAAGCAGACTTTTCCCCTATCACATACTTAGAAGTGAAATGGATCAATTAGTTTGGGGTTTATAGTAAGTGCCTCCTTCAGAAACTTTCTCCAATTCATTAGTTACAGCCTGTGCATAGAAAGGGAGACAAATCGATTTCATAGCATTGCTTCAAGTCTCCATTGCTGAAGCTCTTTTCACACTTCTACCTACCATTCATTTCATCTTTGGTGAGCTTTCCCTCACTCTTTTCTTTGCTATCTTTTTCTTTCTTTGTCAGAATAAAATGAGCAAAAGTGAATCCTTTAATGAAGGTGAAAAGGCAACATTATCTCCTCCCTAACAAAGTGCAACATTTCAGTAATCCACTCATCATCTTTCTCTGCCACACAGATATCTTTAGCTGTCTCTCTTTTCAGCGCTGCTTGGCTCTCTAAGGTTAATTATGCTCATTACACATTTGTGCTGGGATGGGAAAGGGAAGCTACCCAGATGCCTAAACCAAGCTAAGTGACATGCTGCATAAACATGCCAGGAGACACAGTCACAACTACCATTACTATTCAAGCAAAGAAAAGTCAGGCCGTGCTTTTACCCACTTCAGACACCCAGACAACATGTGATGCTCATCTTCATTCCTGCCAGCCACAGGGTTGAATTTATTCTAGAAGACCTTCGGTGAGTTCTAATGTAAGAGGGACAGGTAACCGTCCATCCCTTTATCTCCTCTGGGGGTGGCTGAATTTAATCCAAAATGAGCGCTTACCAAGTTGATCTTTGCATGCATTCCATTGCACCTGGCTGTACTGAAGTACATTGCCCAAGTTTCTAGCTTTCTTAGGAATTTTTAATGCACTGTGTAGCTGCATAAACAAGTTGTGCCAGCAGTCACCTCTTTCCTCCAACTCTTACCCTAAATGTGTTTAATGACCCTCACGCTAGGTTTGAACCCCGTGGCTACATATTAATACCTCCTTTTGTGCTGAGGCACAGATATCAGTCCCTATATTCTTTTTTCTTATCTGTAATCTAGGTAATCTAATTCCTTCTCTTAATCTCTGAACAGATCTAACTTTACTCTTATCCCCTTGTTAACAAATTTCATTAACAGACTTTGCAAAAAGAACTCTATAACGAGATATTTGAAAAAAAAATAGTTATATCTATGTTCTAATGACACAGGGGTTTTTTTTCTGCATTATTTTACATATTTTTGTTAAGCCAGTCAAACACCGTAGAACATCAAAAGTAATAGTATGTTAATTTATTAAAACTAAATACATCTATTTTCCTACAGTGAAGATTAAATTCAGTGGCTACAATATAATTCTTGCTGCTATTCTTGCCTCTTAAAAAGTCCTTTCAATTGGCAACTATTCTCCTTTAATACATGAGGTTGTTTTCAATGATAATCCAGACATATTTTCATAGTAATTCTCTTTTTTTGAAATCCCATATGAATGCCATCTGGTCCCAGTGATTTATTGACATTTAATTTCCTGAGTTTTTCCATTTCACACATATGAATACATATATATGGGGAGATATATATATATATATATATATATAGAAAGAGAGAAATGTTTTTGAAATATCTGTCAAAGGGAGCACTGCATCTTTACTCTGTGGAATTCCCCTGCTCCAAATTTATTCATCATTCTTAGTAGCAAAGACCAAGGAAAAAATTATTGAAAAGCTACACAGATCTTCCCAATTCTCATTGAATGGGTGCTGACGAGTGTACTATAAGCTTACAAATAGATCTTAAGATCAATTTCCATCTTTAACACAGATTTTCAGGCTGAGGTCAATTATGTATCTTGTAATGCAACTTTTCTTCTTTTGCTTTAGATGATAGGTCCAATGCAATAAGAAGTAAAAAATATTTTTATATATTCTGCATATGTGTGAACACATAGATAGAAAATCCTGCGGTCTTTTTCAGCACCGTGTCTTCCTACTAATGCTAGACAACATGAAAGTCACTTTCATTACAGTATTAATTACTTATGCATATTTTATTACATAGTATGAATTAATTATACTGCCATCACCATACAAAGGGCTTAAATCAGTTGCCTAAATGTAGATATCTAATGTAATTTGAGATGTTCTCTCTTATAACCCCTGCCTCCGCTGGACTGGCAAGAGTTAATAACTTAGGGGGAAAATACTTCGAGTTTGGTCTACACCAAATTTTGAATACCTTTTTTCAAGCAGTAAGATTAACCCTTTAAAAGGGAGATGAGTACAAAGGAAACTTTCTGGATGTATTCCACAGACCAAAGAAGAACCTCAGTTTTTTGTTGGGTTTATTTCCTCTGTTACCAACGCATGCAATAAATGGGCCTCATCGGAAGAAGTCTTTAAGCCAGACAAAAGCTGAACTGTTTCTGTCTCTGGAATTTAATTCACAAAATGGGATGTTCACCACCACCCCTGCCATATGTTATAATAAATCTGAACTACACAATGTAAATGGTCTTCACTGACATACTAGCTCCAGACCCTTCACGAGACCCTTCAAAAAGGCAGGAGGTGAGAAAAAATATTTTAGAAAGAACTCTGAAATTATTACACCTTCATTTACACAGATTCACACCTCCCTCATATATAAATATCATACTCCTATTCTTAGGAAAATGACACTGGAGCATGACCTAATCCCAGGAATACGTTAGCATTTATAGGGAATTTTCCTCTGTCTATCAAACCCTCACAACTCACCTTGATGTGGGTAGGTATTTTATCTTAGTCAAGGCTAGAATTTGACAGATTTTTAGGCCTCTGTAATTTGATTCATTTCCTATTTGGTGACTCTGGTGATGCCAGGAGACACAGGCATGACTACCGGAATCTTGATATAAGTCATAATTAGTGCCCCAAGCCAAGAAGCAGATTTCTGGAAGGAAAGGCTGCAGTGAAAGACTAAAATGAAACCTTCAAAATAACTCTGCTGTGAAAGTCATACTGTAGACAGTTTTTTAATGAGATCACTAAGTTGAATTAATTTTCAACTGTTATCTGACTTTGATCTCAAATAACAAGAGGTCATCAAGATAAATGCTGCTCATGCTTTAAATGACATAATGATGCTATTAGGAAAACCTGAGGGATTAAAAACTAGCCTATTTATTCCCACAAACAGTCCCATTGAGGTTCATGAGAACAACTGGATGCACAAATTAACCAACACTATATGAGGAAAAAAAAAAATTTCTAACGTTCATTCTTCATCATAGCTGCTGTTTCTACTTTTTTTTAATTCAGCTGAACCAGTAAGAAACATTCCATACTACTTACAGTTTCTATTAGGATCAAGATCTTAACTCATAGGTGCTGTACGAACATCTTTGTAAGTATAAAGCACTGCTAAACCAGCTCTCAGAAGCATAAGTCTTAGTGTTTGCTCAAAAAGCTCCTTTTATCCTCTCCTGTCACAGGGCTCCTTTGCACTGGCAGCTCACGATTGCTTCATCTCTGCCTGTACAGGAGCTTCCATGAGAACCTGGCATTTGCTGCTGGCTTATGGCTCTTGCTGTGCTCCCATGCACTCCGGCTTTGCTCTAAAGAAGATCTGGGATGCCATCAAGGTGCCCTCCCAAATCTCAGACCTGATCAGTACTTCTAAAGCTTAGCTGCATCCAAGTAAACCTACCCAGAAACCAGCAAAACAAATTAAAAGCTCTCGTAATGTGGCTTCTTTATAAGAGCAGTAACTTTAAATGCTGCACTTGCTCAACAAGTTATCTTTAAACCCCAGTGTTAATACCATGCCATTTATTTTTAGGCATACTGAAAGAAAACGCCCCGCTATGTTCAGTAACACAGTGCAGGAGAGCTGAGTTGTGCCACCAAAGCCAGGAGAGCTTCACAGCTAAACCTGACCAGAATGAATCAGTGTCAGCCATGGCTATGGGCCCAGAAAGGAGTATTTTAGGAATCCAGTGCCCGCACTGTTAACAGCAGCAGGGACTGCAGCCTTGGCAGATGGCTGACAACCACTGCCCTACCAAGCACCACAGCCTCTCTGGTCTCATGGTTCGAGACGGTGCTTAACACGCCGTGTCAGCCGGCTGTGCAGTTATGCTAACGCGCCTCATCTGGGGTCCCGGTGGAGATAAACTATGTTATCCAATTGCAGTAATTTTTCTGTTGTAGACAGAGGCTGATTATCTGCAGTGATCATTACTGCAAGGTACTGAGATTCCCAGCGAAGCACCTGTATTAAATAACACATTGTCTGTGTCAAAGGCAGAAAGAGAACTGAAGGAACTAATCTTGCTATGGGTAAACTTTTAAACCGCTTTGATTCATGTGCTTCCACCTAGACTCTACATAAATTCTAACAATGGAAACTTGCAAAAGATTGGTGTGGTAGCACATTCATTTTGTCCGCAGCAAATGGAAACACTATAAACGAATACCAACAAAATCTAAAAATTCCTGGAGAACAAGAACCTCAAGCAAATTTCCTGCCTCACTGAGAGAGCAAAGTATCTGTTTTCCAATGGTAACAATTGCCAATACAACTGTGCTTAGAAGTCTAGATGCTAAACTGAAGTGGTAAGTTAAATCAGCCTAACACACCAAAAGTGTCTTTTCACCAAGGTGCAGTGTCATATGAAAGTGGCACACGTGAAAGGAGTACCATGTACATGCTCTTTCTGGGGTGAAGATTTCTGGGAAAAGGAAGCAAACAGGAAGGACTTTACAAGTGATAAAAGACCATTGTTCTTCAGTATTTGTAAAGTAATCTGAGAACACCAGAGTTTCTTTTGCATTTATGTTTCAAAGCACCACCATCCCCGTCTGCCTCTCCAAAGCAGGCTATTTAGATTAACAGAAAAATCTATATAGTAGGAAATATATAATACATCTTAACTTCTCTCTATATGTCAAAAGGTAACGTAGAACATCCATATTAGAAAAGAAACACATAAGTTAATAAGGCAAATGCAGAAAACACGGGTGGTTACATAAAGACTAAGTGAGAATTATGAACTGCCCTCTGTGGGGATTTTGCAGCTGAATATTTGGGATCAGGAACTGAACAAGAGAAGAATTTCAAGTCAAGATAAGGCTTTAGTTATTGATGTCTTATAACCTTCCTGTCCCCCTAATGTTAATGTCACAAAGAGAGAACTGCCACCTAGCACAGAGCCATTTGATGTAATGAGCAGCATCATGGATGTATTTGCTCTCTCAGCCTCAGTGATGTTCCACACTGACAGTGCCCAACAGCTGCCTGTGCAGTGCCTGACATGAGGCTGAAAAGCTCTGGCCACTTCTCACTGCACAGACCTCAAAACTTCAGCTAGACATGACATCTGCTATCCTTCCTGGCTATGTTGCCAGGGAAGCCAAAGCCTGAAACTAAAC
>JAWWES010000133.1:21653674-21729618 GCA_035583135.1 Lophotriccus pileatus
TCAAAACTTCAGCTAGACATGACATCTGCTATCCTTCCTGGCTATGTTGCCAGGGAAGCCAAAGCCTGAAACTAAACCAAGTAGCAAGCTGAAAAAAAAAAAAAAAAACAAAAAACAAAAAAACAAAACAAAACAAAAAAAAAACCAAACAAACAACAACAAAAAAAACCACCCACACAAAAGGCAAAGAAAAAAGGGTATTTTATCAAAATAGCATGATTTCCAGGCACTGCTGATGTTTAAGTGACTGTGCATTGCCAAATGTTTTGGCAGAGTCAGAAGCCCATAGAAAAGGCTCCCTCCCTAAAGGGAGAAAATGTAGGAAGGGCAGTGGGAGCATCACTGCCAATCTAAGACAGAAGCCAGCTCCAGGCAGGGAAGTGGGTATCAAGTACACTAAGCACTACATAGCTGGCAGCTCAGAGGTACAGGAGAGCACCCAAATGGGCTCTTTTTTTGACCTTCTTCTGCTTGCCCCCTCTTGGGCTGTCTCTGCCCAGGGGAGAGCTGCCAGTCACAATCCTCTCCTGCCTCCCCCGGGCCCACTAATGGCCTGCAGCCACGGGAATAATGTGATTTGTCAGGAAAGGGACAAATGCTGCAATAACAATGATCACCAAAACTCCAGCAATGGCACAGGGTAATTGCCCCTGCAAGACACTCTCGGTAGAACTAAGCTGGGGAAAGCCAGAGAAAGACATTATTTGCCTGTCCTTTATTGAAAATTTCAAGAAAACCAAATGTTGCTGCCTCTAGAGACTTCAGCAAGGAAACTAAGTGACAGGGAAGATAAATGATTCCTACTGGCAGTGACATACCCCACACAGAAACAGAGAGAATATTTTCATAACTTTGTGCTTTAAATGCCTTTATTAGAGAAACAAGATTTATGCTTCTGGCTCTGAGGGAGGGCAAGAGAAACTTAAACTGTACAAGTAGTTGTGTACACATGGATGCCTGTACGTGCAGATCACATCAGGCACAAGGAAGGGAAGAGGATTAAATATAATCTGTCTCTGAATGGAAAGGCCCTTCCTGCTGTTCTAAATTTTCCTGACTTTTGTTCTCATTAGAATCCTTAAGTAAAGTAAGGTACAATGCAATATGCTATGATCAAAGTCATAGCCTCAAAGAGGAGCCAACCTAGTTTTTCTTTTATAGTTACATCATAAATAAAGTCACTAGAGGACAAAAAAAGTAGGTATGATTCTTCAAGTAGTTGTGTGCATGTGTATTGTAAGCAAAAGCCTAAAACCATGGACTATGTTAAAAGAAACAAAGTATCATTTTTAACAGGCATAAGCCTCTGATGCCAACTTCAGACCAACATAACTATATTAACTTTACATTTAGCCTTGGACTGATGAAGAGAATAAGGGTGAATGATATTCATTCTGCCTATTAGTTCAGGCATCAATGTTAAGTACAATCACTGCCAAGAAAATGACTTAAAATAATGAAAAGGACAAGCACTATCCAAAACCAGTATTCCAAAATAAGCCCCCTGAAATGTGCAAACCATGCAAAGATGAGTTCATGAGGAGGAATACAGGAAGCATTTTTAAATCCCTGCTTTACGATGTTTTATAGAATCAGTAAAAACACAATAAGGATGGAGCTAACTACTTATCTTTCTAAAAGCTTGCATATGCTTTATGTCTGTCTTTAAATCCTATGGGGTTTCAAGACTCTTTATACCTCTAAGGGTGTTTTTTAAATCCTAGTAGGCACACAGGCAGGAATACCTGGGTTTCTCTCCCCTCAGCAGCTTGATAAACGAGCATTTGTTAAATGAAAAAACACCACCTGTAATACAGGGCAGGCTCTCTGTCCCATATTCTAAGAGGCTTCCCACCCACGTTGTAATAAATACACACTTACTGTGTGGTTATCAGGCCAGATGGGAGAAGATGCTGCAAACTGCAAAAAACAAGCCCTTGAGGCAGACTTGCCTGTACTTCTGTGATCTGCTGGGAGAAAGGGGCAGGGAGAGGTGGGGCTATGTGGGCAGCAAACTGGAGAACAAGTGGTGCTCCAGATAAGGTCTCAGTTCCCTCTGGGTTCTCATCTGAATATAATGGAGACATTGAAATCTGTTGTCAGTGAAAGTTGTGCTGCTTTCTCCTCTTCTATGGCCATTTACTTTTTCCATGTTCAAATGCAGATGGTCCTCCCACCTACTGAATGACAAACAGACATAGGTACACTGTGGACTTTCTCTCAAAGGTGAGCTGATCTCAGCTTGGTCTCTAGATTCAGCAAACTCAATTTTTTTTACAAGACTAATTTTCATGCTTTCACTTCGAGGAGATAAGTTTTACACTTGTGATTTATATTCAGATGAGACAACATAAAGCATCAAATGCTGGGTTCTTTGGGATTAAAAAAATAACTTAGGCCCACATACCAAATTCAGCATTTGGAATTCCCTGAAAATTTGGCTGTATAAATACATCTGCATTAGCCCAAAGGCAGAAAAAGAACCATACGCAATTTGTCGATTTCTCCATACTATCTGCATGAAATTATACATTAATCCAGATTTACCCAGACCACTGTATAGAGCTGAATTTGGCCCAAGATCACCGAAAACTGCACCAAAGCTTTCTGAAAGCCTTGTAAACCAGAGAAACCTATTCTTCAATCAGGACTGGCTTCTGAGCTGACAATGAAACCAGAAAATGAGACAGTTTCACATTTAAATATGAAATCAATCTACCTTCTTCACAGTTTCATCCTCCCTCTTCATAGTTTCTGGAGAACAAATCTCAAGAGTACTCACTTGCTAACCAATTATACTCTGTTGCCATAAGCAAATTCCAGTTGACTGTGTCATTTTCCCTCTCTGATATCCTTGCAGATCAAAACATTCAGCTCAGGCATACTGAGAAGCCTGTAACGTTTACTACAGGCTGAAGTGAAGACTGTGATAAAATGCTAGGACTTACCATGTTCCAGTCCTGCAAAGGAGACAAGGTACCTATTCCTAAAACCGGAGGGCAACTTGACCTTCCCATGCTGCATTCCTGCATGGAAGTTTCAGAAAATTTCTGCCACTTCCCTGCAACTGCTCAACAGAAGCAGCACTTTCCTTTGAGGGTTTTGGAAAAATCCCCTTTTATGCTAATTCACAAAATTGTTGCCGGTTTCCAGAAGCAGAAACCAAAAGCAAATCTGACTCAAGGAACTGTAGAAATGGATTTGGCTCCCTGGAACTATGCAAAGAATCAAAGTTTCATTTGATATTGTTAGCATTCCCTTCATTTCCCTGATGAGAACTGTAAGGATACTGGGATCTCTTGCACTTCATCACTTCAGTATACCAAGTTAGAAGACAATATTTAAACACCATCACATATTGCATTCATGCAGTATGTGCTCCTCTATTTAGACATGGATCTCCGTCTGATGCGAATATGCTTTCTCTTTAAGGTTTCTTCCAGAATTTATCAGGTTGTTATTACTTACACTTTTTTCCCCGCTAAGATTTGGAACTGTTCACAGGCAGATCAATCCACAGATGAAGTGAAAAAGAGATTAAATGTGATTTCTTTTACCAAGGAGTGAAGTCTGTATGAATAATATAATGCACCTCAGACATTTTGGTGACCAAAAGAACTATACAGATTGTATAGCAGCATGAAGATAAAATTAATTTGGTCTCTTTGCATGGTATCTGTTATGAAAGCAGTTAAAATAGTTTTGTATATTTTGGATGAGTTGAGGAAATGTCACTTTCATGATTTTTCCTTCCCTCTCCTTTCAATCAGTGTCCTTTCATTTTCATTTTCATGCACCTGCTAAGTGCATCCTGCTTTATTCACAGTTCAACATGATGGGTTTCACATTTAGTGGAAAATGAACAATTCGTACCCTGAAGATTCCAATTATTTGGCTCCCTCAGAGATTTGCCGTTGGAGTATCAATGAGGAGAACGGAAAGTGAAGCCAGAAAAAAATGAGAAAGTAACTTTCCCCCCTCCCCCCAATAAAGTGTTGTTACAGGGGAAGGAAGGCTTGAAATCAGCAGCTTGACAGCCAAAAAGAAACAAAGAGCAAAAGGTTGTTGAAGGAGATCTGAAATTTCACACATTTGCATCATTATCAGGACAGATTTATTGCAGTTCTAATTCTGCCAGATATGCTTGAAGAGAAAAAATAATATTGAAAGGAGGTCGTGCTTCTCCTCCATACTGAACAAATAACTGTGTTCTTTCAGAGGAGTATCAAACAACCTGCAATGTCACCCTTTCTTGTCCTTGTGATCTTTTGGTGAGGAATGTAAATTTAACTCTCTCTACGAGGGGAGAACTTCCTCCAGCAATTCAATCCAACTCTAAATCTGAAGGCAATTTTTAAATCTTAAGTGCATTTGTTAAACCACAGTCAGATACAAACCTGGCCACAGGGTGTGCCCAGATCCTATGGGACTCTTAGTTCCCACTCACAGATCCGAAGACTTTGAAGTGTTTATTGTAGGACGGTTCAAGGCTCTGTGTTCCTGGGCGTTTTGCCAGTGGTTCAGCAGAAGTAAAATATCAGATGTTCAGATTTACTGCATAAAGAGTTAAGGGCAGAGTGATCTTATTTGGAAAGCCTGGACTCAAGAGTTTGACGAACCAATTAATCTCTCCAAGGTTCAAAGAATTCACAATTTCCTTTCCTCTCTCAATTACACTTTCCTCCTGGATTCAGATTTATCAGATTCAGGATAGATTTGACTCCAAGGTACAATCCAGTGCCACCTCTATGTCGGGCGTGTTCAGAGCACTCTCTATTCTCAATTACACTGCACTAGCACTTCTAGATGAGCAGATTGGTAGCTCTGGGTTATGGGTGAGGCAAAACAGAGGAGACAACCCAGTTGACATGAGCTAATAATGACGATGCAGTGTCCAAGACAAGGAAAGGTTAACTCCTGTAGAAGTACCACTGGTGTATTTTCCAGGCCTTGCACCTAACACCGACTTCTACAAACTAGAGTCCCAAACAGAACCAGAAACAAAATGGTCAAGACACCACAAGACAAGCTATTTTTATAATTATATCAGTGTATGTGAAACACAAAACAAGGTGAACTTTTAAATAGGAAATATAATTTGATAAAAAGGTTTCCCCAAAGCCACTTTTTCCTCTGACCCCACAGTTTTAGATATTCAAACGAATGTCTGGTAAACTTTGGGATCTTGGTGGCACTCTACTGATCCTAATTTTAGGATCAGTAAAATTCCTCTACATCTTCAAGAACAATATCACAGGAGGAAAATTAGGAGAGACAGGAAATAGTCAGCCATTTAAGTTCTTATCTGGCTGCTCATCTGGCTGATCACAAAATCCCAATTCTCTAACCAACAGAGTTCCCTTTCTAACCTTCCACAGTGCAGACATGAAATCAACTTTGGAAAATAGATTACAGTGTGCCATTTCCAATTACCGATTTCTCATGCAGGTAGGTAGGAGAATTTTGCAGTAGTGGTATCCCCTGCATACATGTTCATTGTCGTCTTTGTCACATTATTCAAATAACAGGGGAGCATTGATGTTTCCAAACAACAACAAATAAGATTGCAATGACAACTGTTGTACAAAGCAAGCTCTCCTTCCTTCTGAAAGGGTTATTACATGAATTACTTGGTTTGGTCTTGTTTCAGCGTAATAACCTGGTAGGAGAGAGGGAGGGGGAAACATAATGATAAAGAAAGAAATTGGAGAGCAAACAACCAGAGAAGGTCTGAAATGTACATTTGGACAATAGTATCATGCAAGGGAACAGAGTGTACTTACAGCCCACTGAGGCCTGTCTTTTACTACAATAACAGGGACATCATTTACTAAACAAACACCAGCTGCCTATAGATCTCCGACACCTGACTATTCAGGCAGTTCAAAAAAACCTTCATCAAACACAGTCATCTATTAAAGAGGAAAAGCAGAGCTTTCAATGCTAAAAATCAAAAGAAAAAACAGTACAGTTTGTTCCTCTCAAAGATATGGAAAATTATTTTTGGACAAGCATTTCTTTTCTTCCTGGGCATACTACATGAATCAGTCAGAGCTCTGTGCTGCAGGGAAGGGAACGCATCTCTTGTTTCACCTGGGGAACAACACCCACAACAAGAATGGCTGTTTCGAAAATCAGCTGCACATGGGCACGCTTCCTCAGTTTCCTCAACTGACAGTCCAACACTGACTCTCCAGGAAGCTTTCCTTCATGTGCAAAGCTGGATGGAAAAAACATAAAACACTTGAAAACATATTTTGGCTTGCTTGGTTGCCCGTTCTTACCCATGCACATTCATTTCCTATGCAGTGTGGATCACTTTGCAGTTCTGTAGAACAACTGAAAGCAAGTAGTCGCTCAGAATGGTTCAATGCTTGCGGGATGGCATCGTTGCATTTGGGTTGCTGGAGAGTATTCCAACCAGCATGGGCCATATGTGATTATCAGCATTTGTCCCAAAGTGCTCTTAGCAGAAGCACCAGAACCACGTCTACAATATTTCACAGTGAAATAGATAATCACAGTAAGCCAAAAGAACTAGGAATTACCTCTTCTCCTTCTCTTTCCAGAGCTGCCTTCATGGCAACATCTATTGGGAGAAGAGCTGCAAAACCGGAGTTCTGTAGCCCCCTCCACCTGCCATTACAACATGCCATCCAGAATGGAGGCTGACTGCTTTTTAAAGAAACTACATGCCGAGTGGATGGAAGAGTTGTGAACCACACTGTATGAACTAGGAGGACACTCTATACCCGCCAGTGTAAATGGAGTGCCAAGGTCTCTGCAGTCATTCATCACCACCCTGTAAATCTGCACTTGCTTTCCAGAGCTGTTATTTATTTGTGAAGGAGGTCCTAAACTTTCTGTTCGCAACTGCCAAATGTTCAACTGGAGAGCAACCTTGAAAGAGAAGAGCATTACAGTTTAAACACTAACAGAAAGGCATTTGCCCACTGATTTGTTCTCTTCTGCTTTGCTAAATTTGGCTGTTTTTGTTTGCCAAAAACTTACTCCCTTTTGGACCACAATTTAACTCCCACTAAGGTCACTGACCTTCCTTTGCAATTATGTTGTGATTCCAAACTACTGCACTGCTACAAATACAGCACTGTTTCGGGTACTTACAAACCTTTAATACTACAATCCTCTCTGTACAAGGAGAGGTAAATCCCGGCAGAACACTAGTAACTGCTGCAAGACCTGCATTCTTTCTTCCCTGACTCTTGAGAATCACTAAAAATAGCCACTGCCCTTTAGTCTGCAGGCAAAATGCACTCAACTTAGATCATGCTTATGACATGTACCCGATGAGTCTTTAAAACTCATCAGTGCAGACCTTACCACTTCTTCAGGCAACTATCCCCGTGCTTAATTATTTTTCTCCTTTGAAAGATTTTCAGGGGATCTACGTGAATCTCCTTACTTTTAATCTCAGCCCACTCAACCTTGTCCTCTGAGAACACAGAAAGATATCTGATCTCTCCTTTGTAATAATTTTTTTTCATCTGTTCAAACACAGGTATTTCACATGAGAATTGGCACGGAAATTAATGAAAGTAGAGGAATTTTTAAAATCTGCTAACTATGGGGCCCATATCACCCACAACTTCTTACCATCTTTTTGTTTCAGACTCATACTGCAAGGGACAGAAATACACGGGACATACTGAGGTTTGAGAGCAGTCAATTGCACATGCCATAAACTGTACACCAATATAAGGTAAGAACAAAGAAGCAGGATGATTTCTCTCTTTAGATAGCCATCTGTATTGGAGACACAGTTCACATTTAGAGAGAATGGCCATGTGAATCATCAAAAGGAAGATAAAAATCCACAAACTGTTGTTTGGAGGTGACGGTGGCAATTGTTTTGGAGGTTACATAGCATAGCTACAATAACTGGCGATACATTTATTTCATGAACAACCATCATGAGAGACAGTAGCTCCTTTTAATATTACACTCTGAGCTTACATAAAGTATCCCTGTCTCAGACTGTGAATTCTTCAGAACAGATAATGTTTCCTGCAGGTTATTCTACTTTTCCAGTCATAAGCGCAACTGCGGTCTTGACAGCAGTTACTGAAATATTAAAATGACTCCTGTGAACCCTACTTTACTCTGTAACCTGAACTTGAGACTCAGCTTAAACTGCAGACAGATGTAACAATTTCCCTTTGTGCAATTTCCTTTCCCTTTGCCTAGTTCATTTTGTCAGGTTAAAAACTTGATGAGCCTCAGATGATAAAGCTGTGTGGCAGTGAAAGGCCAGGCACCTTCAAAGAAGCAGCTCTGTTGCACAGACTCATCTTCAGCCTGCTTGCTCTCTGGCTATTCTTTTGCTCAGCACTCAATTTGGATGTTCAAAGTAAAAGGAAAGCCACGACTATAAGCCATTTTATAAGTTCTGAGGCCAAAAGCTTGACATATCTTGGTGTCATCTTGTGACTGAGCAGAATTCTTTAATTTTATGTGTTCGGAGGTCTAATAGACTTGCTGTCACATGGTTGTCTGTCTTCTTTAAGACTGGACTTCCTTTTACTGACTGACTTCTTTCTGGCTGCAATCCCCAGAAACAGTCAAATTCCTCTCTTTGTGCCTGGAAATCTTCCTTCACAAAACTCTGCACAAGAGATGTGGTTGAAAATGACAGTCATTTATCTGATGTCACTTCATCTGGGAGTCCTGTACCCTCACCTGTCAAAACTAAGCCTCTTCACCATGGTCCCTTCGGAAACTTCCTGATGCTGCTCTGAGCCACAAGGCTTTCCTTTCACACTCACATCACCTCCAGAGACAGCTGAAATTTATGGGCACAGGCAGCCCAACAGCCCCTTGTATGCCCTGTCCCCCCATGGTGCTGGACACAGCCCAGCAGCACTCAGGGATGCTGAGCATATTCCAGTCTGCTGCTGTTGTCCCAGCTGCCATTTACTACTTGCTTCTGCGGTGTATATACACACAGAAGAAAAGTCCTTTTATCCACCTTGAAGCATTTCATCTTCTCCCCAGACCCATACCAGCCTCTACCCTTCAGCTCAATCACCAGTGCTTTCTTTTTTAAATAAACTTCACAGACTCATCCTCGCTCTTCCATGACCCCCATCTCTGCCAACCTTTCCATCTGGTACCTTTCTGGCTGCCCAGTCCCATCAAGAAACCCTTGTTCACACACATTCAGTGGCCAAAAAAATGAACGAGCAAATAAATAAATGATTTAAAGGAATTTGAGCAATCAGAAAACTGTCCCCTGCCCTCTGATGTTAACCAATGTGCAGCTAATTTTTCCCTGACAGCAAAATGGCCTGGGAAAAAACAGGGCAGTTTTAAGGAGAGAGAAGATCCCGAAGGGCCAAAGTATGAGATTACCAGTAACAGTGAAAGCTAATATTTCCTTTCCATCAGACTGATTTCTGTAACTAAGGATTGCTGAAGAATAATTCTCTAATGGCAGGGAGAAAAATTATGTGAAGCTAGAGATTTTGGCAGAGATATTTTGTCTCAATTTATCCAGAAGTCTAAAAAACCAGAAAGCCATCCACTGAAGGATAGTGACCAGGGTACATTGCAAGAAAAATAATTATGGCTGGGAAATACTGACATGTCTGCTCTCCCTAAACTACTCATTTGGAGGCATGTTACTCTGCAGGTGGATCAAGAACACATGTAGTCAGAAATGAACCCAGACAGAAAAAAAAAAAAAAAAGGGGGAAACTTTGGCTTAATTTACAAGTTCCTATTCAAAACCACTAACATGATCCCCGTCCAGAAGGCAGGACAGACCTCTATATAAGGAGTTAACATGATGGGAGAGTTGACAAAAATTGGAATACAGCCTAAGAAGTTAGTAGACTCTCGGTAATTGGAATTAAATAATCAACTTCAACCACTATGAAAATGTACTGTGGAGAACACTCTTCCATTGCCAAGGAGATGAATGGGATAATTGTATGGCTTTTCCATCTCTAGCTGCTATGATTCGACGGTAGAATAATCCGCAGGCAACTGAATGCCTGCAATTCAACAATGAAATACCAGGATCAATATTTAATTCACAATTCTGTTACCTTTCCTTTAAATCCACTTTAAGCATATTAATGCTCTGAAGACATTAAGAGGCTTTTATTCCTGGGTGAGTGCATCTGGAGCAGAATGCCGCCTGCGTGGTCTCAGGTTTCAGTATGTATTGACTCATGCTTTTTGCCTTGCATATGTATTGTGATAAGCATTCATTAAAATCACAGTAAAGAAAAGAGCAAGCGAGCACTTGAATCCTGAAAACCATCCTTAACTTCACTATGAGTCCTGCATCACTTTGGCTGGGCCATTCAACAACTGCCTGCCTGCTGAACAAACGGTACAGCAGCACTTACCCACCTTGCAGACACACCGCAATGCTTAGTGAAGGTGAAATTGCAGCTGCTCCTGGCAAAGTGGTTGAGGAAGAGAAAAGAGGGGCAGGACACAGCCATAACTTGGGATTCCCAAGTACAGGAGGGATGTATTTGGGCAACATACGTTGTTAGCCCCAGCCTAAGCACATCACTCTGTGGATGCAGCTACCGTTTTGCCCATTGGCAGGTGCTGGGGAACCACATGTTGTATCTCCCAGAGGCAGGTGCAAAGATTGCCACCACCCTCGGGGGAGGCTGAGGAAACTTGCATCTTCACCCATGCCAAGCAGGCATGCTCTTAGCTCAAACCACTCTTAGGAGCATCCCAGCACCGTGTCCCTGCCTGTGTCAGTCAGTGGTGTGCAAACACACAACAGGGTTATCACGCCAAATGGCAGCTTGTCCTACTTGCATCTTGGCTGTACATCTGTCTGTAGCACTGCCTATCTTCCTGCTAGGGAAGTGCAGAGAAAACTATTTCAACCACATCTGTAATTGTTGCTTCCCAAGCTGACTTCCTGGTATGGATGTGCAACACAAGATTATGGCTTGGGAGGCGGCGCTCACAGTGTTGTGGGCACCCAGATGCTCAGCTCCTCTCAAGGTAATGCTAAGACAGCCCCCCAGGGCAGTCCGCCCAACACAACATGGCCAGTCCCCTCACTGGTTCCCTAATAACAGCCAGCAAGAATCAAAAATAAGTTCATGACCCTGCTTAAGACAACAGACCTCGCAGTCAGCTGCCAAGCTAAGGCACCAGGAGCCTGTAATCGAAACATGCCTTGTGAAGAGAGGCACACATGAAATATTAATTTCCTACATTGCTTGCACTAGCATAGTAATAAAAAGTTCATCCTCATGGCCTGCTCTGGCCCCTGTTAATGTTTTTTATCACTGTACCTAAGATCTGGGGGAGGCAGGGAGAGTAACAGACAGGAAAAAGCCTCCTTTGGAAATGACAGCCCTAATGGAGCTTATCTCTATCAACAGTAATTCAATCCAAAACGTGAGGTGGAGGGTTACAATACTCTGTTAAGAAAACATTCTCTAAAATAAAATCCCTTCAAACTTCAACTAGGCCCTGGTTTTTTTTTGGTTTTTTTTTCCTCCCCCTGCTTTCTCCCTTTTCTTCCTTTTAACCTTGTCTCCCACTTACCCTCACTTCTGAAGGCAAAGGGCTGGCAGCAAGGCCAGGATTTTTCCAGAGAAAGCCACTGTGTCAGCTGTGGATTTTGCAATGGAGATGTATCTGAACGTGTTAACTGATGCACAGCTTATGACATTTCAATTAGCCGAGACAAAGACCCAGTGTTCCTACGATAAAGCCCTAGTATCTCTCTCTCCCCAGGGTCTTAGCAGAGAATGCAATCTGGCTTCACTTTCTGCATGATAATACAACAACTTCCTTAATTACTTTTATAGCAGAGTATGGTAGTTTTCCGAGTTTGTGGTTTTTCCCCAGTGTTGCACAAAGATGAACAACCCTTATTATTAGGAGAAGTGTAGGCAGAAAGATGATTGAGATGGCTCAAGTCCTATGATTAGGCTGGACAGTTTTTAAGAAATTCAGATCTTTAAGTTTCTGCTGGCAAGAGGAAATGATCCCCTTGGCTGGGAGGGAAAAAAGCAAAGCCCTGTCTGCTCACTGCATATTTTCAAGGACCTAGAAGTACTGCAGGAAACTACAAAGAATTGTAATTTTTGTTTTTAAGATGCAAAAAGGGCTGCTGCTGAGCATCACAGATGAGACCCTACAAATTTTGAGTAACTAGGTTTTTGTGGTAGCAGCCAGTCAAAATTTGTCTTTCTTTTTCAGTAACTTTTCTGGTTGGGATTTGTGTTGGCAAAGATAAGAAAACCAACAAAAAACCCCTAGATAAATATAGAAGCATTATTGATTTCTTGGAGGGTAGGTTCCTTTTGGGATAAACTCACACAAAAAGAAACAAGCAATCTCAGCACATACCTTGAAGTGTTCAGCAAAGGGCACACTCCGTGCCCAGCTGCTCTCATGAGATAAGGCATTTGCATACATGACAGCCAGGTACTTGTTACTTACAAGAGGATTCATAATTGAGTTTCAGGGGATTATCAACTGTAATAACCTCATAACTGAGAATTTCAGTGTAATCTGTATAAAACAAAAGTACCACATAATGTCAGAGAAATGGCCTTGTTTTCATTAAAAGACAAGGAGCATTGGAAGAAATACTGTTTGTTTGACACCATCCAGTTAAGGCACTCAGGGAAGATCTCCCATGTATTAGCAAGATTCAACAGCTAAAGGTACTGTCACAATGCTCTTGCTGAGAGGCTCATGAAATCATCAGGCACGTATGTGTGAGCAGGATGGGACAGGAAAACGAAAAAAAAAAGAAGATGCCTGGCCTCCCTGAAGGATGCTCTGGAGTGTTGTCCCTTCAAAGTGTCATCTTACCTCCTTCCCGGCAATCACCCCAAAGGAGGAGGATGGCCCTGGGGGATGTAGAGCGCACTCTCCCTCTCCTTCTGACTTCTCGCTCAACTACCTTTTTCTTCCACCTGTGCCAGAGACAATGCTGCCAAGAGAAACAAACCAACTGAACCTTCTCACTTTGGTCATTTAGGAGACTGAAGGATGGAAAAAGAAAAGGGAAATTAAAAAAAAAAAAAAAAAAATCTGCAGATTTCAAGTGATGGTCCTGGCACGCCTAAGTTACAGCTCCTGCCTACAGCGCTGCAGGTTAGAAATCACAAAGAGCAGCTGCAGTCCAGCAGCTGGGTGTGTAACAGGACCCCAAAAAGCTGCAAAACCTGTGAGCTCTCTGTGAAAGCCAGCCATGCTCCAGGCCTCTCTTTTACCCCACAAATCCCATTCTGTTCCCAGACCTTGGGAACTACGCTCCCATTCCATAGCTATCCTAAAGCAACTGAGTTGCAAGCAAGGGCTGACCACTTCAGGTAGCTCAGGGATGCTTTTGTCCCAGTGGTAACCACATTAAAAGTCCCTCCATTTACAAGATGATTAAGAAATAGGGGGATAAAAAGACCATATTAATTGTCATTCAGATATTCCCTATGTCTGCTAGTTTCTCCACATTTTCTCCAGCAAAAGAAAATCAGGAACTTATTCTTCAAGATGAAAGTGAACTTTTAGAGGGCAGCTGCTCTAGTTATTAGTGGGACATGACAACTGGCATCTTCCCAACATCTATGTTTTCACCAAGAAATAGACTCAAAATGGCTCCATAAGAGAAAAATCATTAAATAAGTCTACTTAATGGTACACCCACACAAACGTATAGATGTACACATACATGTAAGGGCAGAAAATATTTGGAAATTTAATAGTAACTGACTGGCAAAGAAGACAAAAAAAATAGTAGATTGAAAAAAAAAGACCACTTTTGAACGGAGAACACTGAATGAAGTCATCATTCAGTCACATCACTCATCCAATTGCTCATGCTGCTCTTACACTTTCAGCTCTGCAGATTGTCAATGCAGAACCAAGGTCTGATCTCGAAACAAAGCTTTGCACCAGCACACGTGGAAAAAAGGTGCTCTGCAGCTTTTCACTGAGGTTCCTGGGGACCTTGTGAGTTTTGTTACTGCTACAGTATTTGTTATCTGCGTTTATTTGTTCATATAGAAAACCTTTGTCATTATTAAGCACAACAGGGCCTAAGCATGTTGCCTGTATGCTTTACCTCAAATACTCCAAAACCTATTCCTGTAGCCAGTCCACAGGATCACATCTGAAGATTTACAAATTCAAGGTCTGCATTCACACTCCTGCAGTTCCTCCTCAAGTTCTAAAGCCACTTTACTAGTTATTTAAAACAACTTCATATTCCTCAGTAGGAAACAAGCTCAGCAAATGCAGGAACACAGAAGTCTTTTTTTATTCACATTAAACTGTGGGGATTTAAAGAAATATATTTACACAAGACTTCATACAGCAGGATTTCAAAGGCTCTCTAAAGGCAAATAAACAAAGGGGCCCAGAGGAGACAGCAGCCACTGGCCTCTGAGCCTTGGCACAGACCTGTGAGCATCAGGAGAGCAGACAGCTTCTCTGCAAAGCTCTTTGTGAGCCCCTGAAGCTCATATACTCCCACCAGAGGTCAAATGGGAAAGCCCAGCAATTCTTCCCCCTGCGACATCTGCTCCAGTATCTCTCTGCCATGAAGCCATCTCTTACATAGCAGTCTTCAGGCATCACTCAGATCTTTAGCTCCAAACCAGCTCTCCCTTTCACCAGCTGCCCTATCAGTTCCTTATAATGGCTTCTGAAAAAAACAGCTAATAGCCCTGATACCCCTTGCTCTGTTTATTTAAGGCAGTCCAATTGAAGTGGCTGGGGGATGAGCAAACTTTTCCCAGGAGATGGAGGCCCTGACAGTAACTGCACAACTGCCTGTTGCATGGATAGCTGCACCCTATCTGCTCCCCCAAACATCACTTTTGGGGTGCCCTAGGGACAACACTTTCTATGGGGTAGCCCAGCCTTATCTTGCCCTGCATCCCTGCACAGTGATGCTCAACTCCCCCTAATCTGTTCTTTGCATTTTATTTGGGTCTGGTAAGAACCTGCTGATGTCCAGTGCAGCCCTTAGGAAGAGATTAAATCTTTCCAAGCCTTAAGCCTAACCTATATGCACACCTCCAGTTGTACTTTGCCACCAGACTCTCAGCGGTGTACCCAGACTCCCAGACATTCTCTAACAAAGAGGAGGAAACAAGACACACACACAGATGCCTATGCATGGGAGTGAAAAGAAACATTTTCAGGTACCAATGTGGGGCATAAAGCTGGAAGGAAAAGGAGGAAAGCAGTGGCATCCTACCATGATTGTGAGATGTACTTAAGAAATGTAAATAAATGCAGTTATTTCCCCTAAAAATTAGATTTGAGTGAAGACACCTTAGGAATGGCAAAGACCCTTAAGGTTAGTTCTGCAATCTGTATTTGCACTTCTTCTATAATTTTTATTCTTTTTTTTTCCCCCTTGGATTTAATTAGCTGCAGTGCACCCTAAAAAGAGTCTCAGAAATTTCTGACATACTCTGGACTCTTTCCAGCCATTAGATGAGCCTGTCTTCATCTGCCTTCATTAGGAATAGATCTGAGTATGGTTGTGAATGTAAACAGCATTGTAACTGCACCCTGAGTCCACAGCTAGTCAGAAAGATAAAAGAAAATTCTCCCTTTTACAAACTGCTGGTTTATTCCAAAGAAACATGCACATTCCTTCTATTGAAAACACTCTCAGTTCAAGGGGTTTTTTCCCTAATATTAAGCACACGTATATAAGGTTATGTTGTTTTATTCTGTAACATATTACATTTGGCCTTTTGCCCACAGGAGAACAGAATGGCCCATTTGTAATTAGAAAAGGCATCCACTGTTTGACTGTATCTTATCTCTGCTCTCTATTCTGTCTCCTGCCTGGAAAAACAGACATCACAGTGGTTGGTCAAAGCAACATTTTTTCCACTGGAACATGACCAAACCCATACTGAAATTGCAGAAGCCAAATAAATGTCTCTGATTTACAGATTAATAAAGGAACCAGGTCTCCTGACTAGAGAGGGTCAGCAAAAACAAGCATTAGAAAAGGGAAAATGTTTGTACAGAAAATGTATGGGGATCATAAATGATCAAATGCTGGGAACCCACCACTATCATCTGACACTCTCAACTGAATGCCACAACTATGTTGATTCTACCAAGAAGTAGTGTATCAAAGGACCAAACAGGCTCTGCCTCTTTGCTTACAATCAATTTGATGCCAGCAGAAGCACTTTATAAACTAAGTTTAAAATTAGCATAGAGCATTTAACAGGCTTTCAGTAAAACTGTCTTCATTTGTATAATCCAATCTTCCATTCACTGTGATACCTTGAGGACTATAAAATTCATAAAATAGAATTTCTTAGCCTAAATTGTAGCATAAAAGCTTTAATGAGGTTCATGGAGAAAGGCCAACTGTGGAACCAAACACAAAATTCCAGCAGGCCCAGTTAATACCTGACCTATCTGCAAATCACCAAGAGAAATGCAGCCCCAGCGCAACTCCATTGCAGAAGAAACAGAGGAGCCAGAATAAACGGATGGAGCAAGGCTGGATCAGCCTTTTCTGGGGAGAAGGTGCATTTTGATGGCAGTATTAGGAGCTGTGGCAAAAAGCAGCTATGTACATAGGTTCCAGCAGGAAGAAAACCAATGCTTATCCATTAGTTGGGAGGGTCCTTAGCTTTAAAGCCCTGGAGACAGCAGAGGTAATCTTCAGAAGGATTTCCCACAGAAATTACTCTTTTCAGGGAGATCTAACATAAGGCAAAGGCAGAAAATACAATAAAAACCTTCCTATCTTCTTTATTTCTGGCCTGACATTTCATAACACAGCAACAGCAGTTCTCTTGTTTTGTCCATTGCAGTCAGGCAAGCATAGTTAATTAACTGCTTGGTTTAACTTGGTAAATAAGAGATAAACCACCAGGTTAATAAACAAAGGGCTTAATAAATCCACAGAAGAAATTACAATTGTTCATAATACGGATGCAAAGGCAGCCAAACAGGGTTATGGTTACTAGTGTGAACACCACTGCTCTGCCACGTTGGTCTCCCTGGCATCCTACCATGCCAAGTATTTCTCTCATATTCTCCACATCACCACACAACCTCACCCCTGCCTTGTCCATCCCCTCCTCTATGGGAAGCGCTCCTGCCATGTGCCAGATATTGCCATGACACCCATACAGCAGTTTCCAGGCCCCTGTGGGACAAGGCAGACGTGCTGAGAGTGGCACACTCCTCACAGCTCCTCCTCAGGGGTGTCCCACTGTGACAACAAAGCTTAAAGAGATTATTTAATCATCTGCATTCTGCATGAATTAGAAAAGCCTGCAGCATAAAATCCTGGCATTGGGGCTTCATTGGGGTGCCCATTCCCAGGGCCTGGGGGCCGCCAGCACCAGGTTGTCCCACAGCATCCCGGGAGACTTATCCCCTTGCCGGGTACCACAGGGATGAGCTTCCACAGTCCCTGTGCCATTCCAGCCATCACCATGCCTGGCAGTGAAATGGCCATTTCCAGCTGCCAGGATCAGCAGGCAGCCAGCACCTGCCCTCAGGCACAGCTCTTTTACCAGTAGCAAAACAAATTGGGAAGTTTTCACAGAAGGAGGGTGTAAAGATCTGAATTGTGCAGGGCAGCAAAGTTTTCAGTTATTAAAACTGGCATCCCCGGAGTCTGTGCAGCCTGTGGTTGGTAGCAGCCACCTTGATGCAAAGCAGCAACGCTTCCCAAGAGGGAGAAGTGCTCCCTGGCCTGCCCCTCAAACCCCAAACAGCTCGCCAAGCCTCCTCCAAGGAGGAGGGACTTTATCTGCCACTAGCAGATAACAGAAAACACCATTTAGCTGACATTTAGCCCTTGGAGACAATGCAGGGATTTGAACTCAAGAGGTCCCAGTCCTCGGATTCACACAGAGACCAACCACTTGAGCAGGGCTGTGGCCCTGTATGAGTTTTCTGCTCAGGAGGAGGGTCCTGGCCCCCTTCTACATAATCCCAGATACTGCCTGGACACAAGTGAAGCCTGACATGCTCCCACATCATATGATGAAGAGTGCATGCCAGCAAAGTGTAACAAATTATAAATGCCAATAATGGTTTATCAACAGACTTCTTCCTGCTGAAAAGAAAGGCCAGGCACAAAAAGTTATTGCTAAGTGCAAGGAGGCATCTGCATTTTGGTTGCACTCTGTTACATAGAAAATTCAGATTCATAAGCAAGCCTGATTGAAATAAGAGTTCCTTATATCTGAGGCTTAGGTTCAGAATCATTATTAGGAAAAAACAGAGTATATCAGGGACAAAGAGCATTTTTTGCTATTTGGAATTTCACAGTTAAGAGGAATGGATTTACATGGATGGATGGCTAGATGGATGGATGGGTGGATAGACAGATACAGACAGACATGCATTATTTATTATCTTATTATGTTATAATATATACAACTACTTTTTAAACATGATGGTCATTGTTACAACCACAAGCTTGTTTAAATGGCTTTTAAATACGAAACAAACAGCCTATCTTTTTTTTCCAAATACATCTCACAGTTCACATCTGAAACAGAAGTGACATGGGAAAATGTCTTTTTGAGCAAACTTAGCTGTCTTTGAAGTGTCTGTAACTCTGAATCCAAATCCCTAGTCTTAATTGGTTAGACGCTTGATTTTTCTTTCTTCTAAGGATTATTTAAAAATTCAGTACAGAGACATCAGATCTGCAGTGCTGTCATTTTAAACTTAAGCTAGTGAGGCAACAGAACAAGAAAGCCATCTTGGGAGTTAACACAACTTTGGCTGAATGCTTTGTATTTGCCATTTATTTCTGTGATTCATATTAATAAATGAGACAGATGCAAGCGGCATATTTCTGAAAAGTATCTTGCTCATAACTGCAGCTTATTGTATTTTACTAAGCAAACTGATTGAAACATTAAATTCCCAGGGCTAAAATTTTATATGTGATCTTTTTCTTTTTCTGTACTAAAACTCATCTTTGCAGGTAATTTAGCAATCCCGTATCTCAAAATATGCATTAGCTAAAAAAATGGATCTTTATTAAACATTTATCGATCTTCACTCTGCATAGAAATAGAGAAATCCTTCCAACCATCATTAACTGGTAGGTTTGTGAGTCTCCGAGTTAGTAATGCATTTTCTGACCATTTTCTCTTTGCTAGAGCTGCAAGTAAGTAAAGAAGTTTACCAACAGAGATGAACTACACACAGCTCTACAAACCAGAGAGCCTGATCCTGTAAACATAGCTGATGCAAACAGTCATGTTGATTAGAGTCAGAAGAATAAAATGAAAACAGAACATTCTCCTGTGCGAGGGCTTGAAAGATCAAACCAAAGGGAAAGAAATGTGCTCCTCAAGTGCACTGACAAAGGATGTTATGGGCCAGACCCATGGCCCAGAAGAGTCCTGCCTGATCATGTTTTTCCCAGTCCCAGATCCTGGACAGGGAAGGGAGTGGGATGATGGGAGGAGCTCCCACAAGCAGGGTCAGGCATTAAGTTCTGGGAGGTTACACCACCAGCAAACTGCAGTGATGCAGAATGAGGTATTCTGCATTTCTGCTCCTATGACAGTTGGTGGAGCCCAGACATCTCACTTACCCAGTGTCCAGCGCTCTGCATGGCCACCACCCACCCCATGCTTGTACAATATGCCAGTATTTGAAGGCAGGCATTTGGATACTGCTGCAGATGAAAGACATCTGGCTCCCCGGAAATACCTCCGAAGAGGAGAGGCATCTATTTTTCACTTTGGCTTTTGTTATACTCAGATACTTTACTCCTTTCAGATCTACTAAACATAAAGGAATGTTTGAGTGCTTTTACTATTGTATAAAACTGACAACTAATCATGAGCAAAAGCATGCTAAGGTATCCATAGGAGCATCTGGGCACAAAACAGTGTGGCCTCTCCAACTTACACATGTACAGCCACCCGGGGTGACACATCCCCTATGCCAGAGAGGACTCTACATGCAAAGTGCAAGATCAGCTCATGCACCCAACACTGCACAGAAGCAGAGGACAACATCACAAAACCCAGAGCAGCATTACAGCATGACAGAAACTTTAACACAGGAGTATTCTGATTGGCACAGCAGAAGCTTCATTTCCAAAAGCATTCCTGAGAACAGTAGGTCATAGCTCCCAGCTACATCCACCATCAGGTTGCAAATGCCTGCGATTTAGGTGCTACCTGTCTTACCATCTTTGCCTGCCTCCTCCTCTGACAAGCCTGAGAGGATTTGGTCTGCAGAGCATCACGCCTCACCTGAGCACACAGTTTGTATCAGTTCAGGGGCAAACTAAATTCTGGCAATATTACTACCTCCCGTGGGCAGCTCCAAGAAGTTCCTGGAATTCAGCACATCCCATGTTGTTCGGATCAGTGCTATCACCCCAGGTGACACAAGTCAGTTCTAGTCACAGCAAAGTCCACAGGGCTGGTTGGGAAAAGGTTGCTGCACACTAGCCTGAGAATGCGGGCGCTAAACTAGAGAGTGCCCAGCTGCACACACCCTTTGAACATTTTTACTTCGAACTGACCAACAGGAATTATCAAATAAGAAGTGCGGAAAGTTCTGTGCAGCTTACTAATTTAAATCACCTTACCAACACTGACACCAAACCAAAGCTTCACAGCTCACCACCTCACCAATTCTGGGAAAAAAAAACAACCCATAAAAAAACAACAACAAAAAAAAACCCTAATAAAGATATCTTCCTTCTTCAGATGTTTAGTTGCATACCTCAGGGCAATGTTTGGTCTTATGGTCCAAAATCTGCAAAAAATTACATACCTGCTTTAATTTATGCAACCTACGTGAAATCTTAGCTGGTCTTAGGATGCCAAGATGTTATCTTCCAAAGACTTTCTTTAATATCAATAGACTATTCAGCCAGTACAGCATACCATGCTCAGAATCAGCCCATAACATGGATTACACCTTTCCCTGCTTGTTGAAAGGAGGCAGAGAAGTATGTGCTCCCCAAAGCAGCTACCTGTAATTGGAGCAGCTTTAATGTTTATACTAACAAAACACTGCATGCCCTTGTTAGGGGGTAATATTTTATAATTAAGCTCTCACTGATGTTATGGGACCTTGAATGCTGTGGATAGTAACACTTATTATATTAGTTCCTGAAAGCACACTGAAAGGGAACTTGTTTCCCCATTAGTGTTAGAAGTAGCAATCTGAATACAGGCACTTACACACACTTGAAGCAGTGGCTATTTTTCATTACATATGTGTGTGTGTGTATGTGTGTGTGTGTGTGCATACATACACAGAACTTAGTCCTTAGTCCCTGACCGTTGTAAAAATATGATACACAGACATATATTATTGATTATATGATTCACAGACAGCAGGCGTCTTCTTCACCATTTCAATTAAACCAACATTAAGTGGGATATTGCTTATAGCTTATCTGCAAAACTTTTATTTAGCAGGGCTTTTTTTCTAACTCTATAAGCTAAAAATGCATTTTCAAACGACTTAAGGAAGAAACAGAGATTTCACTTGAGCTTATTAGCTATGATGCTGTCACTGTGAGCCAATATTGCAGATCATTTGGCAGTCAGAAACAGGTAAATTGCTGCTTTTAGAGGAAAGAGATGAAGGAAACTGTGGAAAAGTTGACTCCCTCAAAGGCAGGGAGGCCCTCCAGAGAGACCTCAGCAAATTAAAGGACTGGGCAATCACCCAGTTTAACAAGGGCAAGTGCTGGATTCTGCACCTGGGATAGGGCAACTCTGGTTGTACACACAGACTTGGGAATGAGATGCTGGAAAGCAGCAACATGAAAAGCGACCCAGAGGTCCTGGTCAAGGGCAAGTTGAATATGAGCCAGCAGTGCCCTGGCAGCCAGGAGGGCCAACCATGTCCTGGGGGGCATCAGGCAAAGCATCGCCAGCTGGTCGAGGGAGGGGATTGTCCCGCTCTGCTCTGCACTGGGGCGGCCTCACCTTAAACAGGGTGCCATGATACAAGGAAGATACAAAGCTTTTAGAGAGCATCCAAGGAAGGGCTATGAAGATGGTGATGGGCCTAGAGGGGAAGCCATACAAGGAGCAGATGAAGTCACTTGGCTTGCTCAGCCTGGAGGAGACTGAGAGGAGACCTCATTGCAGTCTTCAGCATCCTCACAAAGGGAAGCAGAGGGACAGGCACTGATCGCTTTCCTCTGTTGATCAGTGATAGGAGTTGAGAAAACGCCATGAAGCTGTGGAGGTGTAGGTTAGATATTACCAAAAGGTTCTTTATCCAGAGGGTGGTTGGACACTGAACAGGCTTCCCAGGGAAGTAGTCACAGCCAAGCCTGACAGAGTTCAAGTAGCAATTGGACAACACTCTCAAGCACATGGTGTGATTTTTGGGGTTGTCCTAGCAGAGCCAGTAGCTGGACTCAATGATCCTTGTGAGTCCCTTCCAAGTCATATGATTTTGTTTGGCAACAGCAGCATGAATTCAAATCTGACTGAAGCTTTTCATGGATTTCCTCAGGTTTTTTTAGGTTCCAGTCAGACCATAGCTTAATTTCAGAATAACCAGCAAAATGCTACATACAGATACAGAAAACATTGCTTTGGGACCTTATCTTGCATAATTTTACTGTGAAATACTCTCAAAAGTTTTTCCTACTTCAACTGAAAGCCAAGATGTACCTGTCTGAATACAAACCTTCCAGATTAATAAAATGCAGATGAGAGATGAGTAGCATTTTGCTACTACAAGAGTTAATGGTTCCAGTCATAAATCTTGTCTCACGGATTAAACCCAGAGGATCAAATGCAGATATTTATTACTTCAGTTATTACTCCATCTGAGTTAATCACTTTCAGGAAATAGTTCATTCAGTGAAACTAGAATGCTTTTTTATAATCAGGTCGTGGTTTCCTCAGACATACTTGTTATTTTTTATGACTATGTTTTATAACATTTATAGTGCCAAGTGGGACTGCATATATAGCAAACCTATCAATGCCCCGTAAAGGATGTGGCTTGAAGTTTGGAGCCTACCTCTACTTGCATGGTTAGCTAGGCTGCATTCCTTCCTGCCTCCAAAATTTTCTAGTCCCAGATCCAGCCATTTTCTTCACCTCCTTTTACTAAAATCAGTGTGTTGCCTCTGTTCCCATTGCCTCCGTTATTTCCTGAAGTGCAGGTATTGTCAGTCCACAGTTTAGCAATATTCCTAGGCCTATGTAAGGCAGTTAGCAGACCAAGCAACATTATAAATCAGATCTGTAACCTAGCTCTTCCCAATTTTTGGCACGTTATATAATAAAAGGAATATGCATTTTTGGAAAAAAGCTGCCGCTGCCTCTGCCTATAGGTCCAGATCCCAGAGATGTCTGAATGTCAAACCCTCCCAAAACCTACTTTTCATGGAACCCCTCAAACTCTACAGAGAAAAACAAAACTGCCAAGGCTTGTGGGTCTCGGAGTGCATTTCTTTTGCAGTGGGTAGAGTGAATAACAGGAAACCTTCCTCTATAGTAAAGGTGTAATTAGCTTTTCTGCCCCAGTTCATTTAGCAGTAGAGTTGAAGAAGGCGGATATAATCAACATAATGCTGCTTAGACACATTAATGCAGCAGCAATGGTAAGATCTAATGCTGTAGGATGCAGAAAGAGAAGAAAACTCTACATGCAGAGGAACTCAGCTAAATTGTTTTTCTGGCTCATAATAAATAAAAACAGAGTGGCATTTTCCTTATCGGGCACCAAAAATTTAATGTGATTAATTCCTCAATTTAGCTGTAGTTTATTTGTGCATTAGAGATAACAGCAGGGCTGTGGGTAAAATCCAGCTCACTCATGCTCTTGACTATTAATAAAGTGTGCGGATCTTATTCACTCCCTGAAACCAAAACAAACCAAACTACAAAAAAACACCCGACAACAAACCAACAAAGGAGCTCTGCTGTATGGAAAATGCATTTTATGTATTTGCCCTCTTCTACCCAGAGATCACCTCTTCACCATTTTTTTTAGCATTGCAGGTAAATCAGATTTATCTTGCTAGTCATTGGCACTTCTCCCTCCACTTTTAGAAAAGAAGTATCTTGGACGTGTAAAGTAACAGAACTACAGCACAAAATATATGACAGTGTAACAGGCGTAGCAAACACACACTACCTAGACAAATTTACATACATTACATAAAAAGCCCCCAGTATGGTTTTTAATTTTTTGTACTGATAACTTGCATTACTCAGTGCCCATATAAGACAGTCAAAATGCAGCTCCCCTTGTTGTGGATGTTGCACACAGATGTAACAAGGGAGAGTGCAAGAAATGGCTAGCAAGGATTAATGCAAGACTTGCACACTTTGTTACTTTCTCATCTCCTTGTCTGGACATGTGGCTTTGCTCTCCTGGATTTCTAGGCATGAAGGAGCACCTATGTCTAATGATTCTTACATACTTCCTGTGCTTCTATTGTGCAGTATCTGTGGCCCCACACCGGTGCATGTCATGTCTTTTCTTGAAATCTCAGGAGGATCATACGCATGATATTGGCTCAATAAGACATCTCTCTGAACCTAACCTTTATGGCCCGATCCCTGCACACAACAGGTAATCAAAGATCTGTTCTACCTTCTGCAGGCTGCAGAATGCTCTAGTCCTTGACTTTCCAGGCAAAACTGCAAGCATTTACAGAAATTAGGTTAGTACTGACCCCTAGCAAAATAATCTGAGGGTGCAAATCAAGAATAAAAGGAGGTGAGTTTCAAAGCTCTAGTACCTCTATTCTGCAAAGACCACCTGGGTGCAGAAAAAATGCTCCTAAACTGCTGCCTCATCTCTGCATCATTATTTCCTGCCTTGTGGCATTCTTAGATGCTGGATCTTACCCTGCTTACTCCTTTCATCCCAGAGTGTGGCCCATGTAAATAAGGGCTATGTAACACCTGACGTCATAGAGCAGCTTCTCGTCTCATATATTTTGCTGCTCATCAGCAGTCTGTCCACTGATCTTGGAGAAATTGGGATAGTTCCATGCCTGCACCACACAGGTGAGTCTCCAGCATTTGTGTGGGCTGGGCAGGAGGGTGCTTGCTGCCATATAAAACACCCGTGGCCATATTCTGTTCGGTCAAACGCTACAGCACGAGATGGTCCACAAGCACATTGGCCTGCGTGTGATCAGGACAGCTATGCTGCCACTCCCCTGGCACTGCTGCAAGGGACTTCTGAATCAGAGAGATATTTATGAGCTGATAGACTGAGAACTTCAGCAGTATCATGCCATCCCATACTTGTATCTGCTGCATGACTTGTGACCAAGGATGACAATAAATACTATAACACTCAGCAGTGAAAAGACACCATCAGATTAGGTCTGGGAAAATATTACGGGGATTAGGTTTTCTGTACATTGCCAACTCAGCTACAAGACTTTCTACCTCTATCACAATATTGGTGGATAGTATTTTTCTTGCTCTTCTCCCACTTGTCTTATTTGTGAAGCGTTATCACATATTTACTAACACATATTTTCTTTCTCCTGCTTTCTGAGATACCCTTTTGCGCAGGCACAAAAGGGACAAAAAAAAGGCCTCCAGATGTGCACGAGGATCAAAGCAAAATATCCTCCTGTGCCTCATTTTTACCACCTTATTTATACAAGAATCCTTGTCAAGATCTGCAGGCAAATACAGGTAAATAACTATGCTTTAAACAGATGTACAGGGGAGGCAGAAGGGAATAAACACCTGCTACTACCCCACGGAAGACAGAGCAGCACTGCTTCTTTTACTAGCAGAAGAAGAAGGAACAAACTAAGTGCTCTGAGAATAATGTGCTCTTCAGGAAATACAAAAGCTTTGCTTTGTCTTGGATCCAAGAGTGCTGCATCAAATCAAGCTTAACTAAGGCTCTCTCAATCCACATAAAGCCTCAGGGGACCTCAGAAGCTCAAAACTGCAGTATGTCAAAAGGAAACTGCACAGAAATTACAACAGTGCCAGTCCCAAAACTCCAGCGGCATTCCAGTGCCCTGCCAGGCAAAGCAATGGGACCATGTCTGCTGCAGTTTAGTCTTTAACTACCCAGAAAATATTGGTTTAGTTTGGTTTTTTTAGTTTTTTTTTTTTTTTTCCTGCCTCAAAATACTGAAGGGACCAGTGCTGAAAAAAAAAAGTTGATCACTTTCTGTAGCAAAAATGCATAACACAGGAAGTCATTTAACCCCACAGAGAATATATGATAATAAGTCACAGAATATCTGATGAAGAATCAACAGTGGTAGTTGTGATGACCCACCAGAGCTTTGCTTAAGTATTTTATATTTGGCTATCACCTAGAAAGAAAAGTAGCTAATCAACAAGAATGAATCCATTTTTGCAGAAAAGAAGCACATTTTTAAAGGTCTCTAAAATAGCAAAAAGAGCGAGCAACAGCAAAATACTGAGTTAGTAGATTATCCTCTGAAGAAAACTCTTCAGAAAGTCAACAGGATCCTACTGTTCTGCTGTCTGGTTTTAATCATCTCATAATTTTTACAATAATTTTCTGTGTGCTCAGAGAAACTTGATAGTGTGGAACAAAAAAATTCAGTAAGAGGGAAGGGAATGGTAAACTCAGGACAGTTGCCAGCTTACCTAACCCTCCAGAGAACATCTTACAGATTATATTGCATTTCACAGCTCTAGGGAGAACCACAGCTTTCTGGACCCCAGCACTTGACAGTTAAGAAACACACTGGTTCTCGCTGCAGAGGAAATCTTATTTGTACCCCCATGTGTCATGGTACCTCCTAGCCTTGCCTGCTCTAGAACAGGAGAGGTTTTCAAGACTCTCTTTGGCCCCTCTGATTGCTGTGATCTCCAGCCAGTGTTGGGCAGAGCACTCCCTCCAGGAAGGTGTCAGATGTCCTCCCTAATATATCAGGTCCCAGTGCAGGAAGGGTCTGGAGCAGAAGTTTCCAAAAATATGGCAGGATAGGTAGAAGACTAAAGTCTTTGCAAACAACAAAACAGCTGGGGTGGAAGATTTATGAAACTCATGTTCCCGCTTGATCCCTGACTATGTAAAAAGACACAACTTCCAGTAAAATTCGGATTGAGAAAATTTGAGAGAAAGAAAAGTGGGGCAGGAGCAGGAGGAATTAACTCTTCTTCCAGGTCCTTGAGTACACTGATGTGTCAGAAGCTGATAGGCACAAGTGACAGGTTCCTCCCTTGCAGGAGCTCCATGGGATTTGAAAGCAGTTCGAGGAGGGAAGGTGACAGTTTGGAAAGTGAAGCACTGAGTATGTCAGTCATGAAGACAAAAAATAAAAGAACATAACAAATAAAGACAAAGCTGCTGCCTCATTCACAATTTGATGTGATTTTTCGAGCTTTGGCAAAGGAAAGAGCCTGTAAACCCCAGAACATTGTAGTGAAATTTCCGTAAATTTTTTTATCTTTGTCCTTCTGCTGCAGATTTCTCCCTTGCCCTGTGAAAGGCATTTAAGGAAAACCAACCTGTTTACTAAATTAATTGTGCAGGATTCCCAGTTATGTTTTCAACATTGTTTATTTTTAATTTATTTCTTAATTTTTCCTTAATCACAATAAACCCACTGGGAACCAGTTTTGAGAAGGAGATTATTTTCAATTCTAATCACAGCAGAAATCATCTGTACTAAATATTTCTACAGAATGGCTCAGGTCACCTATTAAGTTAAGCCACAAAGACACCCCTTAATAAGGCATGCTCTTCATTATAGCCCTTGATCATCCCTAGAGACACAGAATACACCATCAAAGCTCTGTGACATCCCATATTGTGGAGTAAGACCTTTTTTTGCAGTAGGGCTGTGACTGTACAAAGGCTACATAAAATCAATACAGCTGACTAATGAAGGATCCCTTTGCTTATGTAGCCAGACCCCAAAGTTGCTAAAAGCCATCAGCCTAGTGCCTACATCAACTGCTCTGGGATGCGTTCTAGAGATGGGCAAAAATGCCAGTGGGACACAAGCTAAAGGATTTCTCCTCAAACCAACTGCGGTCACCTAATTTTCTTCTGAACTGATACACAATACAACTTGAAGCAGTCTCCAGAGCCCTAGCCCCATATGACCTGTGCAGGAACTGAGGGGACATAACATGCCACAGCCCAGGTTTGACCCCTGGCATGAACATGACAGTGATTTTATATTTCCAAAGCAAAACAAAAAATAATTACAATCATGACACGCTGATTGGAAATGTTTCACTAACTGCAGCACTCTGGCTTAAATCTCAAAGTCCCTGAGTTTCTTAGCAATTTGGAAGGATTAATTTTGCCTACTACATATTCTGGACTGTCCTAAGAACTGCTGTTAGCAAGTGGGTTTGGTTAATCTTTTGATTAATCTCTCTTCAACAGGGGGAATTGGTTTTGCCACTCAATTACTATACAGCAAACTAAATTCTGTTCTCATCATTTGACTTATAAATCTCCCTGTTATTCTTCTTTCCCTCCCCTTGCTTTTCTAAAAACATGCTATCAATAAATAATAGAGAAGAAAACTAATTCATACTCAAATTCTTAGTATAAAAAACCCATGCAGATGACAGCAAATAGGTCACCAGCTGTAGCTCAGCATAATACAAAATCTGCAGGAAATCTGTTAGACAATTTCAGCAATGAGGAATACATGATAGCATAAACAATTGGACACAATGATCACAAAATTAACCTGCCCTCCCATTGCCCTCCTATTCTCCTACTGTTGTTTCAGATTTGCCTCTTTATTACATGAGAATACACCTCCTGGTTTTATTAGGCGGTGTCTGAGGGAATGCTCTGTGTGACAGACAGCAGACAGCAAAGCAAGACTTAAGTGTGACTCAAGGCACATAACAAGCCTTATCTTGTAAAATCTCATGCAATTAGCACTGAGGATGCAACACTCTTCTTTTGCTTGATATATAAAAGTTAATGTTTTATTCACTCTAAACACACTTACCCGCTCTTACCCAAAAGCTTTCTGTCTAAATTCAGATGTAATTTCCAAGCTTTTCAGTTAAATACTCAAAGCACAGAAGAGACACAACAATATCATCCATCCCAGAAATGTTGCACAGCAGTAGGGACACAAGGGAAATTCTGAACAATGACACCAGGACAAATCCCTCTGAGGCACAAGGATCCTCTTAAAGAATGACACATAGCCAACTGAACTTCTATTTTTAAGGTCAAGCTTGAAAAATCAACCCTGTGAATGACATGAAACCCTTTGAGCCAGTATCAGTGGTGTTACCCGAGCAAAAATCCTCCTGTAACCAACCAGAGAGTCAGCCCAAATGATCTGTCTTGAAAATAAAGTTATAAATGAAGCTTGTCTAAATTTGAGCTGATGGCCCTAGGGAAGGCAGATATTTCAAACCAGATGCTTAGACCATTAGGCCATCTGCTTTAGAAACATATGAAAAGCCAACTGCTACAATGAAATTATTTCTCTCTCTCATATTCTCCTTAAATCAATAGATCACTTTACAGAATGTAAATCGAGGATAATTGAGTATTTTACTTTTTCAGATCCTTCTTCACCTGTAAATCCTAAGGATATCTTCCCTCAGTGGACTATGAGCAGAACAGGAGTAGTAATTGATTCCCATCAGGCAAATCATAAAAGCAGATTAATACATATTAAGGAGTATTCAGTTTTAAAAATGTATGATTTATTTGTGCAAAATCATGTCAATTTTCAAAATGGTTTGTTATGAGAATGAATTTCATATGTAACATCGCTTTCTTTCCTTCCTCAAATGAGAAGAGTCCGTACCTTGACCTTGAATTTGGGGATACACGTTATGTAGAAGTATTTGCAAAATAACCTGGAAGAACTAATTATTTAAATCACAAAGGAATGCTTCTTTCTTTGTTAATTCACTGACTGAGGTAGTTCCAGGAAAAAAATGAACAATAAAAATTAAGAAATAACATATAGCAAGTGGGAAGAACCACACCGTCAGTGCCAAAATTCATAAGCTGTGGGTACTTTGGGAAGTACTTTCTTCCCTAGGTCATTCCATCCTTAGTAACTTCAGTATTTTGTTGCTAGGTCTCACAGTGCACAGAGGCACCCATCACCTTATCAGAGCTCTTGTTTTAATTCTCTCTCTATTCTTTCTCTCTCAAACATTAGGCAATCAACCTAATGCCAAACAGCCAAAATGAAAAAAAAGAAAAAAAAAAGAAAAAAAAAAAAAAAAAACAAAAAAAAAAAAAAAAAAAGGCTTCATGGTCAATCAGAAACTTGTAAATTTACCCAGGTTGGTCCTTTTACACTTTGTGCAGCTGTAATAAAGACCTAACCAAAAGAAGGTCTTTTCCTTTCTTGCTCTGAAAAAAAATGGAAAAAAGGGCAAAACATCAATCCAGTAGTGAAGCATGAATAGCCCTATTTACACTTGATGTGAGTAATAAGTACATGGAATTGAAATAAGATGTCTCAGCCCTCCCATGGTGTGCGAGAGGAGGTAGAGTTTTATTGTATCAAAGATCTGCACTTTATTTCCTCCTGCCACAGCTTCCTGTTGCCATTAAACTGACCACTGTTCTCCCTGCCTCTGTAACTGCATGTGGATGACAAGGAAAGCCGTGCCACAGGCAGATATTCCTAAATTGTAAAGCATCAGCCAGCAGAAAATCTTGAAACACAAAGAGCTCAGTCTAATCAATTACCACCTTTCTGAAGCAAGAAAGAGATACAGTCCCGTCCTAGCAGCCTGCCTGTTCATCCAGCATCGGGTAACAGCTTCCAGCCAGGACCCAGGATTTAACGGGATGCCAGAATGAATGTGCTTTATGCCAAGCTCCTCATGTATCGAACAACCAAGCAGCATCCTCAAACAGTTCAGGCTGCTGAAGTGGTTGAATGTGACTCCTCATTATTTCAAGCATTTGCACCTTGAGCTAATAGAATCCATGTGCATTAGATCACACCTAAACTCAACTTTTTACAATTGTTCACGAGGTTACTTTATAATTTGACTTTTGTTTTCACCCCAACCTGAAAAATATTTATCATGGTAGTCAACAAATTACTCCCTACATTTTAAAACCCTAAAACAGTAGGACTGAAAAACATATGGAAACATTAAAAAAAAAGTTACTTCCTTTCCCGAATTTGTATTTTGCAAAAGACAAAACAGCTGCATAAATTCATTTTCAGCAGGAATAACTACAAATCCAAGCCCTAGATCCAAAAGTCTGAGGTTTTAGGAGCTCAAACCACATTTTAACATTGCAGTTCATTATTCACTCACCTTAATCATCTAATATGGACAAAAATCTTACTCATTTTTTTCTTCCTCCCCTTGCCAACACTTTCCAATATCCTCAAAAAGTACTTAAGACTCCAGCTGCCCAGTTTCACTTTGACTCCCATACCATTCTTCTCTGCTCACCTTGCTCAGGCTATTGGAGCATCTTCTTTCATGTTTTTATGACTTCCCATAGTGTCCTACAAATATACTGCTCCTTCTGACCACCTGCACAAGGCCTTGCTTTGTTACTAAAACTCATTGCCTATTTGCAGTAGACTTGGCTTAAAACACAGAAACTGGGGGCAGGCATGCTGATTAAATAATGAAATCTGAAGATGTGTAGTTTTCTTCTCTTTCAGATAAAATATTGTTGGGATTAGAGGAAAGATTTGCTTCTCGTTCTTAGGATTTTGTGTGTATGTTAAATCAATTACAGCTTAATAGGGTGATTCTCTGGTTCTTTATTTAAAACCAAACAAGCAAAAAGACAGAATACAAATAGCATGGAAAGGTTGGACTTGACACTTTATGTGCACCCATATGGCATTCAGGATTGCTTATTTCCATAGTAAAAATTTTTAATTAAAAAAACCTCCATGACTTGACAACAGTCAAATGGGAACTTCTGAAGAGAAGTTGTTTTTTATCCTGGCAATTTCCCAACTCCTCAAAGTAGTACATCTATCTCTTGCATCCTAGTTTCAACCAGCTACAGCTAACGGTGTTTCCTGCGTCCCAGCATGTCTCTGCAGAGAAGAGAAGCAGGGATAGTGTGGGGGTGGGTGGCACTTTTCTGTTGCTTTAAATCAGTTCATCATGCTATACAGACATGATTAGCTACGATGCCTCAGCCTTGTTCACAATGGCGTTCTTAAAGGTTTTATTTTACCAATTTGTAAAGTAGTGAGTAATACTGACTTTTCCTAAGCATTTCCATTGTGGTAATGGCATCATAGTTGAGCAATCTCCAAATCAGTAACAGTTATGTCACAATAGCTCTACCGAGAAAGTGTTTACTTCCCATTAAAAATGAAGAATCAAGTCATGGAGAAATCGTGCACCCGGATGAACTGAAATCATCTCTGCACCTAGGCTAGCACCTAGGCTTCCTAAATCCAAGCCTAACCTATTATCTACACAACTCATAGCCTATTACAGTAATGGCAACTACAAAATGGTGGTTCCCATTAATATTTAAACATTTCTAGTTGTGAGTATGACAGCAGCAACAATGCACAGTACACAGTAAGGCACCCATGCTATGGAGTTTAATGTGACTACATTTAGGGGCTATTGCAATACAGACCAACCGGAGGCATTAAACATTGTGCCAGTGTGTTGCCACAAAGGGCCCATGAGTCTGCTTGCTGCAAGACTCACCTGCGAAGGAAGCAATACAATTGGTATGAACACTTTGCTGAATATCTCATTCAAAAACGGAGAGCACTCAAGGAAAGCCAGAATCCCATTTCCCATTTGTATGTGTGTCAGTACCCTTCAGCAGCGTACTCTTACTCCCAGTCTCAGCATTTGCACAGAAGAGGCTAAGCAGAAGAGAGCTCTCAAGAAATCTCTGGGTCAATAGGAATCATGGCAGCAGCCAGTCCTAAGTGTTTTAACTGATGTAAGAACACAAGAAATTAATAAAGCCAAGCTGCAAGAACAAATTTCATCTAATATTGCTTGTAATCACTACCAAGAAGATGCAGAAAGTCTGCAGTTTGGTGAAAGGCCAGGAAGTTAATTTGTAATTTGCATAAGTCATTTAGAAGAAGAAACTATTTAAAATTACGTATCCACGACACATTAGACGTGAATAGATGAACAGTAATCTTGAATAATAGTTCGGTGTGTATGTGCAGAGGAGGGAGAAGGGAGCTGCCTCGATAAAAGAGTATAATTTGTAAGCATTAGAGCAGGGGGATGAAACTACCCACGTCACAGATTACAAGATGTGAAGGAAAGCATTTTAAGATGCTGCTTCATGGCAGTCATTTCATTTCATCCTTAACTTAAAGAGAGAAAGGAACAAATAGTCTTGCATGTACATCCTCCAAAGTTTCCCTGCAGCAGTGATCCTGATGGTACCATACTACCACCCAGGACAACTTATCTTTCTTCATACTGTTTTATGCCACTGTCTTTTAAAATATTGCTACTGAAGCGCAGTGTTTCCACCATGAGAAGGTGTAAAAGGAGGGCCAATTTGCCCAATGGTTGAACGTGATGAGAGGGCAGGGGCAGGGGGGAGGGTGGGGGAAGACACACACACTTCATTTTCCCTGAAGAGCAGTGTGAGATTTCCAATCCTCAGCTTTAACACATAAAATATTAAGAGCCAATTTTCAGCTGCACCTCTGTCACTTCCATTATCATTCTACACGTCCGGAGGTGATAATGGACTCAGTAAATTGCAGCCTCTTTCCATCCCAAACCACAAGGGCTTTCACCTGGGGACAAGTCTGCACAAGGGGTGGCCCAGATATATGCTAATGGCATCCAGCAGCAAGGCACTAGGGAAGACAACAGGCTGTGTTCAAAAAACCAAGGTACCATATAACAAAGGCAGGAAAACAAATGCCAGGAACAAAGCAAAAAGCAAAAAGCAAAAAGGAGGGTGCTTGTTCCCCAAAGTTATGCACATATTGCTATCCTCACAGACTTTGGCTGCAAACAAGCTGGGCAGTCAAACTTCTTTTCATTCAGATGCATCCTATCTGAGCTGCTCACTGCTTTGGTTCAGCCACAGTGCCAAACAATACTGAGAGCAATGATTTTTTAATTACGTTGTGACAGCAATATGGACCGTGGCATGTTCGATGACAGAGCTGCAACTGGTATTCAGCATGTCCACTGAGCTCACAGGCATGTTTCAGAGCTGGGCAAACAAAAGCTACTTACAACAAAATACTGCTGCTGCCAGCTGCAGTCTTTGTATTCTCCCAGCTCTTCTTGAGAGCCTGAGATGTCATAGTTGTGGTGACACTCATTGAATTCCATGGGAAATCATCCAAAAAGTTTGTGATTTTTAAATAATGACAGTGTACAACAGTCTCCGTGGATCATAAGCATAAAAGGTATCCCTTTCTTTTCCCATGGATGCAATGAACCCAAATCTCAAATCCAGCAAGTAGATGGAAAGTGTTCAGTGTATATTAATGAAATTGGGATCATGCCCAATACACTGCATGGCTCTCATGTATTAACAAGCAGCCTTCGAGGAACAAAGTGCAAAAACTGGGAGCCAAACCACAAGGATGTTGGTCAGTACTTGGAAACCCCAAGCCGTTACCTCCATCAGGGCTGAACAACCTGGTGTGCTCAGGTCATGCGGACAGCATCCCACCCGCTCAGGTGCCAGGAGTATTGCATTTTATGTGTCTCAGCTGTGACATCTGCTAAAGCCTCCATCCTGCCACACTGCTAAAGAAAGCAAAGTGCACTTTGCTACTACCTGCTGTACGTCAGCAGTTACCATTTAATTATGGTTTTTTTTTCCCCCAGCAAAACATTCTTCTTGTATTAAAGGAAAGCAAGACTACATGGAACACAGTCAGCACACAATCATGCTATTTGGTGCTCCAACCCCCAAAAGCACAACCAAGCTTTACAGCTTAGGTGACTAACACAAGGGGAAAAAACATGGACTGCTAAATTCCAAGAGTCCAAGAAGTCACATCTGACGTGGACTTAATTACCACCACAGTTAATTAATGTCACATAGTGGATATGTTGCCCAGAGCTCTACGCAACCCACTAACAGCAGCAAAGCACTATAATTTACTTACTTCCCAACTATCCCTCTTAGGTATTGCATCCTGTTACAGCACTTATCAGTGTATCAGTGCTTAACAATCATTAAACATTTTTGTCTCTGCAAAGCTATGCATCAATTTTACCTGTCCTTGTACTGCACGTGCTTACAGGTATATCACGCATATGATGATATTATTTCAGGAAGTCAAACAGCAACATTTGATCCAAGTTGTAAGGTGGCTGCAATTAGCTCTCATAAGAATTACAATTTTGAAAGTTCACAAGGTTGGATTACTCCAGCTGCATTTCAACAAGTACTAATTTTGCATGTGCCAGTCTCCTCACAAAAATTTCATTTCTATGAATTTTTAATGATGCAAAGTAATTTTTTCAAGGTCACTGAGAGACCGAGCAGACATTAAATTTGCGCACAGTTTCTTGGCAGCTTTGCAAGAAAGTGAGCAAGGATGGTGTGTGGTGGCAATTGGGGGAGGGAAGAATGATGGGGTAAAAGAGCAGAAAGAAAGTTTAAGAAAAATCAGGCAACAAACCTGACGGAGAACTAACTTTGAGAATAAACTCATAGGGTTTATTCAGGTCCTCAAAGGGAAAAGGAGTGAAAATTGTGCCTTGGGAACATATGTAATCATTTAAATCCCCTTTTAGAATTTTATTTTGATTGAATAAAAATGAGAAGGGGGAATCATTAGTCATTTAATTTTATTTTGCATTTTTTTAAAGTCCATTTATGTCACAGCAGATTTTCCAGTAACTTAAATGTGGCAGTATTGAAATAACTGCTTTACCTCATTAACCAGTCCTGTAAAAAAGCTGGCATGACAGTGATGTAAATTAACAATTCAAATGGTTCTGGCAGCCATGAGAGTGCCCGTTCCCAAATATTTCACCTCCTAACACCACCAAAATCATGCCACTATGGGAGCTTAGTGCCTGACAGCCGTATAGCACCACCACCCTCTAAGCTGTTTGGGACAGACAGCTCAGAGTGCTTTTTTTTAATATTCATCAAATATTTCATTTTCTAGACTTCAGGCTACCGTTGTTTAATGAAGCAAGCAATTCCCAGAAAGAGGAAGTAGATTCCCTACCTCCCTACTGCAGCATATGCTGGGGTAGCCCAAGCTACAACATACATGTAAAAAATAAATGTAGGAACACCGCAGGTGGAGCTTGGTTCCAGAGAGGTAATGCAGCCCAGCCTGAGGAACCAATTCACCTCAACGAAGTCACCCATGTCCCCAGGCCTCTCCAGTCCTGGGCTGGGCAATGGCTGCTGGCACTGTGAGATAGCATGTTTTTTCCTCAGATGGCTTATGTGCTTTCCAACAGTGGCTTTAAATTGCCTGAACAACCCACGCTGCCTGTTAAATCTGATCAGATGGACAGCTTTCACTATCAAAGAAAGGCTATTGCAATAACTGCCGTCCTCATCACCCCTGTCACTCCTCATTTGGATGAGCAAAGGAGACGCCCAGCTGACAGCAGCGACACAGGGAGTGGGCGAGCTGGAGGAAAACCGCCTGGAGGAATCTTTGGCCTGCGCACACATTTCCGATTCACCTGCATTTAATGCCATTAATATTTCAGCAGCTGCAGTGCCAGGGTCAAACTGAAATTTTGCACTCTCTGTTTCACTCGGAAATGTCAGTCTCAGACCTTCTGATGGATTTTTTTTTTTACTTTTAAACACTAGTGAATGAAGAATAAAAACAAAAAGAGCGAGTAGCAAAAAAGTTTACAGAAAGGTCAGAATACATATTTCCACAGCCTGTAATTTAAATATTGCTTTGTACAGAACTTGACCTTGCCATCTGTCTAAGGCAGGTAACATTTCCATGCAATACAAGGGGAGCTGTCAGCCCACCGTCACTGCTTCTCCAGCAAAATCCACAACACAACAGAGTGTAAGCACACAAACCGCTTTGTGCCCAGGGGGTAAACCCACCACCTAAGAGGAACCTCTGCATCCTCTGCGTTCTTGCTGCAGGTCTGAGACCAGCAGGATCACATCTCTGGCGTAGTACTGATCCTGAGAAGCACTAGAGATGGGAGGTCCTGGACATCTCCTGAGGTGCAGGGACAGTGTAATATGAGAGCAACATAAAGAGCAGAGGCTAGAACACCTCACCTCTACCTGCATGACCCTGAGCAGTCACACAAGAGCATCTGCAGACCATCAACAGGATCATTTCAAAGCTTGCAAACACTCCACAGGGAACACAGTAGGAACAGCTGGATTATGAGCCTGATCCTGAAATCTGAATAACGGTTATTTTTCATACAGATAACACATCACATGTCACCAGTCAAGTCACTGTATGCTGCAGCTGTCCCTGCCCTGTGCAGGACCAAGGCCCTTATTCATACAAGGAACTCTAAGGTGAGAAAACAATTCAGTATCTGTTTCTGTTCACCTCTGCTGGATGGCAGCAGATACACTGAAGAAAGTTGTCAACAAATACGTGAGATGTATCCACACATGTTCATTCACACAACCAGAGTGTTCACGCTTAAGAATATAGAAACTGATTATGATATACACATATATATATATATATACTGCAACTTCACTATGCACTGTTTAAGAGAGGTAAGTTTTAAACCTTCAGATTTCCCTAGAGATTTATCACATAAAAGTCATTCACCTATGCAACTTGATACCTTTCTGTCAATGTTAATGCTATTTATCTAGGTGGAAAAAAACTCCTAAAAGCAACACTTTATTTTTTTCTTAAGACCTGAAACTTGAGCAAAAAAAAATAAATCTAAAAGGAGCCTCTCAGGTTCCTGACACCTTTGACACACTATGAAGATACAATCAATAGAGAAAACCAAACCCAGCAACATGATTTTCACAGTGTTGTGGATTAACCCCAGCTGGCAACAAAGCCCCACACAGACGCTCACTGAGTGCCTCCCTGGCAGGTACCTAACCTGGGAAGGATAAAAGTGAGAAAACTCCCGGGTTGAGATAAATACAGTTTAACAGGTAAAGTGAAAGCTGCACATGCAAGCAAAGCAAAGCAAGGAATTCATTCACCACTTCCCATCAGCTAGTAGCTACTGTGAAGAAAATTAACTCCACTGCAGCCAAACCAGCACACACAGACATGCCAAAGTAAAAATTCACTAGCCATATAGCTTCTCATTGACTGTGTGCATTGAATTCCCTCCAGGCAGGAAATACTGAACAGAAAGATGCCATATTACCTTCAGAGATATGTGCAAGACTCATGGGATGAACAGGGTTGAACAGGGATGAACAGTTTGGAAAGATTTGCTACAAGGACATGGCCCCTTCTAAACACCAATTCTTGAAGCTGGGCCACTGTGAGATGCATCAAGCCACTGGAGGATAGAGTCAATGGCTGAATCTGGTCTGTGCTTCTAATATTATTCCTGATGGCACAACCTTTTCTGATCATGAGGAACTATGGGGAATTTCTGGAGGTGTCAGCAAGTCATAAGAAACTTCATCAAAAGACGTTCAGATAAATAAATGCTTAATGAAATTGGATGTCTAAAAAGGACTTTGGTTTTCAATATAAATATTCAGTTGGTTTGTTTTTGTTAGTTTGTTGTTGGTTTTTTTTTTTTTTAGCTGGCTCATCCTCAGAAAGGCAGCCTGGAGCAAAAAACACCTGCTGACTCTTTTCATCTATGCATTGTTTTTTCTCCAGTCACTTACCAGCACTTCAGCAAACCTGACTGATCCCTGACTGGGATCAAATTCACTATGACCTGACCATCACTTAGAACTTAGCTTTGCAGTTATAGACTGTAGACAGTTAATGAGCTGGTAAGTATTTAAACACCTCCTCCCTCCCTTCCTCCCCAGATAAAAAACCCTAGACAAAGGAGTACCAAAATGGACCTCTAATTTCTCTGAAGACTGATGAGTCATACTGGATAGGTCAACTATAAATTTAACAAGATTCCCAAGAGCACCCTTATGTTCCCTCTAGGACCGGATCTACCAGAAGCAGTATTAAAAATTAAAACATTAGCTGCTAGTTTTAAGGAAAGAAAATTAAATGAATAAATATTAATAATTATATTCCCAAAATAGTCTTGTGAGCTAAAACATTGATCTTTAAGTATTCTATGCAATGAATAAACACTATAAAATTCTAGTTGATTGGGAGAGGCTTGCTTTTCATGGCAAATCACGAGCAAGATAGAACTAAAGAGATGTGTCTCTCCATCCAATGTTAGGGCACTCCAACAGAGACTCCAGACTAATTTTCCCATTTTGAAAAGTTGAAAACGATGCCTTTTTTTTTTTTTTTTAGTGTAAAACAACCAAGCAAAAAAGGCAATATAAATATCTGATGATCAATCTCAAAAATCTTCCTTTCCCTCAAGGTTCCTCTTAATTTGAAACTCAGCCTAACCTGCGTCTACAACATTAACAAAACTGCCGTGTAAGTCAAGTATGTCATAAATCACAAGTGCAAAGCTTTTCTGCCAGCTAACCCTGGGAAAAGCCACAGCAGATGCAATCAGAGCGACTTTAGCCACAAAAGTGCAAATGCTACCATGTAAACCAACAACAAATTACTCAGAAAAGGGTACCTTCTGACCCTCTCTCCTGTTTTTGTTGCTCTGTCAGATGGAGGCTTCATTCATTTTTATTTTCCCAGCTGATTCCCAATCAATTATTTAATGAATTTTATGATACATACCACACAGCTGAAAAATAAACATACTATCCAATAAATGAGGTTAAAAATTCTAGATTTTAGAGTTCAAATAAACAGTAGAAACATGTGAAAATTATCAACACCAGAAAGATTTTCTGATCATCTAGCTTGTTTTTCAAGGCTTAAAATGTGTAAGGGTTTGGTTTCCTTCTTGATGAAGACAGGGTAGCCAGCTTCACACTTTTCTGTGGTCATTTCCTACTCAATTTTACTGTCATACCATCCTGTCTGAAGTTCAGATACTTAAGCAGAATTCAGTAACAATCAGTGGTAACTCATGATCTGTTTGATGTGAATAGATAGGTGTGATTAAATTCACATCTAATATCCCTCTAACAAAGGAACTGCAATAATTTTGTGTCTTCATGTGGGAACTTAGTCCTGAAGCAGTGATAATCTGTCTATAGAAAAACCCTTCCAAACTGTAACTTTCTGCAAGGCAAATGATAGCTCTACATTTTTTTCCCTACCCATAATATAACAGTCCTAATCCTGCAAGCCAATAAATGGAGATGCCCTGTACTGTTTTTGCAGAGCTTTCCAGAGCCCTGTGTGAGGGCAGGGCTCTGTCAGCCTGCAGACATCCATTTGCAAGATCTCGCACTTAGAAATAACACATTTTCCCTTCCTCATTTGCATAACCATTTGCCACATTTTATTTTGACGCACAGTCCACAGTTTCAAAGCTAAGGGAGGTACAGCTCTATTTAGGACAAAATTCACAAAATTCACGCCAGTGCCATACCATTTACATCTTTAGCTTCCTGTTGCGCTGGGAAGGGCAAACAGAGCAGCTGCAGAGATGAAGGCTGGATCAGCCCCATGTGCTTGGAAGAGTGGTTTGCTGCAGCCACCTGGCAGGTAGCATCTACCCTACCCTAGGAGAGCATTTAAGCTGTTGTGTGAAAAACAAGCAAAATGCAAAGATCTCCAAGTACAGCTGCATTGGGACTATAGGTAGCTGCCATCTGCACCCAGCTCATTTGAGTACAAAAGAAATGCTTTTCCATTGCACAGATGGGGCCAAAAGATACAAGGGAAAGAAGTGTAGGATTGGCTTTTTATTTGAGCATTTTCGCCCATGGTTGTCTTTGAGTCACTCAGCTTCATTTTAAAATATCTGAGCCCTTTTCTTTCAGGAGCAGCCTATGAAGAGAGCTCTTGGGCCCGAGCAGGGACTTTATGAAGGTGATATCATTCTGAAACACAAGTGCTCACCCACAGGCTTGCCACTGCCCGCACCCCTGCAGATAGGCACGGGGAAGGATGTGCCACTACAAGAACTCTGCTTATTTCTTGTTGAACTGTTCTTAGCACTATTATTTTCTTACCTGATGCTTTCCTGAGCTGTGACTTCAAGTTCAAAATAAAATGTTAATGAATTTGATGGGTTTTCGTAACTTCTACTTCAGAACATAAAATATATTAATTTCTCAAACATTCTAGAACACCTGAATTCTGCCTTCTTTGGGTTGTTCCAAAGGCTGGAACAACCTTAATTGTAACTTGTTGTGTTTGGGATTTTTTAATTAAATTTTATTTCCTAAAGGATCACGTTTGCAAGAAGGCATCGAACAGTGAATATGAGCAGCAACCAGTGTGGTAACAAGCCTGTTTGGTCAGCCTTCCTTTTGTTATAACAGATGTATTTTACTTAGACAATTTTACAAGCTTCTCTTGAAGAAACCAGCACCATATATTGGCAAGCACCGGAAATAATTGGACTAAATACCTCTTTCTGCAGACAACAACTCTTAAATACATGGTGGCATTAGACACCAAGAGTGAAATCCTGTCAATGTCAAGGCTAAAGGAAGCTTTGTCATTAGAGGGATTAGTGGGCAGTACCCACACCTAGGAGCATAGAAAGGGACTCCCACAGATGTCTCTGAGGAAGTTAAAGATGGGGGCTAAATTCATTTAAAGTTGTCAGGTGGTATGCAGATGCCTCATACACCACACCAGCCAGGTGCACACACACAACTATAGGGTTTGGGCTTCTTGGAGATTATTGGCATTGCAGGGGTTAATAATTGCCCTTGAACCCCTGGGAAGCGAACTTGAAAAGTTCCAGAGTTCAAGCGTGATGCCATAAGCAAGGTGCTAAATAATAAAAGAGCAGCCTTGTACGAGGCTCTCTGGCAGGGGATGAACCCGTCAGAAGCTCCGCCCGGGCTTATGGTCCAGACTGCGACGCCGGCAGCATAATTTCTACAGGGTGTCAGAAAATGCATTACTACTAAGTGGCACCACTCTGAATGAAATCTGTATGGGTCAACTGCAGGTTAAGCTAACAAAACAATTAAAAATTTAAAATCTAACAATCACAGAGCCCCCCAAGCACTCAAGAAGGAGCAGTGGGTGGTTTCTCATGTGGACAAAGGAATGAGTCCCCACCTCATTTTTATTTTTCCAAGCGATAGCGAGACGTTTGCCCTAAGTGGGTTTCACCAGGTTATTGCCTTGAAAATGGGTTCATGATCTTCCCTTTGTTAGTGAGAAGGATCTCAACTGATAATGTTTGAAAACACGGCCTACATCGAAGTGCTCACTGAGAACCTGACTAATGTCTATCGGTGGCAAGATCTCAGTGGAAGGACTCTCACTTTCTCCATCACTATTTTTATATAGAAAACGTGTTGAGGACTTGGCACAAATTCTGATGGTGGTTACTAGCCATGCTGTGTGTTCTTGCAGGCAGCTTTAGGAAATGAAAGACTTCAGGAGACACCTTGGGAGAGACATTTTTGTAAGAAGACCATGGGCAGCTGGACATCTCACAGCCTCACTAAAAAACAATCTTGCTGTGAGCAGCAGAAACAGGGGAAGCGTGGACCAGCCATAGGGAGACAAGGTGCTTCTAGGTGAGGTGTGCCTCATGAAGAGGTCCACAAGTCTCAGGCTGAAGTCAGGGCAATGGAAGAACAAACATCACAAATGGGTTCTTATTCTGGCAAGACGTCCTCTTTTTTCCTCTTGATCACCCTTCCTAAGCAGTACTTCAACTTTCAGGTGAACACAATCATATTGTTTTCCATGTTACATCACAGAATGAAATAATTGTGAGGCTGGGGGACATGTTGGTCTCACATTCAGTAAGACAGTCTCTTCTAGATCAACACATAATAAGGTAACTATGAAACATATTTCATCTCACAGGAAGTTTCAAAGTATTTCTGCGCAATCTCAAAATGTGTTTTGCCTGACATGTTTACACATATGACTGTATACAGGCTCATTAGCAACAAAGTTTTCTTACGTTTTGACTTTGAACCTTGCACTTTCCCTCTTAAAAGTCCAAAGGAATGCTATCTATATACATCCTGCTAATGGACTTTACAAATTACTGCAGTGCTTTTAAGACTTCTATTTTCTAAACATTTGTATTTGTAATGAAAAGCAATTCTAAGTCAGAGATACTTTATTAAGCTAAACCCACATATATATGAATATCGTCTAATGAAAAGATTTCAACTAACTCTTAAAAATATCATTAAAATATCACAAAAATGAAGTTAAAATGGGAATAAATTATTTCATTTATCCTCACTCCTTATGTTCAAGAGCTACTGAATAATTTTATATTTACTTTTGGAACAATGGGTTTATTTAAAGTGCAGATAAAATGAAATAAACATCACAACAAAGGAATGGAAATCCAAGTAACAGAGTGCTGTGCTGGTCCACAAGAATGTTTTCCTTTGCAAATGTAAATCAGGAATGGTAACTCCTCAGAGACAGAAAAGTCTGGATACATTCAGATTTATAGTCATTAATAGCATTAATGTGGAGATAGGAGAAGGTCCATACTTTATCCCCATTTGAATGAAATGCAGAAAACTAAATTCATTCGTTGCAGATTGTAACTTTTTCCAATTTAATATAGAAAATAATAAATTAGTTTTAACAAATTAGTTTTGCCTTAAAAAAAGCAAAATTCATAGCATTTTGTTCTCTTTATGAATATTATTACCACACATATTTTCTTCATCAAAATAACAATTCCACTAACAGACTATACCACCAGTTCAGGCTCTATTTAACCATTACTTAAACTTCATAGTTATTTTTCCTTTATTTTCCTGTGCTGCTCATCCTGCTTCCATTAGGTGACATGAAGGGACTTGCTTGTTAGTGAGCTAACTTAAAATGTCCAGACACTGTTTTCAGTTAACAAAAACATATGCACACACAGAGAAAAATTAAAAATATCCATTGATATTTTCCACGCTGACAGCAGATAGAATTTTGTTTTTATAAATATGGGCTAACTCCAAATGTTGCAATCCCCTGTACCCTTGGATTTTTTAAAAAACTAAAATCACCCCAGCATCTATCTATTCATCCATCAACCCATCCATCCGTCTATCCATGCCTAAGCCCCCCCCTCCGCCTTCCTTTTCATAAACAGCTCTGCTAATTAACTCCCACATTGCAGCAATCTTTCCATTACAGAAAAAGGAGAGAGATATTGAATTTATCTATACATGACGAACAAATGCCCTGGAGAAGCTCTTGTAATCTATCATGTCAATGTAGATGAACTCCTCGGGATTTCTTTTCTTTGTTTTACCATCCAATAACAGCAAAAATAACACACAGAAGAATCCCAGTACTTAGGCTACACAGCTAATCAACGTCTGGAAAGACATTCAAGGTTACTCTGCATTTGTCCTTTTTTGAACGATAAAATTTAGGGGTGACTGCTCCTGGAGTTGAGGTCTAATTGCTGTAACAATTAGGCTCATCAGTGTATTTTTATTATTAAGGAATGATGAAAGAAAACTGATCTCCATCTAATTAAACAAAATAAAGGACTAATTGAGAAGAACAGTGAGTCCATTATTTTTCAAGTCCCTGAAAAAGGGCTAAACTTCATAAATGGAGACAGTACTAATCCTTACTACAAGGAAATGAATAAGAATGGGCATCTTCCTAAAGAGGTGTTGGACGAGCAGCGTCCCAGCGCAGTGCGTGGCACAGCACTGGTGGAGGCGCTTCCGCACCCCGATCCTGCACGCACACGCCTGTCACCACGATTTTCAGAAGTCATTTATTACTGTGACACCTCTCATTTAAGACCAGCTCTGCATTCGTTTTTGCAATGACTCATTAATGTCACAGCCTTCACTTACACCTTTCCGTTTTCTTTCTCGCTCCGCTCTGTCTGGGCGCGGGCTCTCACTGCGCGGTTACGCGGCTAAACCTTGCTGGAGCAGTGGGCATTTTGTCTGGGAGTCCAGAGGAAATAAAATCCCCATTCACTCGGTTTTTGAAAACATTTCCAACTCAGGGGTGTATCAAAAGCTGATTAGCACGGTATGTCACAGTACTCTGTCTTTTGTGAAGCACAGTGCAAATATGCTAAGGGTTTTTTGGTCTTTTTACACAGAAAAATACACAAATAGTTCAAGACTACAGAAAAATAAAACAAAACAAACAAACAAAAATAATAAAAAAACCAAACCCAGAACACAAATTATTCCAAGCCTCGAACTTTTATGCAAAACCAAACAGAAAGAAGTCATATCAGGAGAGATACAGATTAACCAGTCACCTTCTCTTCCCTCATCTTTCTACATTTTCAGTTTCCTGTTCTGTTTTGTAGGTTTATATCTCCTAGCACTCCTGAACAGGTCATAGCAAATGCCATTTCAGTTCCAAAATCCACACAAATGAAAGATCCACACAAATTAAAAGACTGAGGCTTTACTTGGTAATACTTCCTTAAAAACTGTTTCCATGAATATCATGGGATGCAAAATTAAGTAGTTACTTAACCTTAAACAAACTAACAATGATTACTAACAAACTAACAAACACTTACAGAAAGAAAATAAGACATACTCAGTTTCAGTGGAGAAGGAAATACGTTGTAGGATGAAAGTAATCTACTTGCATGCAAACAGATATACTTTCCTGATCAATCAGAAAAAGAAAATCAGTTCTGCATTTCTTAGACCAATCCCCCTCCACTTTTTAATGTAATATTTCAAAGCTTATTTATGTACAATGCAGCTGCCAAAATATTTGATGTGGTTTTAATGTTGATGAGTACAGCAATCAGAAGCTTTTCACAAGAATTATAAAAACTTTAGACTTCTAACTATGTTGAACAGACAGCTAACAAGTAAACATTCCAACAAGCAACTTCATGACTGCATTTTAGCACAATCACAGTAGGACACTCCTCTAGCAAAAAAAGCTGCCAAGAGTTAGGGATATGCACTTTCAGAAATGCATAGTTCATTTTATCCTGTGCAACACCATTTCACAGGGCACCAGATTAATCCAGAGCACCGCCTGTTCTGAGCAGCATGATGCAAATATAAATTCACCTTTCAATCACTTCTGCGGGTTAATGACACTGAGTAATAGCACATTAGCAAAGTGCCACTCCAGACACCAGTCAGGCATGCCAAACAGATAATCTGACAAACGTTTCAGATTCATTTTCCATGAACAGAAACACCATTCAGGCTTATTAACTAGCAAATCTGCATACAGTGCAGTGCAGAGCAAAGAAGCTCCATTAAAAGTAGCAATCTATCTCATTAATGTAATATATAAGGGTATTTGGCTTCTATTGTTGCAAAATTAAAAAAAAATATATGCCCGTGCTCCATAAGGTTGTAGTATATTTGTACTTATTGCTTCATATACTTCAGGCAAGTTTTCAATGTAGAGGAATTCCCCCACTAGCCTAGAGAAAAAATGTGTTTTCGGCTACTATCATTTTCAAGAGTGCAAATAATTCAGGTAGCCTTCTCAAACTACTGACTGTACTCAGTTAATTTCTTCTGTTTCTATTAAATGCTTCCCTTGCAAACACGTTGTACCAGTATCTGGCCTTCACATCTGTTACTACATCTCTGCTTTTACAGATGTTATTTGAGCTTGTTGTGGTATAGAGTTACAGGGGCTGATTGCTCACTTAGTCCAAAATCAATAGGAGATGAACAGAATCTGTCTTCTTATCTCCATCATATTGATAACCAAATGGAAAAAAGGGCAAATAAAAAAGAACAGTTCCTCAAAATGTTCATTCCCAATTGTAAATAAAATTACTTGAATGCTTTCAAAGCCTTTAAATATTGATCTTACCAGAATGTTAGAAAACAAGAACATTGCTAAAACAATACATTAAAAGCAAACTTCTCAGCAGGTTTATCCAAACACAATTCTAACAGCAAGCACATGTACTGAAAACCCAATTAAAAGCCCTATTCCTATTCAGAAAGCAGAAACAACGCTGTGTTATCCATATGTCAGCTCAGTTCATATTTTTTTTTAACAGCTGGGATTCAGAAAACTATCTGTAGACATTTCCTGTGTTGGCTAAATCTTTGTCTAGCTGGTTAGCTTCAGTTCTTTGAATCTGTACACAGTACCACTGTTTTAATCTCAATGGGGAAAGGGGGAGCTGGGGGGGGCACAACAACGACTGTTGTTTTGTCTAAAGTGTCTTAACACATCATTTCTAGCCACAAAATCACTCCCTTGCAGTGTTTTGCCTCTAGGATCAGGAGTTACAGTTTATCACTATTTATAATAAAAAGGTAGGTGGAAAATTAGCTTTCTGTCCCTTTCTTGGTCACCCTGTGGCTTTCATCAGAGCTTTTGTTTGAAAACACAGCTGCAGGTGATTACTCCAGTGGACCACCAGCCTACTCAGCCATGTTTCAATTTTCTTTAATGCTGAATTTGAAGTTTCAAAGCTGCAATTTGCCATTCTGAATTTCCCCTTCTTTGCTGTGCCATTCTGTTTCACGGTGACAGAGGAGACAGGGGCATGTTCTTGCTCTCAGCCTTAGATCAGATCAAGGTAGCCCAGGTCTATTGTTTCCTTTTTAATCTTGTTTCATTTTGCATTCATTTTACTGTGCTCTGCAGAGCAGTGAAGACGATGTGCCATGGTTGTATGACACTGCCAAGCTTTCTCCAAAGTACTTCAGGAAGGATTTCAGGTTTGTATCACTGGGTAATCAAGTCTTTACTATTACTTATATTGAAGGGCTCTGACACTATTTCCTTTAGAAATGCCTCAAGAGCTTATGTTGGTTAAAATTCTTAAATAACCTAGTTTTTAATGACACTACAGGGTATTTAATAACAAAATATTGCTGCAATTAAGGGATGGCAAATAAACGTGTTATTGATTTGTGACGAAAAGCACAATCAGGAGATTAAATCGCCATGACATTTGTGAAGACTCTGGGAGATTATGGGCATGTCTGTTAATTTTTCAGTCTGCCTCTTCTGTGGAATAAGAAGGGAAATATTCCCTTCTACCCAGACTTTTGGCCTGCTCAGACAAAGCAAGCTTCTTTCTGCTGGAACTGCTATAGTGTGTGCAGTCTTGTGTGAGTGCCTTAGGCACTACACTGCTATAGAGCAAATCTGCTGCTATGAAATATTAAATTATAGTGAGAACAAAGGATTTAAGTTATGATTGGTTTAGGATTTACATACAGTGGGTTCCTTAAATTCATAGTATTCCACATATTGCGAGACTGTCAAACCCTTGATTTTCCTTGAATTGTACACATTGTTTTACATACATTACAGTCCACAGAGATTCGGCAACAGAGAGCAATTAAGAAAGCAAACAAACTGTAGTAATGAACCATATAAGGAAGAAAGGCAGAAATGTCACCCCCAGCCTTCAAACATATGGCTCTCCAAGGCCCTCCTTGCACCATGCAACTTCCACTGCTCCATCAGGCACAGATGCCTGCTTATTTTGGAGCAGAATTTGCTTAGGAAACGTCTCATGGCCATCAGGGTTTCATACCTCATTAGCATTGTCCTGATGCAAGTAATGGAAATAAAAGTCCTGGAAGCCAGCAATTCTGTATACTTGCAGAAGCTGCTTGCTTATCAGATGCTTAAAGAAGGCAAGGGACACTGAAAAGAGAATAATGCAGCAAGGGGTAGGATAAAGATAACTATAATAAGGAGGGAGATTAGAGTAGGTATCAGTGGTATTTACAGCTCTAGAGAGTGTTGTCTCAGTTACCTGGGAAGGGGGAAAAAGATCATTGTTTGCCCAGATACACCGATAATTTTTGACGATTTATTGCAAACAGCATTGAAGAAGTAATATTGATTAAAAAAAAAAAAATCAACTCCTGATCTCCGTTAAAACTTTGTTTCTCAATTCAGATCATGTCAGTAAAGTTACAGCACTGCCCCAGAAACACTAATGTGGGTACAGGCAAGAAGGAGAAATCTGATCAAAGGGGTAACAGGTAGAAAAGAAGGGTGGGAATCACAGAAGAATCCTGTAAATCAACTTTGCGGCCAAAGAAGGGCACATTAGTCTGACACAAGTCATTAGTTAGGATATGCAGTAACATATCCAGAAAAACACTTAGCAATCTCACTTAATTTACCTCTATTAGTAATTTACAGATTTCTACATCAGACATCTACAGTCAAAGAAAATTTGTCCAAGTAAACTTCAGTATGTTATCTTTTTTTTTTCCACATGAAATAGAAGCAGATTGGGCACTTAAAAGTAGAGCAGAGTTTTAGTGACAAAGTTCCCATTAGGGCTACTGGGTCTGTGAATTTGGGTCTCTGTCCCACAAGCCAGCCAGCACTTGAGTAAACAAACCAACTCTGACTGGCTGTCAAAATCCACAGTGTCACTCACACACAACAGACTGCAAACAATTTTCCATGGTGCATAACGGGAAAACATGCAGTGAAAGAATGTGATGCTAAAATGAATGGAAAAAACATTATTTCAGGCTTCCTTTATCCCATCAGCTGAGTGCCACTGTAAAATTAGCTAAGCTATCTTACTGCATTGTAATTAAACTTCATGTCTGTTAATTACTGCAAAGTTTAGTTGGGTTTTTCAAGTTGCCAGCCACAGAAATGTTAAAACAGAAAAAAGAACTGTCACTGTAGCCAGCATACTGTTGCAGTCATCTTGGCTAGCCAATATTACTAATAAAATGTTCAATTTGCAGCTGCTCTTTCTTTCTCCCTTATTGAAACAACTTGAGTTTGTGCAGAATGGCCCCATGATCACCAAACAGTATCTTGTTTATCCAGCAAAAATTTGCAGATTAACAGTGACACAAATGGTGTTTCTGATCATGGACAAGGCTAGAACTATTTTGAGAAAGAATGACCTTGGTCTTAAAACAAGCCTGTTAATGTATACAGACCCAAACAGGAATATTTTGAATGTGGAGGAGTGGAGGAAAACAAAAAGGAGGACAATTAATAAGCAAATCCAGTGCAAGCACTGCTCCCTGAGAAGGATTCCTCCACCCTGCCCTACCCACCACGCCCTGCTCCCCAAGTCCCATACTTCTTAGGGCTTTTTAACACAAACAGCAGTATCTTGATTATCTCTGAATATCACTGTGTAGGAGAATGAAGGCTGATCATGCAACAAAACCATGAGCACTAAATATCAACATAAAAAATCCAGCAGATGACACTGTTATGCTAAGAACTCATGCCCCTGAGACTGGCTGTGCTCTGCTGCAGTGCCCTGCACAAGAACAGCTCATCTTCACGTGATCCCAGCATGCCTCCTGAGGCAGCAGCACATCTCAGGCACTTCCCACAGCCCACTGTCCTCAGTCTCCTGCAAACTGACAGCTGCCACTCTTTCATTTCCTCTCCTTCAGGATTCCCCATCAAAAGCAAGAGTCCATGTCTCTCTCTGATACACCAGAACATCCACTAGCAAGGAACTCTGGCTCCATCAAGCATAAAAAGTCATCAGCCTTATAGCTGGCACATAATTCACCCCCACCACTTCCTCTCTTGTTTGGCAGCTGACCTCCCATGGAGGCGGCTGAAAGGGGCATTAATGGTTTTTGTCAGCCCACTTTGTTTTGCAGCTATCAAAATCAAATCAATGCCTCCTTCATTGTCTTTGTGTTCTCCTATAGTTTTTTCTATACTTCACCTCATCATCACTGCAGGCTTTGAACCATGATTTATCACCAGGTTCATGAGGCTGCTGTTTCATGGGAGCAATAATCAAAAGCGTAATTCCAGCAAGTTTGCTTTTCAGTGTGTTCTTGCTGAAGGCAACAGCTACACCCATGATACCCTTAAACATAACTCAGGCCCCAGTGTTCCCAGAATGAAGACACAGACGACAGCCTTCAGAAAAAAAATCTTTTGCCCTTCCCTAATTCTTCCTTCCTTTTTTGTCCCTGTATCTCCCAGCTCCTGCCACAGCTGTAGCCCAGAGCCAGAGACTCTGCAAGCTGCTGCAATGTTGCCAGCTGCAGAGGAGGATGGTCTTGAAGCTGTGCATCCTCACACAGCAGAAGGGCAGAGCAGAGTGGTGAGGGCATGCTTGCTGGAAGCAATAGAGAGGGTTGGTCCCTCCCTGACCCAGGCTGAATGTGGTCCCACACCGTAGCTACAGCACCTCTGGTTTGGCATCTGGGTCACTGCTTCGTGACCCAGGAATACTAAGAGTAAGCCTGGAGAAAGCATATTGGCAGAAAAAAGTAATCTAACGAATTGATTCAAGAAAATCATATTTTACGTTCATCGAAGACAAAGCTTATGAAATAACCAATATTGAATTACTCAGTGAGCTATCACCCTACTACAGCCCTAGTACAAGGTCTGTCCTTCTGGAGCATACAGAATATGGTCCATCATTCTCAGAGGTACCAAAAATCCTTACATTTATAGAGGTGGTTATAGATCTTATATACACATAAAATTTCATGCTTTTATAAAAGTAAATTCCAAAGCAAACATAACTCTTCAGAGCCATCATTACCCAGGGCTTTACTGCCAGACTTGCTAATTCTCTCAGTGAGAATCATGTCCAGCCACTCTGTTCAGTCTTGACATTTCTTCAGAGGCTGGTGAGATTTATTTCTGATACCTGAGCAAAGTACACTTTCCTTTGGTTTCTGTATACACGCATGATACAGCAAACTTGCTCCTCTGTTTTATCTTGTACCTTCCCTCCCCTGTATCCATCTCACACACCTGTTTGAATTGCAGTCAGCAAGGGTGTTTTATTAACAAGTGTCTTCAGGATGACGCTTGCTTTTTTCTACCACATGATTGCAAATGCAATTAAGCCCCGATCTTTACATGTGGCCTCTAAGAACCACAGTAATGGAAAGAATAAATCATTATGAATAATGCTGTCACGGGGAAATTCACATTCGCTTCCCTTTTATCCCGGAGGGTGTGTGGGTAAGGACTAGAGGTAAGCCAGATGGAAGTACTCTTTGATGGTGGAACCTGTGTGGCAGCACCATTTTGACAATCTTTTAACAGCATGTGGGAAATAACAAACCCAACCAAGAAACAGCACCACAGCATGCCAGAATGGATGTTACGTCTTACACTGGGTCCCTTGGATACATTTACAATATAGGAATAATAAGTATTCCTTTCAGGTGATGCAACATTGCACTGGGACACTGCAGGAGGACACTGCATTGAAACATTTTAAGACTTAAGAGAATCCCAAGTTTCCATTTTAATGGTTAAGGATCAGTGCAATACTTTTTTCTTTTTTCCTTTCTTCTTCTTGATAAACCAGACACTCTAAAGCAAATTAGTTAAATGGTCTAAAATGAACCAGCCTCCCCAATGCATACAGTCCTGCATGAACAAATTTCTGCACAAACAACCGTGGAAGGAACGTGGCAGTAGGCAAAGAAGATCAATCCACCCCCAGGCTGTTTCTCTGCAACAAAGTTGTATTTCAAATGAATCCAGTCATCTCAAAACAGTCTGAAATATCTGACATTTCTAATTCTGTCCCCTTCCATCAAAGCAGACATTTCACCTCTGTAACATTTATATTCAACTTATATTCAGTACTATCCTATTACTGAAGTATCTCTGGAGGAAGTTCTTATGAAAAGAAGCTAAATTCATTAATTCACTGCCACTAGCCCATATTAGGGAAAGCCAGACATCTTTGGGGAAAAGAATTTTCCCAAGAGAGAAGACACAAAAAAATTATCTTTCAAATTTATATACATGGAGTGCATACATGCATACATGTGAAGACAAGAGACGCAGGGGAAATATAAATCAGAAAATATTATTTTCAGAGAACGTAGCAACAATAACTCGAAGACTTTTATCCAAAAGCACTTTGTTGTGTAATAATATAGTATTCGTCTATTAAGGAGGCTCAGGAGAGTTAAACCAGACCAGACGGCCTCGAACATGAGTATTAGAACATTTCTTAACATCATCAGTTGCTTAATGTTGCATCGCCAGTGCCATGTTTGTTTTGCATATTATGGATTTTCCACTGAGTGCAGAGTCGCAGGAGATTTTTGAGATCATAGAAGGGCATGTGAGCAAACAAGCCAGACAGATAGCCTTCTCATGTCTCCTGTATCTCTTACACACTTCTGCTTTCTATTCACTGCTTGAAGAACAGCACAGTGCTTATCAACGAGCAGCAATTAGTACAGGGTTATCAATGAACTCAAAGCAAAAAGCTTTGCCTTCTGGATCACATAATCTATCAAGCAAGTGAAGCCAAATCTCAGTTTCATGGATATCTGTGAGTGTTTCCCCATTGACTTCTTGTGGGAATAGATTTGGTTCGCTGAAGATTTCCTCTTCCCTCTGCGTGTGCACTGCACCAGAGGAAACGGAAATGATGCTTTGGAGAGAGTAAGACACATAAAGGGACACCACCAAGACAAACACCACAGGCTAAACACTCTGCTGGAAAGAGGCAGGCATAGGCCAGCCAAGAGCTCTGCCTTCTTCATGTCATCTTACACTTCTCACCTGTTTTTTTTAATTTGCTCCAAGATGTTTGTAGTGAAATTTTAAAACAATGTGATTTACACTGCATAAGATACGCTATTAAGTCAAAATTCCCTAGGACACATATTCAGTATCAATTTTCCTCTCAAAGGCATGACTCAGTGTCTGCATTTTAGTTCGGGAACACATCAAACAGGTCATTACTGCTGCAGTCCTACGTCTACACAATCTACTTGATTTCCCAGCTCTGATCCCCATATCCTGTCCTGTTTTCAGGACAACCTTGGAGGGACAGGGCCTCTCCCCATGCAACAGGACAGAAAATACTCTTGTTTTAACCCTTCTACCAAGGTCAGGATCCAGAACCCAAGACCCCAGTACTGCCAGCCCAGTGACTACAGCAATGCTCCAGTTTGCTTCTTCCTTTCTCATCTGAGGTCTGAGCACAGTGAGAGTGTCCAAGCCCTGTACAGCATGTGAGATGGGATATACAGTGATCCCAAGCTAATTAGTCAGGGAAACATCTCTATTTGTGCAATCACTAAATCCTTCATAAAAATTTAGACTTCATGCACCTTTGGGAACTGAAGTTTTAATTGTGTTTAAAAGTCCAACTCCTACAAATGCAGTGTTGTGTTGAACAGACCATGACTTCACTGGAGACTTAAATCACATGGAGGCTTAGATGATGTATTGAAATGTATTCCCCATGCATTTATCTCAGCTTGGATAATGAAACTAAGCTGTTTAGCTTCATTACCCATGAAATACCCTTAAGAAACAATTGTGCCATATTACAGTGAGCAGAACTGACTCTCATTTTTACACGCTTTTTCTGCTCTGGCCTGTCTTCTCTGTGTCTATACTGATTTGGGGAGCTCTGCAGTAAAGGAATCATGCCTTCCTGTCTTCTCTGGGTAGATCCTACAGCATGTTGGATATTCTAGTATAAACAGCAAAGTATAATAATTCACCAGCATCAAGTTCTACCTTTCAAATTTTCCATGCTGAAGCACACCTAAACCCTTTTTGTCCTGCCACTTTCTTAAAAAATTAACACTCAAAAGCCTTTGCAAAATACAGAAAAGCAAGAATATTTCTCTCTCTTAAAACCAAAATGCTGGGAACAGATCTTTAGCCTACATGAAGTATGCTTTATTTCAGGAGCAATCTGTAACCACCAGTGAGATAAAGGCACTTACACCATGGTATGTCTGAGCCCACAGGAGGAAAACGCTGAGGTCTTTTTGCTGCTGGTTACATGGTCTTTACTTCAGTGTTGTCTTATGATCAGCCCAAGCAGATGACTCTCAACGATTGCAAAAGGAGCATTAAACTTCCCATAAGAGATCTTAAAATGGCCAGAGGTACTGTCAGCTTGCTTTCGTTTCTTCTTAGCTCAGCACATAACATCAGTCATATGAAAGTAATTTAAAAAAGATAAAATCCCATAAGGAATTGACTGACGTTTTCTTTAGCTGATTTATGTAACAGGTTTTATTTTTAATGATAAAGTAAATCAGCCTTGAATCTGCCACAGAGCAACCAAACAAAAATGAAGGATCAACTAGTGGACAGAAACAAGTAAACCAGAAGTGAACATTTGACATTCTCTGTGCTGTCCTGCCTAATGCAGAATGAACAAAACTGAGCATCTTAATCACTAGGGAGCTGAGAGAATGTAAGGCTTTGGGGTTTGCTCAGCACTTTGTAGGATTGAAACCAGCCCTTCCTGGTTTCAATTCATTGAAATTCATTTGACAGGCAGGTGATGGTGGACTTCCACCTTAGATAGACAAAGGCATGAGTATGTCACAGGGCACCTAAAGGATGAACACCACCTCTGAGCTGCAGACCAGTGCAGCAGACAGAGAAAAATTAAAATCCTACAAGCTTGTCAGCTCCTAAACACTAAACTCTCTTGTCATCACTTTTGTTTGAGTCATGTTGAACAGGTTACTTGATTGCATCATTTGTTAAGGGAAGGAATAAATGTGATGTCCATTGTTTAAAATGTAATGGAAGCCAAAATGCAAGCAGCAATTTTAGCCATTCAACAACTATGTGAGTTTGTAGGAGAGCACTCACTTTTACATCTACTAGCTGAATGATTTAAGAAAAAATATTTACTAGATATGAATAGTTAAAATGAAAGGACTTTCTGCTGGCCTGAAAACAAAACCAGATAGCTAACCCTTTTACAATAAATCATGAACAAGATACACTGGATTTGTCTTTCTTGTCCATAGATTGTATTGAAGATATAAGTAGTTATTGATGTTATGTAGTATTGTATTGAAGATATAAGTAGTTATTGATGTTATGTAGTAAGTACAAAGCTGGATTAAAAAAAAAAAAAACGAACCCCAGAGTGTTATATGCTGTAAAGTGATGAATGACTGGTAAGAAGGAAAACCTGGGGGGAAACTGTTGGTAATTTCATACTTTCAGCTCATTTCTGTCACCTACAAAAAATACTCAATGTTTTAAAAAATTAAGATTCTCAAAAACCTTCTACATACATATATATGGACTCTAACTAAAAAGCATATATTTTTAAGAAAGAATGTAATATTATTCTTTATCCAGCTTACAGCAAGAAAGCTAATGACTGCTGATACAAATTGTCATACATAAAAATGTGATTCAAATACTTTTTTTCTGCAGATAAAACAAATACAAAGATTATCTGATATGCAGTCTAATTTGGCCTGGAATTTTGAAATAAGTGAATTATAATAAAATGCTACAGTAATTGAGTAATGACATATGCAATTACCTCAACAAATAAATCAAGTCAGTAGATGATAGTATTAAGATACAGGGGATGAATTTGGTGGCCCCTGAGATACAGACTTAGCTCTCATCTGGTGCTAAGTAACTGGGCTTCTCAGGGCATGTGAAATATATCCAGCCTTTTCATGTAGACATTTGTCCATAATTGAACGCAGTTCACATATGACTCCAGAGATGTTGACACATTTTATGCAGGACATGGGCAACTAATGATGATTTGCTATAAAATGGTCATAGGTCTGTTTTTCCTGCCAGCTAACATTCTCTGTTCACACCATAAGTGCCCTACCTTATGCAGCACGTTGCTACATTTAAATGTAATGATTTATGGATCATGGATTCCCATGGTGCACTGGATGCTGCCACTCTTTTCAAACATCCATACATCTGCTACAGTACATCATACTGCTACGTAATGGATTTAAGGAGTAAGAAGTACAGACATTTGGGGAGTGCTTTCATTCAAGTCAACTGGAAACGAGCCAGTGCAGATATATGCACTTTGAATTTTGTTTTTAGAGGAACGGAGGCCTAAATAATATGTATTTCATCACCTGCACTTGCTAAACAATTCAGGAACATTTTTAATGGCACTCTTAGGCTGAGATACGATCATGGGACAATCTTGATTTTATGAAGAGTATATCACATCCCACAAGCTTAGTCTAAAGCTTTGTTCTTAGTTCTGAACTAGTTTGGGTCTCCTGGGCTCCTAAAACTTTGCAGTACAGTAACTCGACCCAATGCTGCAACTTATTCAAAATGTGTTAATTTATGAGAAAGGTGTCTTGTCACATAATGACATAAAATCATGACAGGACGTTCCTTCATCACACATCAACACAACATGACATGAAACCTACAGTGAGATGAAGTTATTCTGTTCAGTACAACAAATATGATTATCTCTAGTGAAAAACCAAAGAGAAAAACTGTGAGTTATGTCAACTGTAGTGACAAAACAGCCTGTAGTACGAATCCCTTGGAGTCAGGCCAAAACAAACAACTAACAGAGAAAAGATCACACACTCGAAGATGTAAGAGTGGCAAGCGGGTACTGCTCGGAGTGCTTCTCAGAAGCAAACGTTCTTTGCATGCATTTTTTGGGTGTTAATTTTTTTGCCTTTTGATATAGCACTGAGGCCAAGTAGAGTAACTCTGAATATTACACACTGTGTACTTTAACTACTTAGTGCCCTGCTTTATTATTTCTTATTTTTAAAGCCATGCCAATGCGTCTCTTACACGAACAGCCAACTTTTGCAAACAAGACAGTTAAGAGGAGAATGGCAGCCCTCTGAAATCTTGGCCAAGTCTCGAACAAAAGCAGCTATTTAAACGGCAAACATTGAAAAGTCTGTTAAATCATCTGATTTGTGTAACCTGAGCCACACTATGCGAGGTGTTTCCTCTCCACTAGCCAACTCTGACTGCCACAAGGGTGAAGAGAACAGGGTTCCTTAGAAATGTCAACCTCTGTTTATCAAAGAGCTTTGTAAAATTACTAAAATAACATTTCGGCTACAGTGGCTGCCCTTAAAAACTTGCCAAATGCTTCTGATAACTGAATAGGTACTTCAGTAGTCCCAGCATTCCAAGAATTTCCTACTATAAGCAGCAGGAACCACAACTCAATGCTCAGGCGCTGCAGCACTGAATGCCACGCTGGCAATTTTACATGGAGCACACAGTGTAGTGCCCTACACCAGCATATTCAGCTGCAAAGAAGCACAATGTTTTTATCAGTTGGGATATTCCCTCAGCAGCAGAATTGCTGAAGCCTGGTTTCTTTTAAATTCCTGTCTTACATAGCCTAGATCTCCCTCCTTTCCTGGTCCCAGGGGGCTCCCACCACTGGCAGCACAGCAGTCTTCCCATTGTGGCTTTTGGGGCAGCATGGAGTAGGGCTGCAGGGTCAGGGTGCTCACACCCCTCCCTTTCTACATGCATCCTTCCCTCCACCAGAACATCATTATGTCCTCTCATATCCTTCTACTGATTTTTGCAGAATTTGGAGAAATAGCTCACAGTGATCCTTACCTCTTTCTGTTGAAATGGCTATTTAGATTAAAAAATACAAAGTTTTTGGAGATACAAACAAAAGCATGAGTACCTACATATCACATCTTTAGGAACCTAGAATGTTTTCAGAGGAGAAAATTTCATTGAGGGAGAGGTTATGAGAACATTGTGGCAAAAAGATGCTTATAAATGGTATGAGAGATGATGACAATTCTACCACCACTGCTGGTCAGGGTTTCATACTGATCATTCATGATTGACTTATTTGGGATGACAAATATCTACTTTCTATCCATTCACCTTTTCAGATTTTACTTACTTATTCTCCATTAGCACACAACTATGGTAAAGCAACATACACCTTGAGGAGCTAACCATGTTGATTAGCTTTAGACTGACTTTATATATACTTCCCAAATTTTCTCTTAGAGCTGTCAGCATGTACAGGAGCTGACCTCCTCTGTGTCAGCCATACAGCTCCAACAGCTTCTCGTTGATAATTAAAAGTGACAGTGTTCCTTTTGGTTAAAATTAACAGAGGTGAAACTTAACAGAAACTGCCTACTCAAGGAGTCACACCACTCTCCATTATCAGACTCTAAATTATTAACTTGCCTTAGTTTTATCATGATTAATTATTAAAATTCAGCTGCTTGTCAACATATTCATCATAGAACTGATAGATTAGCAGTGTCTTGTGCTATATCGGCTGTGCTCTAAACAGTGACCTTTCAGCAGTATTTCATGTCTCAAAAGGATTGTTCTAGTGGCGCATTTTACTCAGGATAATAAAAGGAGCAGAAGAAGAAACAGTCATCACTACACTGGAAATTTAAGGCAAATCCTACCCTCCCCTTTATCTCAAACATCCAACTGAGTTAAGGGGAGAAAATGAATCAAAGGTAGTTGATTTGTGTTCCGCAGCAGGAGGAGGAAGGGGTTTCTCCTTTTCTTTTTCCTTTATTCCCTCAGTACTCCCTCCTCTAGACTGAAGATTTACAGGGATTGCTCAGACACTACGTGCTGCTGAATTGTAGCAAGGTTTGCCTCTAGTCGAGAGGCTACAGTTGAAAGTATTCACTTTCAGTGATGCATTCCTGGCACTAAAAACAAAAGACTTTGTTATTTGAGGAATTATTTATTTTTTCTTTTAAACAGCAACAACTACAATTCTTTGCAGTCTTTCCTGCATATTTAACACTTATTGGAAAAGTCAGCTGAATACCACAGATTGCAATCAACATCTTTCACAGATGCCAGTCTTTTTTTTTTTTTTCCCCCTTTGAATGTTCAGAGCCTTGCAAGTCATTAGTCCATTAGCACAAAGTTAAAGTACGCCAATCAATGTCATTTAAAGCTGTAGGTCATCTCGAGTTTTCATAAACAATCTTAAGGCTAATGACAGCTACTTACCCTTCTGCTCTCATTTTCATTTCATCTTGAGCTTTCTTTGAAACATTAGATTTGGCATTTGCAAAGAAATGAACTCTTTGCAGGCTCTACTTTTTACCACGATAAAACAGAAATTATGTTCCCCAAATTCTTTAAGAGACTTCAGGAAAATGCAGGATATTGTGACCCGGGTTTATTCTTACACTTTCTAATATCCTTCTATTTACTAGAATGATGTGAAAGAAGCCATGCCAGAAAAAACTGTAACTGTTTGGCTCTAAAGACACTTTATTCAAAGGTTAGAAAAAGTCTTGAGCTCGAGTTACATGACCTGGCAACAGTAAATTCAGGTCTGAGCTCCTGTCAGACCGCCTGCCCAACCTTAGGCATATCACTTAATCTCTCAAAATGTCTCAATTTCTCCCTCTAAATGAAAACAAACCAGATTGCCTGGTATTTTCCCCCTGTTTCATGAGAGCACATTGGTGCAGACCATTATACTAAGCTGGCAGGGAGTTAAATAGCTCTTCTGTGTCTTCTATCAACTTACTGCTTTCTGCCTACCTACAGGGAAAGGCCCGCTTGGGAAATAAAACTGCTGAAATCTGAAGCGCAGATTTCCACAAGGAATTAAAGAGTCGTTTGCAAAATCTGGTGTTATCCTTGCACTGGCGGGGAAAGCATATTTACTTCCCAGTCTATTAGACAGCAGGTAGCTGTGCAGGGATGCCAGTAAAAGGATGGCTGGACTCCCTGCGGAAAGCTGGGTGCAGAGCACCATGACACTGGGAACAGTCAGATACCCAGGGTTGGGGGGGAAGGAGAGCTAAAAAAAAAAGCTGTGCTGTGTGGAAAGAAGGAATGAGGGGGGAAAGACTTGCATTCTGTTTATTTCTGTTCAGCTATCAAAACATGTCTTCATCATCCCTAGTTTTATTCAAAGGAAAAGTGCTGTTCTCTTGGACACATAATGAGACCCTGTGCAGGAATCAAGTTCTATTCCCAGAAATAATTCCTGACCAACAAAGTACTGCAGTGATCCCAGGTAACTGCTTCCCTGAGCTGTAAATGTGTGCTCAGAAGTTGTCCATGGCAATATTAGTGGGAAACACAAGGATTTCCTTATCATTGGGTCTGAAGGACAATGCAAGGACACCAGGGTTGGGATAAGGATTTGCCCCAGCATTTGCAAAGAGTTATCATTGTTCTCAGCTTTGTCATAGTTCTCAGCGTTGGCAATCCAAACGTCCTCAGGGAAGGGAGTAAGAGAGGGTACCAATCTGGTGTCTATATTTTATTTAGTTCTATATTAGGTTGGTTGGAAATTTTTAGACTTATTCCTTTCTCAGGGACGAAAATTGGCATAGTACCCAGAATGAAAACAATTTGATGAAATAAGCTTATTTCTCTAAGGCTTTTGCCCCTTCTTTCTTCAGATTTAGGATACAAGTTCCAATCCAGAAATGGACCAAACAGCCAATAGCCAGGACTCTCAGTGGGTGTGTTTCAGTAGAAACTGAAATTTAAGTCTGGTTTGAGTCAGACAGACTGGACACTCAACTCTTTTATGTCCAAGTGTCCAAACTAATGGGTGCTGACTACTCTTGAGCAATTAATTCTCCTGTGAACAGCTTTGTAACTGTAAATGTCATCTCTGATAAGTCCATAGTTTCTAGCCCTACTAAAGGTCCTCATTCCGTCTTTGCAACAGAAGAACGTCCCTACTGGTTTAATTTTAATTCCAGAAAAGTCTTTTAAAAACAATATAAGAAACAACAAAACCTTAAGGTTTTCTGTAAAGAGGAAGGCTCATTCCCAGTGGACATCAAACTGCCTTAGAGATGCTCTCTCTAGATTCTTTGCACCACTTTGGTAAAAGAACTGAGCAGGAAGGCAGAGCCATTTCTGTGACAGTCTTACTTATGTCCAAGCCTCTCAGTGGTCATAGCATCCAGTGCATTGCTTGCTTCCTTAAGGGCTTACTATAACATCTTTCTGCCTGGAGTTTTTGTTACCACTCCATTTTTGCTAGAATAAGTGGGTTGAGTAAGTTCCATTCTTTCCAACACACACACCAACTCTCCTGCTAATTCTAACTATGGAAGTATTTCTTAATTCTAACTATGGAAGTATTTCTTAAATACTTAAGCATGGATGTGCTTTTCCTAACACCCCTAGTCACCCTAAGTAAAATAACTGCTGTGCATGGAGTTACTTCAGATGAGTCATCGGGGCAAGGAAACATGCAGAGGTGCAGATTAAGCAAGCACTAGGTTCAAACTGGATTTGCAAGCAAGGTGACTAGCTGCCAACTTCTTCTTTTTAAATTTGCTTTGTTTCTCTTCTGTCTCCTTTTTCCTTCCTGCTCTCTCCTCTCCAGTACAAGGAATAACTTTTATATTATCTTGCACCAAGAAAAGAAATAAATTATCTATTCCTGATTGCACTCTTTTTAGAGTCTGAAATAATCTCACTTCCCTGTGATTTGGTAAGTCACCATTTGATCCCTCACCCCTTAGGAAGGAGAAAGATTAGTTTTGACTGCACAGATGAGCAAGAGCTACTATCAATTACAAGAGCTACACTTTATTTTATTAACCCTGAAACAGCTCTCTCTGGTGTTTTATTAGGCCATTTAGAAGATGACATGAAAGTGATGGTGAACCCTCTCCACCAGTACTTTTCAACAGTAGCAACTGGTAGCATGCTGATGGCATTTGTTCACTACTAGGGCATTCAAGGCAAATGAGGAATTCTGCCATAATGCACCCCATTTGTGTGGGGGAGACTTGTAGAAGAGAAGGAGTCAATTCATCAGCTACATGTCTTAGTTGGGTGAAAAAGTCACATAAAACTATTCTGAAAACTGAAAGGGGAGTGGAACCAAATGAAGAGAATGTGGAGATGTCATTAACAACAGTACAAGTATTCTTCGGGTGGATCTGTGGTATTTTCCCTATTACAATTTCAATTTTTTTTTGTGCTCAGCCATATGGAGGCCCCTTAAAACTATAAATAGCCTAGGAATATCCCAAGGTTGAGACCTCTGGCCTGGCTCTGTCTACCTTGTCCCAGCAGTCAGGGACAGAAGCAGAGCTGGGCACTCCATTGCTGGGACCCACACAGCCTGACACCAGTTGCAGTAACCCCAAATCAGACTATAGCAGCAAGAAGGGAAAAGTTAGTCAATCATAAATACTACAAAGCACCATTCTCAAGCCCTCTGCATTCCCACATTCAAAAGTGAGAATCACTGCCTGGCATCCACCACTAACCTAGGTCACAACGGCCTTCACATACCATCCTAAGTACGTGGTATGTATCAGCAGAAACTCCAGTTTTCAACCTGCTCCATCCTCCTCTCCAGCTCTTCCTGTTGCCCCACACTCTACAGAGAGCAATTCCCTGATAATCAGAATCAAGCGCTGACACTGTGAACCTTTCCATTACTTGTGGTGTATTGCTGGTTTGTAAAATACAGATTAAGCATAGAGTCACACTGTGCCCTACATCATGCTAGTGTTGTTACATGTTTATTAAGAAAGTGATTTAAAAGGGAGATCATGCAGTGAATTACCAATCCTGCACAACCTACTAAAAACTGGGTGATGAAGCAACATAATCATCATACATCAGCTTCCCATTACCTGATTTAGGGTAATTTGCATTCTCTGCCTCTGTGCAAGCAGAATGTCACTTACTGCACTGCCAAACTTTATTTTAAGAGTTAAAAGGTGGGTTTATTATTCATAATGCTAACAATCAGGAGAAACTAAAATGTTCCATATGCCAGAAATCAAAACCTGTAATCATGGAATGGGTTACAGGAGATTTAAACCAAATTAAAGCTCTGACAACATTAGTTTTAGAATGGAAAAGTATAAGAAGGAAAAGTAGCACAAAGACTAATTCTACGCATCTGCTCCTGCAGGCTGTTTTTGTATTTCAAATACACATTGAAAGATAGAAAAGTTAATTATTTCTCTAGGCTAGGACAGCACATGACTGAGATGATGAGCAAGTGAGATGGCAAGTGCACGCTGGTGTGTGCACCGGAGAGAGTCAGATGGCCCTGGTTTTGTTCTCTTTCCTCACTGTTGGTAGGACACCTGCCAACACCCATAAGCAAGTGTCACCCAGGGCTCTTGTGGTTCTCCAATTCCAGACCTCCGGTCAGGAAGTGTTTTGAAGACCAGTAAACCACTCAGCCCTGGTCTCCTCTTCATAAATAATTCCTCATGGCCATTGAGGAAGACTAGAGCTGCCTTTCAGCTTCATTATGGTTACTTGAGAGCACTCTCTGGTCTGGCATCTTCACAGGCAGCCTATTCCTCTGTGGGAAATCCTAGTGGGCTATGGGGAGTGGTGAAAGAGAGCCGTCAGCAGTGACTGCTTGCCTAGCTGGAAGCCACACTTCTGTGCACTTTTCATGCAATCAATCATGAAGGAAAGGTCAACAGACAGCTTTCAAATAACCGATCCATTTAACTACTGACATTGATCTGGGCCAGAGAAGTGGAGTTGGTGCAGGGAGGGGGGGCTGGGGAGGGAGCAAGGGAGGGTTCAGTGGTCAATCAGTGGAAATCTAAACCCCCTTCAGTCTAATGGGAAGCCCAAACACACTCCTAAGCTTTCTGCTTTAAATCTCACAGCGATTTGCTTAAGGCACTATGGGACCTTTACAGGGTTATCTTAAAAAGTAAAGGAAAAAAATTTATTTTCCTGCATAAAATTAAATACATAAACCAGAAGAGATCCATATTTCACTGCATAATGCAGTGCTGTACCCGCAAGTGTGATGGGTGGGACAGAGGAATCACAGAGAGAGCCCCCAGTGTGGTCCCAGGACCAGCAAAACTCCAGCCGTTTTGCTTTGAAAATAGTTTGAAAGATGTTCTTCCTCCCATCATAAGCACATCCTTCAGTGCAACCCAAAGCACACTGTCATCAGCCGTTATGGATACCAATGAGCTACCTGTCAACTAAAAGAAATAAAAACTCCCTAACTCACAATTGCTAGCTTAGGACTTTCAAACACTGAACCCTCTTGTGAAGAGCCAAACTCTTGGAAGAAATCTCACAGGAGTGAAGCAGAGCAATACACAGCTGGTCATTCACTGCCCAGATTCACTTCAAGATAACTCAGGTCAGTAATCTGTCAATAGGGTCCTACAGCCATAAAAATCAAGCAGTAGTCTGTGCAGAGTGGATTTTATTCTCAGTGCATATATACCACAGACCATGATGCTGAGTGTGCACCCAGGAGAAAAAAAGGAGTAGGGGGAGAGAGAAAGCAAATTTGCTGTTCTCACTTAAGGCCATCATCTCAGAAGGACGGCTGGATCCCAAGCTGGATCCCAAGCTGCGCTCCCAGAACTGCTTCCACAGTACTTCACATGAACAGCATCATCTGCGTACACACATTCCACCAGCACCTAGAGCCACTTGGCAGGGCCTTTTGGTGACAATACACTGGAATTTATCTAGACCAGAGTTTCAATAATGGAATTCAGTCTTTTTTCCAGATCAAGCACTTCATCTTGCTGTATTTCAAATCCCCATCAATAAAGTGGAAAGACTATCTCTTCCTTACCTCACAGGCATGTAGCAGAATGAATATATCTATTATAAGCTTGGTGATAATGATAATGAACCATAAATGACAGGCAGCCTGACCAAGAGATAACTGAAATCAATGGAAGGATTCCCTCTGTATTAATTGGGCTTTGGCTGCAGTCTCCATTTAAAGGGAATAAGGAGCACGAGGATTTCTCGGTCCCTAAGCTGGAGGTTTAGAACAATTCTCTGGATCCCATAGGAACTACTTCTCAATCAAGCGTGACAAGAAAAGAATCTCTGCATAAGACACTACTACAACAAAAAAATATGACATGAAATCCTGTGTGCGTTTACGCATGTGTATCAGGAGAAATGATATTAAATTCAAGGGGAAAAAATAGAATTAGATATCAAAAACCAGATTAAACCATAAAAATCTGTCCACAATGGAGAATCCAGTTTGTAAGATAATCTTTTCTATAAAAGGCAGAATATTAAAGTAAATAACTCAGAAAAACCCAGCAGAATGTGAGCTTTCAGTAACCAGCCAGATGGAGAATGCAATATAGGCAAGAGTACTGCATGGCATACTTCATATAACTAAGGAGAAAGAAAAAAAAAAAGCTATTTCTGGGGAACATTATTGCTCCTCATGGTTTTCTCAATTATTTTTTCATTCTGCTCCTCCCTATGTGCATCAACACCACTATTAGTAAAGTCAGCCATTTGCACCAAAAAGTAAGATTTTGCTGTGGCATTAATCACACATTTCCTGCCCTCTGCCATGACACAGAGAAGCCTCAGCTCTTCCCTCTAACTCCCTGCCACACTATGATCTGTAAACACATTTCTTGCAGAGAGCAATGAATCCAAAGGAAAGGTACACATTAGTCTGAATAGGGTTTTCAGTTTTCATTTTCTCCAAACAGAGAGGGCTGTTCGTCTGTCCTTTGCCGGGGGAGTCTACACAGACTGGCTAGAAATGCTGACAGATTCTTTAAGGGAGAAGCCAGCAGTCAAGGCTGTCCACAACCCATATCCTCATGGTCCTGCCCCACGTCACAGGACTCTTCCCACCTCCACCCAACCATCACACTACAAATTTGCCAAAGGAAGTCACCTGGATTTCTGAAAATCCAACCCAGGACATACTCTAGAAAATTAACTCCATGTATTTAATTTTCAAAAATGGACCCTAGTTTTACTGTCTTAGACTTTCAGGAAAGAGCACAGGCACCCAGATTTTGCGAGGTAATAAGACACGGCATACTATGCTGCCAGTCCTCACAAGTACAGAAGCAATAAGCAAAGAATTACAACTACTAAATTGCTGTGTTATTTCAAAAATTTATTTATTCTAGTTTATTTAAATTCTCTTTATTTATTTATAATGAAAATATAACCCTTTGTGGTAAACTGTGGTTTTGAGGCTTAATTAAACCTACAGGCTACAGGAACACAGAATAAATCTGTTAAGTGCAAATCACAGAGAAGATAACACAAAAGTAATAACAACTCCACAGTACAAACTGTCAAAAGCCAACCAAAGACAGACAAAGAGCAAGCTAAGTAGGAAAATGGTACCCCAGAGAAAAAAAAAATACAATAAAAAAAAGGGCAAAGTTTTGGCATAAAGATTTTAAATGAACTTTGTTTTCTAAATACCCATGGGGGATCTGGACTTGGGATCCAAATGGCTTTGAAGATTGCAGTCCTAGCTATCTCCAGCCAGCTTGTATCCACTTCTCTATGAAAAGCCCCACTAGAATCATTGGTTTAATTCTGGATCTCCTTCCATCTTATGTTAATTATTTACATGTGTAGAGTCACAGTGTGAGCTGATCTTGAGCATCACAGTGCAAGCGCCTGCAGGAACTCCCACCTGATATATTACACAACTAAGACAAGAATCATTCAGCTTTAGCAGGAGGTCTAATTATCAGCTTTTATCTAAGCAATGATAGTATCTGCTACATTATCCCACAAGGGCAGAATTCTCTTTTATCCAACAGTCTGAGGTTGCTTCTTTTTGGCTGACATGCAAAAGTCAAGGAAGGACATGGACAAAGAGACTGGTATAGGAATAAAAAAAGAAACAGTAAGATAAACATGTTCAGAACACACAAATAACCACATAGGCACGTACTTTATTGAAATATATGCATGTTTCTTTTAAAACATAGTTTTAAAAAATGTAAGATTGTTTAATGTGAAATGTAAAATCAAGCTTTAGTGATACTCAGCTCTTCAGCTGGATAAACAACAACTTGCCCTTATTTTGATTAAGGAGAGCTATTACATGCTTTTCCTGAAGCTATTATTTTGCAAAGAACAAGTTGTAATTTACACGTTTCTTCAAAAATGTCCCTTTAATGAAATGAATAGGAAATTAATGCTATCAGGCAGAAAGCTTTTAGCTTCTAACACTTTTCTCTGAGATATTGGAAAGCAATTTTCATTTACCAGCTATCTAAAGGTGAAAACAACCTGCAGTTTCACTGACACAAGCTTGATCCTCTTCTCTGCAGTTGTCTGATGTTTTTGGTTTGGGGATAACATGGAGCAATTGCTGAAGTCTTCTGCCCAGCAACATTGACATGCAGTATGTGCCTGGCCCAAACAATTAAGACACAAATGGCTCTAAGATATATCCTTGTTCCTAATATGATCAAGAGAAGTTGGGGTTTAAACTCCCTCTGGCTCCTATGCATCCATGTATATGTTAGATAAGATCATGGTGACACCAAAATACACATTTGTCACAGAACAGTGGAAAGGTCCACCCTAACCCAGGACAGGAGGCACGTTGCACAGAAACAGAAAGATAAGATAAATAATGTCTTTACCTTGACACAAAGCAATACCATGGAAAAAAGACTAATTTAAAGACTGAGACAAGAACTGATAAAATCATTCTCAATGAGACTTAGGAGCAATTTTACATATTCCAGTTTTCTTATTCAGAAAACAGAAAAGTGTTCAGTTTGCTGAAGAACTCAAGTACTCCTCCTAACACTCACATGACTATGGCTAGATGCTGGGCTAGTGACTGGGGTCCCACGGCCACGGGAAAACACCAGTTTGTATCAAAACTTCATCTTTGAATGGCAGCAGTAGTGGTGGCAGTGAGGGAGTCCAGCATCAAGAATCAGATCAATTTCTAAAGCAGAGGTGTACAAGTGATTCAGGAATGCAACTGCCGCTGCTGCTGTTGAATCAAGAGAACACACACTACAGATCCTCATCACCATGTCTGCTGCCTTTTCTTATCATGGGAGTGTGGGATACTGGTTGGCAAGGACACTGGACGCAGTGCTTGCCACACACCTATGTCATACAGATCCATTTCAAGTGTGACAACACTTGTGAGTGATTTCAGTGCTGTCCTTCCTGTCCATGGAATAGTGGCACAGAAGGAAGGGCACCACCATCTGGCAGAACCCACATCGATGCCAACATCATGCCCAGACACGGCCAGTAATGCTGAACATGGAGTCTTTGAGATGGAGAAAAAAAGCCACATCTCTCCTATTAAGAAAAGTTAGGTTGGGAAGGACACAGGAACTACTGGATGTGCTTCACTCCTCTTAATTCTTCTCTCAGGAGCCCTACTTTGAAGTGCTCTTGAATTACATGTCTGACACTCACTTTGAACACACTCTCAAAGTGATGCATGTCCCCTTAACTGACTTTTTATTTTGAAATATATTATTATATGGCCTTCTAGAGAGATGGAGTTGTCAACCACATAAATGACAATGCCTGGCAGAAGACCAGCTCACAAACCCACTCTTTTTCACTTTCAGTTGCAGAAACCTTAAAACTGAAACAAAAGCAACCAATTAATCATCACTCACATATCGTGCTATAGAAAACTGTCACAGCAGATGCAGAAATAAATAGACAATTGATTTCTTTTTGTTAGGAAACAGGCAATTTTTTTTTAAAGAAGATGAGATGCTAAATTCTATCGTGGCTGGTCACAGCTCACAACCAGGGTTGGCTTTTCATAGCTCAAGGCTTGCTACAACTTTTCAAGTGTGGTATTTGCTATCAATCTTTAAAGAAGACAATCTTAAAAGTGAAAAATTTCCTAACTATGTTATCCACTATGCACTTTTAAATTATATTAGTAAACAATCTATCAGAGACAGTAAATATTAGCTTGACTTTTTGGTTAAGAAGCCTAGAATTTCTAAGATCTAAGAGAGGATAGAGAGATTATGTGCTGTAACATTTAATCACAAAATAAAGAGACCTCTGATGCAAAACAGCAGACAATCTTTACAGGCTGCACACATCATTGCTAAGATATCCACAGACCAGCTATCACACTTAAGGGATTGTTTCACATCAAGGAAAAGAAAAGGCATGGGGGCAAAGACCAGACCCGGGGCCTTGGATCTCTGTGCTCAGAGCCATAATTAGGGGAACTCAGGTCACGCTTCCTTTCTTTCTCACTATCACTTTGGACCAAAGGATCCGTCCTTCTGCTCTTCATTTCAGCACACTTCACAAAGGAGACCCCAGGGGGCAGGGGATGGTTTCTTACAAAGCACTCTTATCTTTGCGATCAGAGCTGTCTCCTGGAAGAGGTCGGTTTGGCAGGGAGAGGAAGGACTGGAAGCTGGACTCCCCAGCAGTGCTCAGATCATTAAAGTTCCCATTTAAAGAAACCCCACACTTTTCCAAAAACTGAGAGGAATGAAGTAAGCATCCTGACCAGTTCTTGGAAAGGCAGGGCCCATTCCCACTGAATTTCCTGTGTCACAAGGATGCTTAATTTCAGGTGCAGGCTGTCCACCCCTCACCTGAACAGTCACTCTGAAGCCAGCAGAGCCAGTCTTTTGAGGCAGGGCTGAACCCTCTACATTCGAAGAGCTGTGAAGATAACACCCTCTTCACGGGGTTTCTGCTTTTGCTGTGTATCTTGCCGAAGCACCAGAATCACAGCATCAGCAGCTCGTTTTTGCCAATATGACACTCACCGACTTCAGAGGGAAGGGCAGACCTGCACAAGGACCTACTTGCTGTTATAAAATACCACTGACAGTGAAAACAGTGTCACCAGAGTACAACAATGATGAATATAGATGAAAAATATGCCTCCTTGAAACAGTAGCTGCAAGAAAAATTAACACTTCCATCTCCCTGCTCCTTCATTTTTTAAAAGCATCCAGTTAACTTGGAACTTCAATGTAAAAACAGATTTCTCCCTTGCCCTATAGGTGTGTACAAACTCATCACACAAGAAAAGGACACTATACCCACAGAACCTATTCTCTCTCCTTTGAATTAATTTCACTCTCTCCTTAATTGCAGCTGTTTCTGTGTTTTCAGAGCCACCTCCCTGTTCACACTAAACAAGTCACCCTCTTTGTCTCTCTGCAACTCACATGTTGGTTTTAATAGCTTTGTTCAACAACTTATTCCATATGTTTGCTTCCCTCCGAGTAACAGTTCTGCCTGACTTTCCTTTTGCTCTTAATTTCATAATAAGTAGGTTGATTCCATAGCTCATTCTTTAAAAAAAAAAAAATAAAAATGTGTGGCATTCAGAACAGATCCAGGAGAGCTCGTAACTGCTCTGCTGCTTGTCTTACCTATGCTCCTACTCCTAGAAGATGGGAAAGCTCATCAGATGACGAACTCACAGAGCTCTCCAAACAAGGACTCTCAACTTGAAGGAAAAGAAAATGCTTCTCTACCTTCTCATTATTTCCCTTCTGTTTCTTGTTGACACACAGACATATGGTGAGTAGTATGTATCTAGCCCAGCATTTGCTGGATCAAAAACCTGAGCTTATGTATTGTATACTTATGCAAAAGGAAAATAAAAGGCACATAAAACCTATGCCCTCTTCTTGTCAGTGCTGTCTCCCAATAGCATGGGTAAAACAGATTTTCTTTTTATTATTCTTTTAGCCTTCTTAACACAAACAACATTTTTCAGGTGTAATGCTCTCCAAAATGCTGTCCAAACCCTCCAAAGAATTTCCTACCCAGTCTTCCCCAGAAGACTCCTACCAACTAAAGCCTACGGTTAATGTATTCCTCACCATTTCTTTTTTTTTTTTTTTTTTTTTTAAGGGGAAAAAGAGTTTTGTGTTGTTCGGAACATTTTCCGGAGAGGCCTGACTGCACTTATTTCCTTTCCACATTCCTGGAAAAGGCATGCGTGCAGGTGTGAAAATGGGACACATGCACCCAGGGCCAAGAAGTACTTTACTACCCACAAAAGCATGAGTAAGCAACTACAGGTTCCACAAATTCAAGCCAAACCTCCAGACTACTGTGACCTTGGCATCTATACCAGCCTCACAAGCTGTTTTGAACCCAGCTAGCAGAGCTGCAGAGGTGATGCACACAGCTCAAGGCTGAGGCAGTGGGCTGTGAGTCCCCTCGGGTCAGTGCTGCTGCCAGAGACCTGGTGTCACAGGGTCATGGCCTTGCTGACTGGTGGGCACACACTTCTTGAGCTAGTTATTGTCAGCAGCTGTACTGTAAGACTGCCTAGGAAGGCTTGCTGTGAAGTAGAAATACCCTGTGCTGGATAATTCCCCCTGGAGAAAACCACCACTATTGCCCAGGCACTTTCCCTCCCTCTCATTCCAAATCATCAGCCATCTTGCTCCCTTGAGGCTTTGTAGAAAGAAAGGTGGTGGTGGGCTTTTGAGTTTTGGGGTTTGGGGTTTTTTTTAAGCTTTCTCACCTTGTTTGTTCTCAGATTAGCGAATAAACACATTTTGCATGAAATAACAGTAATTAATGAAAACCCTTTTAATGATTTGGCTTTAGTTCAGCCTTGAAAACTTGGTATGAAGTAGCTGGGGGGTGGTTCACAACTGTTTTCCTTTTTTCTTCACAGTGTCTTGATTACTTTCAGAAAGTAGACTCCTTGGCACTAAACAGTTTGCATTAGCCTCTCACTTATTGGAAAACAAAAGCAGAAGAACTGCTGCACAAATCTGCCATCACACGACTTGTCAGTCATCCTCTCCCATTCTCAAGCCTGTGCAAAACTGTTCCCTCTCGTGCATGGCCACAGATCCATCACATTAAACATTTCTATTGCTCCTAGTTGAAACGCATCTTTGTAAAGCTCACTTTGTTAGCAGAGCTCTCAAAATGCCAGAGCACATGTTAAGCACTGTCAGCCTCTCTGCCTTTTGAAATATGTCTTTGCACAGGGTGTCTTTCAAAACAATAAATCCTGAATATTTAAAAGTCAGCAGCAGGGTAAGAAAAAACAAGCTTCTCCATAGCCAGTGATAAGCACAGGGGTTTATTTCTCCTTTTCTTGAACTTTCAGGAATGAACTTGAGTGTTATAGAAGTAACTGGAGACCAAGGTGTTGCCAAAAGTCAGTGATGAAGTTACTGAAATTTGACTCGTAATCACTTGTTGGCCCCAAACCACCCCCGTCCGAGCGGTGCGAGCAATCGGCAGGGGCCCAGGGAGCACGGCAGAAGCATGTGCAGGTGGGGGGGCAGGGGGTGTGGGCAAACAAGAGGCCGATTCAGAGGAACTGGAAGGGATCCCAGAAAAACAAATGGTGGAAATGCTTCAGCCACCAAGCTGGGACTTCACTGAATGTCTCAAAGAGCGAGTCGGTACAGCCAGCTCCCAGCAAAGGTGTCCAGTGAGCCTCAGAGCTGACACTAGCCCTGCCACCTAGGAGCGTGCCCACAGCAGTATGGCACACCTCTTCTTCAGGGCATCTTTTCCCGTGGCCATTTGAGGAATCAGATCACATGCATGGCAGTGAAACATCAGGCTGCCCAGCTACTGGCCTCATCTGCTGATATTTCTTATTTCGGGCACACTCATGGGAAAGTGCTTACTCATTTCACTCCATAGGAAGCCAAGCAGCCTCACTGCCTCAAGAATAATTTATTGTCATTAATAATAATACACTGATATAGAACTTTTCATCCCGAAGGACGTAAAAAGCAATTTAGAATCTCAAAGCAATTTTCGAAGTGGAATAGTTTCTGCTTTAAGGCACTTGCAGCAGTGACACTGGAGTGTCCCTGAGTATGCCCACGCCAGTCCTGCATATGGAGGAAGTATGCCATGCTGCAGACTCAGCTGACACCCTCCTTGGCACCTCAGGGAGAGGAAACAATAGCAATGGGTGAATTAAACATGGCAGGAGATGCAAAGCCAACTACTCCACTGCATTCAATGGGATGAAGCCCCTGGAACCACATTCCCGTTCCACTGGGCAGAGGAAACAACCTTCCATGCATGAATCAGTGCAAAAAGGAAGAGATGATGCAGCAAGTAACGGAGGTTTCAGAAAGCAAAGGAAGGTGAAAGCAGACCAGAGAGAGACTGGCGGTTCCTTTGCTGCCCCCAAAGCTAAGACAGAGTGCTTGCTCGACACCAGTTGTTAAAACATCAGTATGATTGATGCTTTTGTATCTCTCAGACCAGAAAAGAAAACAGATGAAAACAAGAACTACTTTTTGGTCATGATTTCACTTGCAACCTGGGTGCCAAGTCTTTCTTGCACAGCAAACTCTGACTTCAAAAATTTTGGACAAAAATTGAGAAAATATGAAGCTGGACAAATATTAGCAAGTTTGTGCAGTGTTAAAGTAAGGTATTTCTTCTGTTCACCTTCTGTATTTTCCTCCCCTTAGCACTTAATGCATAAGTCAGAGAGATAAAAACCTAACTTTTGCTTAATGACCACAGAGGAAAGGGCACTGCATTCCTCCAGGGAGCAGCGGTTGCGTACAGAATTTTTCACCAGAGGTCACTAATTCAAGTCTAACCTACTTTACTAGTGACTCAGATGTATTAGTGTCTGCAACCATTGCTTGGTGGCTTACAAGTAAAACGATTTTTCAACCTCATATGAGTTCTTGGCGCGTCCTAGGCTCCAACTTATACAGATGTAAAATCTCCAGCTGCAGAGAGGAGAGCAAGGGTCAGTGGAGTGAAGAGGTTTTTCTTTCCCAGTTGACCCAGCTGATCTGTGCAAACCTGAACTGGAAGGTGGGATCTCCATCCTCCTGGCATGACCTTCACATGCCTCTTCTTCCAATCTCCCTTCTGAGCCATCTTTCTTTATTTTTTAATTTACCCAAACCTCTTCTTCGGCTCTCCATTTTCACAATGCAAGCACGCTTTCTGGTCTCTGATCTCAAAAAGACCCAACAACTCAACCAACTCTGCTAGCACCTCTCATTGTGAATTACAGATCTCTCTTCTCCATGTCTCACCCCTTAGCTTGTTGGGGACTCAGTTCATATAGAAATTAAAACAGTTGAACGAGATAAGAGGATGAGGTCAGCAATGGACAAATCCCCATTGCTACTCAAAGCAGCTAGATTTCATTATTGTCAAGTGGTGCTAAAACCACACTTATATGATCTTTGGGAGAAAAAAAAAAAGGGAAAAAAAAGAAATAAAAAGAAAATAAGAGGGGAAAGAAGAGACCATATCAAATATTTATGGAGCCATGAATCTGTTTACCTGGAGGGTGGGTAAGATAAACAAGTATGTCATATATCAGGTTGTATTCTGGAACGGAAGAATCTACTGTTCTTTGCATTCTATCCAGCTCACATCCATGAATTTTATTGTAAGACTATACTAAAGTTTTCTTTAAGCATTTGGGGATTTAAGGAATCATCTGGATACATTAAAATCAATATTAACTTGTATTGTTCACTGGCAAGTCACTCTAAGAGCATTATGCAAAATGTTTTCAACCATCCTGAATGAATGATGATGATATAAACCAGTTTTGGGGAAACTTTTATTGCATTAAGTGCAGGGTTATTTTATTCCTAAACAGTCTTTACCAGCATCAAAGTGATGTAATCAAAATATGTTGCAATGATTTCAAATGTTGATGGCTGCTGACATACAATTTTACAAACATGCAGAGAGAAATTAGGATAGCACAGGCTATTACAGCTACAAATAAACTTTTAAGCAATTTAGGAATACATTAAGGGAAGGCAGAACACCCAGAGGACCAAGAAGCTGACTCTCACAGCTTCTGATGAATAGGTAATGATTGACAGTGCAGCATAGCAAAAGCATGCTTGCTGCCAGGCAGAGCGGGTCTGAGGAAGCCAAAAGTCTCCCCATCTCCAAATTATTATAGATAAGACTTTTAAAACCAGGATTCTGCCTATTGCACAGCCACAAAGCTCCCAGGAACCTTTCAGGTTTTGAGCACCACCTTACATGGGTGCTGAAGCATTTCACCCCTGCCTTGCCAAACCCTGGGCCTGAGTGGATTTCCTCCACACGTATCCCTAAAGCTCCTGAACAATGAGTCTTGCTGTACTGTAGGTGCTCCATGTGACATTTAACATGAGTGCAAGCTGGAGCCTCCTGCTTAGAGGAGGATAGTGATGCTTTTCCTCCCTCTTGGAGAATGATGACAGAGGGACAGTGATGCCTTCCTCTGCCTTGTGATGGAAAGGGAAGTATCAACTGCTTCCTTTAAGAGTGCAAAGCCTCAACGATTTACCAGTATTACATTTAAAGCACAGTATCAGCATGGTTCCACTAAAGAAACTCTGTTTTCACTGCAGTAGGACGCAAATTACTTTCTAAATTTGTGCATTCCTCATTGTTGTATATAGTTTAAGTCTCGTGCGGTGCCAAATGGAAGTCTCATCACATCAGTATGATGAATGGAGAAGCTTCGATTTATTGAACATTACACACTTTTTTTATACAGTTT
>JAWWES010000133.1:21729718-21743804 GCA_035583135.1 Lophotriccus pileatus
GGTTGGGTTTGGGTGTGGTTTTTTTTTTTTTTTTTTTTTTTTTTTTTTTTTTTTTACTGATTTAGCGTTTTGTTGGGACTCTTATGTTTGTTTGGGGGGGTTTCGTTGGGTTTTTTTTATTTTTTTAAGTTGCCCTTCCCTTTGCAGAGCCAAGGCAGGCTGTCTGCAGCCATTACCAGCACCTCACACACCAGGTGTGTCAAGGTTGCTCCACAGCCCTCCCCGTACCATGGTACTCCAGGGAGCGTCGCCTTCTCCAGCCCAGAAGTTCCCCCAAAGCAGGGCTGCGTGCGAGACAAGGAGCGCTCTTTTCCTCGGAGGCGCGGCTGGGATCTTCCCAGTCACTCTGGCTTTGCCTTCCCCTCCCCCGCCCTTTCCACACAGGAAAACAGTTAGCAGCCTTGCTGATGCTGCAGGAGGGTTTCCCGGGAGCTACAGGAGCTGCCTGCCTCCAGGGAGGCTCTGTCCCACCTGCCCCCCGACTTTAATGCCCTTCCCAGGGGATTACCCAGACTGTACCCATCTCAGGGTCTGGGGGACAGCATTTTTTTCATCTACACAGCAGCTTACACAAAGCTGCAGTGTGATAGGAAATGATAGGAAAGCAAAGTTCCTTTTCTTCCCTTTTTTTTTTTTTTTTTTTTGTGTGTGTGTGCAGGCACAGGGCAAGAAAAAAGGTCAGTTTTTGTTCTGGGCAGCATACCTGGGCGTGCCTGGAAGGTGCCCCAAGTAGGCTGTGTTTCAAGCCCAGCAGGCTGATTTACCCAGTAACTGTTAGCAATACTCTCCAACTGGAGCACTCCACCTCTCCATCTCCTGGCTGTACTACATCTTTTAAGGGGGTGAGTCCCATCAGCTTCAAACAATACAGCACGGTTTAGGAAATATTAAGGCTCTGCCAAAATCCATGAGTTAAGTCCTGAGGCTGCTTAAGTGGTGAAAAGGAAACTCTCAACTTGTAACCATGTTCAAAGGAGAATGTGAGTCCTGAACAAGAGGTTTTCTGATTGCAGGCACTCCCTACAGCGATCCCTGCTCCCTAGCCTTAAGGCTCAGGTTGGTAGTCAACAGAACAGTGCCCCATGTATCATATCTATTTGCCAGTTTTGCTGTAGCTCTGTAAGCTGGGGGCATCTCTCTTTTTTGGGGTACTTCTTTCCCCTGTGCTAGGGGAAACTTTTCAGAGGCAAGAAGAGAGGCCCCTGAAAGATATCACAAGTGGAAGATGTATTCATTGCAGCACCAGCTGATGGGCACATCTATTGCCACAAGGGATGAGAGAGGGAGGGCTTGCTTCTCCATTAATCGGAGTTAATTTATTTTTGATGTTTTGGAGCTTCCCAGGAGTAATACCTATAGTTCCAGGCTTAGTTTCTAGTTAGTAGCTCAGTGACCTCATTAAATAAGTCCATCCCAATTTCAAGATGATGTCCCTGCAGCCCTGCCCAGGGATCCCTGGTGGCTGCCAACCTGTCAGCCTCTCTGCCCTGGAGTAGGTGCAAGGGGGAGCATTGCTGCTTCTCAGCTGTGACAGAAGTGATGGCACAGGGACCACAAGCTCTCAGCCTGGGGAGAAAGAAAGTCTTTTTTCCAATACCCAAGGTGTGATGGACAAGAGAGGAACAAAGGTAGTCCAGCCTGAGGTGTTCTGTAATCACTTTTCTTTTGGAAATGGATATATGTTGACCTGGAGAAGATGGTTCAAGCAACACCAACAAATAGCTGGACAGGGGTCTTCTCTGGAAAGCGTTCTTTCAACTCTTTCTAAGCTCCGTTATGTGTAAGAAAGGGCATCCAGGGATGCTCCATGTCTGCATCACTGAGCTTTCTCAGTGATCCAATATACTCTGACAAACAACATTGTGATTGGGCCAGCCCTAATGCCACTGCAATGGATTTTGCCTATTCAGAAGCAAGTCTGTCCAAGGACTCATTATTTTTCTCCTTATGAGATAAACAGAATTATTATCCCAGCTTAATAAATTTGACATTTGACACCAGAGTTAAAGGACTGAGATAATTCAGGGATTTGGGATTAGAAAGTGCAAATTGCCTGGATTTATTCCAGATGTAGTTGTTTGTTTGGTTTTGTTTTGTGTTTGGTTTTGGTTTGTTTTTGTTTTTTTTTTTCCTGAGAGACCCTGGCTGGGAATGTATTTCCCAACTGTTAGAAAAGCCTGTGACTTAAAAGTACATGAAATGTAAGTGTATCTTTTTGTTTTAACGTCCTTAAAAATCACTTATACCCTTCATAAACTCACCTGAAGCAAATATTAATCTTCAATTTTTGTATTTGGACAGAAATATCAGGTGCATTGGAAAGTGGCTTTAGTAGCCTAACAGGTGTCACCTTCACTAGGTTTCCAGGTACGTTCAAGAAATCACAAATCCAAATTACATACCCACAGTAAATGCCTATAAAATCTAGGGTAACATTTAAAAAGTTCCTGTGAAACTTGTGTAGTCATGAATTTGATTTCAATGTATTTTATTGCCCAAGCATCTGGAGTTGCAAAACCATCAATTAGAAGGTATATTGGGTTTGAAAAGTCCTATCAGCTTTCATGATTAATATTGTGAATGGTGGTATAAGTACCAGGTTTTTCTCTAGATGTTTTTTAAGATCCTCTACATTTATAATGATTTATACAAACCTTAATGTAATTACAGAACTCAAGGGAAATTTATATTTGCTTGTGTTATGGTGGCACAGCTCAGGACCACATTGCAGCAGGCACTGTACTAAAACAAAGAATCACAGAATCAATTAGGTCGGGAAAGACTCCTGAGATTGAGTCCAACCCTTGACTGATCACCACTTTTTCCACTAGACCATGGTACTAAGTGCCACATCCAGTCATTTCTTGAATACCTCCAAGGATAGTGACTCCACCACCTCCCTGGGCAGTCCATTCCAATGTTTAAGAACCCTTTCCATGAGAAATTCACCCAAATGTCCAACCCGAACCTCCCCTGGCACAGCTAGAGGCTATGTCCTCTTGCCCTGTTGCTAGTTGCCTGGAAGAAGAGGCTGATCCCCACTAATGAAGTAGTATACTTCAATAAGGGACTGATATTAAAAAAACAATTCCAGAGGGTAAAATGTATTTTGTAATGCTTGGACCCAGGTAAGATCTGCATCAAACTTTTTTGAATCATCCCATTATTCAACTGAAAGGAAAGGAAAGAGTAGAAAACTACATGGACATCTGCCATGTCTGAGTCAGTTCAAAACAGACCAAGCCAGTTAAAACAGGATCAAAGTGGTTCCAATCATTCAACTGCCCTGATACTCATTGCAAAGAGTTGCAAAATTTGATTGATGACTTTGCAGCAGAGGTTCGAAGGACCTCTGTGCTATGTGGGACTTCAGCAAGGCTGGTTTGAACAAGGAAAAGAATCTTTCCTGTGCACTGATAATTCCGAATAAGATTCGTCAACCCGTCCTCTCATTGAGCACTGTGTTCCTTGGCACATACTGTCACCTCTGTCCAACCAATCTGAGGACCCATTAGGTACACAAACATCAACAAGGGATGCATATTCAGGTTACACATCAGGTGATTATGATAGCCAAGATGCTTTCAGCTACTGAGGTACACCTAAAGCAGCATGGTGTATTTGAGAGAGCGCTGTATTTTGCACGCTCCTTCACTAGCTGTTTGCAGTGGCACATGGCATGCACACCTGCTTTTGGCTGTGCCATTACCTCAGGCTCTACCATGCTGCTCTTATTTTATGGCAGAGCCCAGCACTACGCAATTCAAAAAGCAGGTGTGTGACAAACCTCTCACTTCACTGACATCCATACCCCAATCCATCAAGTACTGCATTTTTCTCTCGCAGTTTAGGTGGGCAATTACTACCTCTGTGGTTGCTGTGTATCAGTAAATGGAACTACCCTTTTGATATCTTACATTTCAAGAGCAACACAACCTCATTTCAAGTAAAAACTTCTGAGTGTGTTTTTCACACTAGGAATGACTATCTGTGGTGGAACTGTGGTCTGAGGAAAATTTCTTTCATACCCACTGAAATCTAATAAAACAACTGATTGTGTTTCAGCTTCCAAAATCACTACTTTGTCTGCTTATTTATGGAACCAGACCTTCCAAATTTCCTCTCTTACTAATGAATTACAGTTATGTGCTAAATTTTCTGTCTTGACATTACATTAGCAAGTCCATGGGTCAGCATACATGTTAATAGTGCCCATTTAAACAGTTTAAACAGGGTTTCACCTCATAGCAACCATCACTCCGTAACTGTCCTTGAGTTACCTGGAAGACCATATGATATCCTGTTCCTGATGCCATTTGAGGTGCACAGCCCCCATTTGTTTAATAAATTAACAATTTAACAATGAACAACTCTGTTGTCCTCACCATTCTTTAGAGCAGCTTGGATTTTCATAATACCTGAAGAGGACCTTCTTGAACTAAAGTAGTTATAAGGTAGGGCCATATTCTGTCTCTGTATGCACGCTAGGTATTGTGCATAACATCCTGTTGTAATTTCTGCAAAGCATGCAGCAATCTGAGCTCAAGACTTGTTCACCTAGGGAAGAAAGGTTAAAAATTCAAAAGTGTTTAAGTCTCAATAGTCAGGGGCATCATATTTTTGAATGACAACAGGACTTAGGCTCCTTGCCCAATTTTGAAATCTGTGTCCTCAAGCTACAGCCAAATAATGCAGCCAAAGAGCTTTTTCTTTCATGTGAATTGTCTGTAAACAGATCACAAATTCCTTATTTATTTATTCTCTCTTCACATTTGTTTGGTGAATATTTTCTCTGAACAGTTCCTGAGCTGTAGCTCATTCATGCACAATTCATCACGAGCATTTGAAGTTCAGTATTCAAACTATTTTCCTTATTCCAATTGAATGATACCATATGAAAACATTTCGCATCTACAAATATTCTGTAACAAAAAACCAAAACAAACCAAACCAAACCAACAAACAAAAAAGGCGTGATCATTTTAATCTCTATCTGCCTGGAAATTCACTGCAAAAATACAGAAGGTGAGACCTACTGTCAGTTCCTATTTGTTGGGACCTGAGGCGAGCGTTGCCCTCGCTGTTTCTGAAGGCAGCTCGGGTGGCGACAGGCGGCTGAGCGATTGCGGTGCCTCCCAGCAGAGGGAGATATGATACATCGACTCCGGCCCCGGCCGCGCAGCTCTCAGTCTCTGTAATAGATCGATGAGTCATGAATGTTTTAGGAACATGTCAGAGTCCCATGGCTTCTCATTATCTAAGCATTTTATCTGAGTACAAACCTCTTTTAGGCCTGTTCCTGATAGCTGCATCATCCTATACCAGATTTCCTCAGTTCCTGGCTTCAGCTGAGGTGAAGGACATGAATAACTTGATATATTTCAGTCTGCTGCACAACAGCATCATATTCCATTCTCTCTCTCTCCCCTCACTATTTATTTTTGTAACATTGTAACTACATATCTACTTTAAGCTGAATATTAATGTGACTGACAGGTGTCAGTCTCTGCCCCAGGATCATCAGATTCCACTGAATTTGGTTCTCTCTTTTGTTTGCCAAGTACTAATTTCTAATTGTCCAGTTCAGGGTATGATGCTTCCAAATTTCTTTACCAGTGTCACAAAAATTCTTTCTCCGATGTCTGAATATTACCTCACTGCCCACCTCTGTGTTTTCTCTCTGCCTTAGGTACCATGAGATAACAACATAATTGCTTTTGAGATCTTTGTTTCAAATTCTCTCTGTAGGTGAGTATACTGGGTTGCTCTTACTCTGTGCATTATTTTATGGATTCTCTTCCCTGATACACTTTGCAGAAAGTGACATTAGAAAGAATTACTGCATTTATTAAACCACTTCTTAAGGGAGGAAACTGATAACATGCAGAAAGAAATACTAAAGAAGAATAAGAAAACTCTCTGGAAAAATATGTTTAAGAAGATGTGGTTCTATGAAGAAATACTTTTTCGGACAAAATTACTGTTAATAATGTAGTATTTTGGTGCTCTACAATAACATCAAACTTACACACAGATCTGTGTAACATTCATCTGTCTTCTAGATTAAAAAAATTTCATAATTTTAATTGTTACAGATTTTTTTATAATTGAATATATTTGTAGTTTCATACATGAACTATTTTGTGAAAACATATCATATTAAGCAAACTGTGGGAGTTTGAGTACATGGCAACGGCCCCAGCCTTCCCATTTCTATCTACTTTATGAGGAAAACCAACTACAACAAAAAGAAAGAGCCTCAATTTGTATGTTTGGGTTTTTTCCCCTTTTCATTTTTAATCTTGACAAACTATGCCATTGTACAGTGCATTTGAAGTGCAACTCTCCCCACTACCTGCTCTACTGCATTTACTCCTGCCAGTGTATAACTGAATAATCTTTTTTTACCTAACAGAAAGAATCTTTCATAGGGAGAACCTCACATTTCTGACCAGTGTGTGACAGTAGGAGGAAATCTGTTGTAATGCCTGTAATGGAAGCCTGGTTGTGTGTTTTCAGTCTTTTTTCTCCTGGCCTCTTGGTGGCAGGACAATTAGAGCTCAAATGTACAGGGGAAAGCTATCCCAGTACAGTAATCAAAGCAAACATTATATAGATTTTGATTGCTCCAACAAGAACGAAGTATTTGTTAGCTGAAGTAGCTTTATTGATTCGAATGAGGAGATGTATTTATTCTGTTTTGTGAAGTGCTCCAAGCTGTGTATGCATTTAATGCTTATGAACTCAGAGATAAAGGACTAGAAAAGTTCTGTGTCAAGCTGTAGCAGAAAAACTGTATCATTTCCAAAATGTTTATTCTAATGTTCTTTTCAAAAGCCAGTTATGATACTTGCAGTTATCATTATCATCTTATAAAAGACCTTTATGTTTCACAAACAGCGTGATTTGTTTGTCACATAATTAACAACATTCTTGACTGTTTAGCAATAATTAGTTTGTTTTCATAGAAATACTCTGTTTCATCTGTCTGTATAGAGGCTGAAAAATGATGGAATAACAAAAATGTTCAGTCTCAAGGCTGAAGATGAAAAGTTTATGAAAATAAAAATCACCCACAATGACAACATGTGATTCTGTTTTAAGTATGACCCTTAGCTCCTTAAAGCTCATGCTATTCAATGCTAGAAAGTAACTTGTGTGATTTGTGTTACCACAGTAGTTTAAATTGACAGGGTTTTTTTTTGTCTCAAGACATTATTAGGAATTCAGCTGTACATTTCCTTGTGTGCAACACAGACAACATCAAGCAAAACTTTAAAAATAAAGAGAAGGCTCCCCTTGCTTCTAAAGTCTAACCAGGATAATGTGCATTCCTTGTAACACACTGAAAAGAAGTTTAAGTTTTGTCTCAAGAAGATGTAGTTATTCTACGTCTGCTCTTATTTCAAATGAAATTCTACAGAGATTTACAGAAACCAGCTCAGGCCCCTTGGGAATAAGTCCTTTATGTGAAAAACCTTGTGCCCTTTCACCTATAGGACTCTACTGTAAAGATAATAGTGAGAGCCTTATTTTGACCAGGGAGCATTGAAGGTTATCTGCAGCTGTCTAATTTATTACCACTTCAATTCAAGACCTACATTTTTATTCATTTTTTCTCTTATGAGTAATGTTTTGAAAGGTAATATCAAATAAATTGACCCATGGCTGTGGCCCAACAATGCTTTCTGTTATTAGATATCTCAGTTGTTCTGTGTTCGAGGATGATTAAAGTATCTTGAACGGATTTTCTCAGTTCATTTCATTCTATGTACATACATAAATTAGTTGATGGTAATCTATTAATAAAAACTTAATATTCTACATTATTATCTATAAAATGTAGCAGGGTTTTTTATCTTTTTTTTCCCCTTTTTTTTTCTTTTTTTTTTTTTTTGGAACTAGAACTATTCATACTTTCTTCAAGAGTCTGATAAGATACAGATTACAATATTGGCTTAATAATGGCCAGGACTTTTGCTTCCTCTGAATAACATGAACTCTAAGATGAAAAGTGATACTTTCCCTTCATAACTAACATTAGCCATTATTTAGTCTTGAGATTATTAAAACCAATTCTGAAATGTAGAACAATAACTTACCACTGAAAACCAGGATATGGTAAACTCTAATTTCTTGGTCCCAGTAAAACAGGACCAGCAATCAGGCTATCTGCAAGATTAACATTCCCTAAAAGCTCCTCCTGCTCCAGAAAACAGGAGGTAAAAAAAAAAGGCAGAACTTGATTTTGACAAGGTTAGACCACAACACACCTGCCTGGAGACTCATCAATTTCTCTGGAGTTGAATTGTTCCAAGTAGCAACAATGCCGGCTCACTTAATTATCCCTTTGAAAGGCAAGTTTTAATGATATGTGACCAACATAGAAGGCATAAGATGGAAGAGAGTAGACATGGGAGGGGGAAAAGACTGACTATTACCAGACAGTCTTAATACTCACAGGGAGCGGGAGTAAGTTCATTAATTATTGGAGACCTTGGGTTCTTTCTGCCTGCTCTACATGTTCTCAAACATGTCCTGGAAGAGGAAGGCATAAATTGGAACTGAAAAAGAGTAGCATTTTGTAGGCTGCTGGCTGACTTTTTATCCTTTTATTTTTTAGCAAATAAGGAAGATTTGGTTACTTTAGAAGAAAATTGAAGAACTGATCACAGCTTACAAGGATAAGCATGTGGGAGGACTGCAGGGGATGGAACACTGTAAAAGTAATACAGCATAATATATAAGCAGCAAGATCCTGTTTCTTAGAAGAATCAAATAAACAATATGATCATAACTAGGACAAGATTCACAGTTACAAGCCAAGAAAAGATTTCATGATTCTTGTTCCTCCCCACACCTCTATGCATTTCAGGGATTGTCAAAATCCCTCCAGGAGTACAGAACATCTCTAGCCATTTCTCCCTTTTTTTTTTTTTTTCTCTCCGAAAGGAATTTCTTTTTCACTTAAATTTACTTTTACTCCACATATGCTTTCCATCTTTCTCTGCAAAAAAAAATCATTCTCACAGTGATACAGCTTGCAATAGGGTAGCGGGACTACCTTTGAGTATGTGATGGAAGGTAGTGCTGTAACTTTATCCATTAGCCAGACTTTTGTGCATGGTGGAGCTTTAAAAAAAAAAAAAAAAAAGTTCAGAGAGTGCAAAGGAGTCACTGTGTAGTCTTACCCCATTTTGGCATAGGTCCAGACCTTTTGTTGCCCTTTTAAGGACATCTGTCTGCCCTAGGAGTACCATGTGTCCTTAATGTTTACAACAGAATTAAGATTACCAGTGATAGTGGTCTTAGGATCAAGAGGCAAGCCTACATTCAATACCTTGTTTATACTCATAGCTGGTTTTCCCAGAATTAGTACACACATCAACAATTCTGTAATGTATGAGTAAGATCTGTTTATTCCTTACCACAGATTCAGCATTAATCATTTATCCTTCTCCAAATCATCAGGAAAACTCTACACTGTGGAAAAGTACTAAAAGATGTTTAGTGTCTTGGAGCAGGATCAGGCTTAGACCTGGTCCAGATTTAACGATACTGTTTTGCACAGGGACATTACACTGTAGGACAGCTCTCTGCTCAAACATAAGGGAGTTTTTCAGTTTTCCATTCAGCTGTGCCTTGCTTTCAACCAGAAATTTTGGCCAATAGATTTTTAGAGACATCCAAATGTAACCATATATAAATTTTGAGAACAGATCATTTATGTGGTACTTTTTGCACAAATTATCTAAAAAAAATTATAATCTCTGAAGATCCCTAGCATCTTGCAGTGCTGTAGAAAGCTGCAAGGACAAAGCTAATGGATTTTTCTTGGGTATTGGTCTGGTGTCATGCTTACTCTCTGCTGATGAGTGGCATAATTAAGAAACTTGTGTCAGTGTGGGGCTATGATAGGAGGAGAAAGACATTTTTAGATCACTGCATCTAGTGGATTTCTTTGGAAGCACTGATAAATAGACACAGCTGGTGGCAGAACTAGAAGTTGAGCTGCTCTTTTTTTTGTGTCTTCTATGAAGTATTAGTACCAGGTGAACAAGGTGAAGGTGATTGGTTCTGAGAAATATCAACTGGAAGAGAAAATAACAACAAATAGAACTAATATTTGTGTAGAGTTGCCTAAAACCCGCAAAAACATGGGAAGTCTTCCATGCTTTGTCCGCTACTGGTTTCCTGAGAACTTCAGCAGAAACCACTTAGTGAGCTAACTCCTTCCATAGCTGCTGAAGTGTTATAGTAGCTTTTATAGCTACTAAAGGTTGTGTGCTCATTAGCCAATTGGCCCTGCAACTACATAGCCAATACTGCAAATCACTGTGGGGGGTATGTTTCTGGATACTCAAGGCCACAGTAGTTGGTATGATTTTAACTTCTCATGATAACACTTTTCATTTGGACCACTTAACTCCTTGCAGTTTTTAATTCAGCTGGTCCACAAATAGAGATACTTTTTTCCCCCACATACGGTATTTATGTTCTTCCACATTTAACCCCAATAGAATTAGTGCTAAAGGTGAACGTTAAACCAAAGAACGATTCCTTTAATTATATCTGCTACTGACACAAATGTTCTTTATATCCAGAATGTCCTGCTAGTACTCTTATGAAGTACCATGTACCTCTGGCAGTAAAGCAAATGTTCACAAGCTTAAGGAATTCCATAGTCATTTTATTGATGGTAATTCTGTTAGCTGTGTGCTCTGAGGCTGCTGCTGGTACAAGGTCTGGTTTGGCTAATGGATTCTGCACACAGAGCATACATTCAAGAGGAATTCTCTAGAGAATTGAAAAAATGAGCTATTACCCTTATATAGACACTAGAAGAAAACAGAACAAAAGAACCCTTCAAACTTAATAACACAATATTTATAAAGTCTGGTTCAGCCTGGATGGTGGGATTTCTAGAAACTTTGCTTACATGTTTGTAACCCTGTCTAATGACAGAAAAGTTTGCTGTGAGTACCTAAACCATATGTAGATGGCTTACAGTCTTTCCTCAGACACTTCTAAAGATACGTGCCTCATGTGGTTTATCTTTTTTTGTCTGTCCCTCTGACATGCACAATCCTCAGCATAATCTCAGTGTTTTTCAGGAAGATGGGGTGAGAACAGGCTGTCATTCTTGTGGAGACATTCACTCCCTTGCCCAAGCAAACTCTGCTGCCTCCAGGAAGGTAGGCAGCTGGGAGTTCCTTGGTCAACGTAAGTACTCACCACCATTAACCCCAACCACATCTCACTCTCTCAGTGTGAAGAAAACGTGTTGCCTACCAATACTGCTTTACCCTAAGTCCTCCCAACTCCCTACCAGTCTTTCAGACTCTTTGGCAGCTGCCACAGACTGAGAAACACTGACTTAGAGGACTGCTGGTAACCTAGTAAACCACACTGCAAAAAACAATACTAATTGATGGCAAAGGAAACTACGCAGTTCTGCAAACCCCAGCACACATAAAAAATCCTGGCAATTTATTTTCATATAGATTATGGAGTAAGGTCTTATGAACATAAATGAAATGTGTCGGGGGGAAGTCCTTTTTGTATTAGAGAGGAACTCACACAAAAATGCTTGCCATACTTTCAAGCAAAAGTCTGTGAGTTATCTCCTGAGAAAGCTAAGGGACAGAAGTACTGCTTCTTGGCGTTAAAGTACCGGTAGGTGTGACCAAAGACGATTAAGCACGTCAAGAGTTTGGGAACTTGATGATGAACATTTTTGGTCTAAAGCCACAAGGTCTTGTGCTTCTGGACTCTTCAGGTCATGCTTGGTCTGGATATGTCTTAGCCAGATATTAAATTGAACTCATTTAGAAATCACAGAACTCATTAGAAATAACAGAAAGAAAGGTTGGAAGTTGATCTCACTGCCTGAAGGATGAATAAGTTAGCCCATGTCTCAAGCACAGTTAGGAATGGCAATTAAAATTTAATTCTAATTAGCAGCACTGGACGCTATTTTAAATAAAAAAAGAAAAGTGCAGATTTGTGATGCAGATTCTTAGCTGCAGAAGTAGGCAAGTAGTAGACAATGCACAAGTTCATCACTGCCGCAAGAGCAAACAGACTAGGTTGTAAATACAAAAAACACACACTAAAGATTTCTTTTGCAAGATGAATTATCGTCAGACCAGACATGAAGGCTGATGTTGAGACCAGGGCAACCTGTTTAGGCTTTAGTATCTGGTTCGATTTCTAGTTAATTAGCACTGAGAAGTTGGAAAGTTTGCAACTCTGTTGCACAGCTTTTACCTGCTCTGAGGAGATATATTAGGAGAAAACCCAGGCTGTCAGTTTTCTATCTCTAATAATCATCCAGTAAAAATTACAGAGAGGCAGAAAGTCTCCAGCTGCCAGCTCAGACTCGTTACTGTGGGTCATGTCATCTGGAGAGCCAAAAGAGGTGAAGATCCAGGAACTCTAAGCATTAAAGTTAAATTGTCTTTTATTTAACCATTATTACTGCAAACATCAGGAGATGTGAAAACCATGTCCCAAATAAAGCAATTATTATAAATAGGCACTGCATTTGATCCTTTCAATTTATGACCATGGTATAATACATAATTTTATTAATTTGAGCAGCACTAGCTCCTGATCCTGCATATATCCCACCATGCAGTAAGTTCAGAAATGTAACTACTGCTATTACTATTCATATGTGTACATCCTGCAGCGTGCCTAGGGCCAAGATCCTGAAAGTTCAGCATCTAAATATCTTTTGAGATTATGGTCTACATTAAACATAACTGAATTTGCAACACATTTTGATATAATTCTTCCAGAAACTACACTAATAACTGTAATAATAATAATCCCTAACCTAACTGTTACAGGGGAGGGGAATCATGTTAGAATTATAAGAAACAGAAACACATGGAAATATTTAAACTATGTCACCCAACATTATATATTGTGCTTTTTAATTGCAAGGAAGCTGGGACTGCAGTGAAAAACAGCAACACTTGTGAATTTGGACTGCCATTACTGTCACATTTTGTTGAGTACTACATTTATACACATTTTAATGGTACTCGAAATAGAATGCCAAGCCTTCTCAGCTTTACTTGCTCTATAAAAAGAACCTGAAGTCGAAGTCTAGAAGCAAAGGAAAGAGAAGGGAAAAAAAAAAAGATATGAAGAAAGAATGGAAAAGAGGAAAAATCTATGTGATGCCTTTCCTGGAAGCAATTCAATGGAAATAGTAACAATAAAACTATTCTGGAAATAAAGACATGTAATACACTGTTCCTTAATGAAAGTAGATCTTTTTACTACTGTAAAACATGTGAAGTGCTACCTGTCAGTAGTTAAGCATAAACCAAAGCTTTTCTCTTCATCTTCAAAACCAGAAATTTCAAAAGTGGACTAAATAGAAATCCAGTGATTTTCATTAGGACAATTCTGTACAGATTTTTGAATAGCCCTTTAAAACTGCTTGATTACTATTTACATGCACCTCTTAAATTAGAGCCCAAGGCTTTCACAAAAATATGTATTTAATGTTTTTCTGAAGGAAACTTAATGTATTATGAAGGAAAGGAAAAGGGAAAGGAGGCAATTTATCCCAAAGATGTTTGGCTACCTTCTTACTTGTAATTCCATACAGCAATAAAATGTCTGGCAAATAAGGGGAAAAAAATTGTCCTCTTTTTTGCATATGGTGAATTGTAGAACCCATATTAATATTCATAGCCTCTCCTCTATCTCACCTTGAGCAGCTTTAACTGCAACTGAAAAGCTGAGTCTAGTGCTTCAACAGAGACCTTTATCTTGGCACTTGCTTAAATTCTGCTTCTCCAAAATGGTATAAGTAAATTTGCATACACTGAACTTACAACATTAAAAAGATATGCTTTCACTTCCAAAACACTACAGTCCCTATTTCTGAGTTTATTACAACTTAATTCAACTCAACCATGACTGGGCAAAGGCTGTAGAATGAGCTCTGCATACACTAGTGTGATGGATGCTGAGTTGCAGGCATGGTAGATGTGAATTGGTATTTAATATGCCTTTCAACTTGTTGGCAGCATCAGGTTTTTAAATTGTGTCTGTAAGTGCAGCT
>JAWWES010000133.1:21743904-21765256 GCA_035583135.1 Lophotriccus pileatus
GATGTGAATTGGTATTTAATATGCCTTTCAACTTGTTGGCAGCATCAGGTTTTTAAATTGTGTCTGTAAGTGCAGCTTTTGAACATGTGAGGCCTAGAAATAATTTACCAGTATGGGATAATTCTTATTAATTCAAATTTTTATGTCACTGCTGCACCTCTGTAAGTCATGCTAAGTTAGTTACCCTGTCAGTTAAATCAGGGTGCAGGCAAGCTGCATATTTGGGAAGTTCATGGAGAAGTTACCTTTGTTTTCAGAACTTATGAAAGGAATTCCAAGATACTGACTGTAGTGTCTTGCCTTGCGTCCCTGCCTCAGGGATTGACATTTTGCCTGTAATAATCATCTGAGCTCTTATTCCTTAATTTAATTTAAAGGCATATATAAAATTAAAACTTAAAATTAAATAGATCAAAGGAAAAGACTTCATCTCTCACTCCCATGGTTAATGAGAAGGTGCGATACAAATATCCAACCTAAAAATGTAACAAAGTTTTGCTCTCAAACATTGCAGCAACTTCAGAAGAGCACTGACTCTGTATAAATATTCAGTGATACTAAACTCTTCCTAGGTTAACATAAGGAGAGTAAAATTGTTTGAAATTCATTGGTACATGAACTAGACTTGAATTTCTTTAGTAAAAATGGGTTCCTTGCTATACTGCCTTGCAACTCAGACCCCTTATGGCAATTGTGTCACGTAAAGATGAGCTGCAAAGATTTGCACTGTAGTTGTGCTGCTTGTTAAGACAGAGTGTGTTTGTAAGGACATACAGACATGTAGAAATCTGTGATTAGGTCCTCTGTCCATGCAGAGCAACATTAAGATTAGTGGGGCTGAACACAATTTCAGGAGCTGTCCCATACATACTTCTTCATCAGCCTAGAATGCAGAAAACTCAGGAAAAGCTCGGTAGCTTGTGTGAAAATATCATCTAAGATTTTCCTTTTTCCTGTGGCAAGGACATGACAGTGTCTCAAATTATCTAAATATTATTGTAATAATTGACATACTCAATTGGGAAATATACTGAATTTGCCTCGGGAAAAGAGGCAGGACAAAAAGCTATTCTAATACAATTATTTTATATGGAATGCAACAGGTCATGTAATCACAACCTATATTAAGCATTGCATAATTACATTGTTTCTTTCAGATCACCAAAGCAGTGCAATAGCTGGAATGACTATATGAGTGCCGTGAGCTGAATAAAAATGCAACCAAGTTCCAAAATATTTAAAATTTTAGCTGAATGTATCCTGCCCAGGAAACATATCCTGCTGCCAGATCTGGATATGACTTTTGTACAGAAATTAACCTTCCTTTGGTAGAAAGAATTCACAGTAGCAAGTGTTTCCCATTGAGGGTGCAGCAACAAGCTGCCTGCTAATCTTGCTTCCCTGGAGGCCCTGCAGCTGCCTTGCTCAGCACTTAGGGTAAGTTAGATAAGTGCTTATATATCACAGGGACAGGCATTATAAATATCCCGCTCGGCTGTGCTTATGAAGCTGCATTAGGTCCAGTTCAATTTACATGTGCAGCTGGAGGCAGAACGCTCAGTGTGGTTTTACCCATTAACTGCACATGTAGTGACCTACCCGACCATCCAGCTAAAATGCCTGATGTCCAGAGATGCCAAGCTGACTCCTTTCTGCCAGCACCTACGTGGGAAGCACCTATGTTATCAGCAGATCTGCACTGCAGAAGTGGCTGAGTGCCTGCTCTGTACACTATCAAGTGACATCAACAAAGATGGTGGTCTTGGGGACAATCAGCATTTCCTTGCCACTTTTACTCCCAACCACTTCAGTGGGAACTTGGAGCATTTTGAGTCTCCCAATTCCGTGCCCAGCCCAGCTGTCAACATAAGTCTTGAACCACACAACATTTTGGAAACAACCTGTGTTTTGCTCTTAGTGTGACCTGCAGTTGAGCCGTTGGTGAAAGAAGCTTCAGCTCTGAGTGATCACACTGTCTGCATCAACATGATTAAGCAAGCAATACATTCAGAGCTCTGCAGATGAGATAAATTAAAGCTTTTTGTTCAGTGGCATTGAATGCGTTTGAGTTAAAAAAGGGCGTATAGTGTCCCTTCAGTAACCCTGCCTTGTCATCATGATACACCACCCTGTACTCCTGGATCAGAAAGATTAAGAGAAGCATTTACATCTTGCATTAATGAAACAACAGATTATGGGGTTGTGCACTCTGTTACTGTTTGCTTATTTTTATTTATTTATTTATTTATTTATTTTACAAGCTAAGGGAATCAAAATTCCAGTGTGCTGAAGAGGATGATCTCAGCTGATGTCTGGAAGTAATTTTGTAATTGCCCAATAAGTCAGAAATGACAAAACCTACTTTTTTTTCCCATGGCACTGAGACCACCAGTTGCTGTATTTCCTGCCATGCTTTATGCTATTTGTACTCAAGAGGCTTCTTTTCAAGAGGAAAACTGTTTACATTCACGAACTATAATAAGATATATTGTGCAGTGAAGGATATTTGATTAGAGAAGAAAAAGACTGAGAGAAGGAGAGAGAAAATAAAGACAATAAATAGTGACTTGAGCCTTCAAACGTTCTTCCTTTTTCTTTTTTTTTTCTTTTAATAGTGCTTTGAGGTTTGTTTTGGAACAATTTCTCAGCAGAAGTCCTAAGGTTTCTCACAGATGAGAATTATTGTTTCCCAAAATTGTTTTTTCTATCTGGCTGCAGAAAGGAACACGGTTACTTTCTCAAACAAAAGGCACCTGTAACCCTACCATCATTAGAGAGGTTCATGGTGACTCTCAGTAATTTTTGTATGAGGAAACTTTGCTCAAATTGACGTTTTAGCAGCAAAGCCTGGTGGCAAGAGGTGCAAACCTGATCTCTCCTATTTATTCCCAAACCTTCTGTGAACCCAGAAGATAACACTGAAGTTCAGGATTGCCTACAGGTCTCTCTCCTCAGGGTGAACGTGTAATTATGATAAATCCCACTTCCTCATTGTACTGTTATAGCTAAAGGTAAATAGAATGAGTCAGATCTCAAAATAAAAAATTCCTGAACTGCTTTCAGAGTTATTAAAGTATCCCTCTCCCTTGCCTAACACATCTGTCATACAAGTAGAAGACGGCAGACAGTGTGATCTGCAGCCACATATGCATGGTCACCCCCATTCAGATCCCAGAGCACTAAAAGAGGGTCTTACCCATGAGAACATGCAGTACAAAGACAAGCTGCCATACGAACAGAAAGAAGGATGGATGCAATGAACCAAGCAGCCATCCTTGTGTGTTTTATTCCCTGTCCTCTGCTAGAGAAAGAGGCTATGTATTAGGTATCCAAATCAGGTCAGCCTTCTGTGGCTGGGCACCAACCACCTCATTCCTATAGATGCTCCGCTGTTTGGATTGCAGAGGCTGTGTTTGCACACTGCGTAACACAACAAAGACCTCAGGTCTCAGGTGTGACCTGCAGGTGATAGTGCAATAAACTTAATAGGGAAGTCATATTTTGTGATGTCCTTTGTCTTTTTTACAAGGGCATTAGGCACTCTGAGGCTGGCCAGTTAGGATTATTGCTTTCTGACTGGTAAGCTCCAAATTCTGTCTTGTCTGATTAACACCTTCTATAGTTTATTTGCAGGTGTCAGTGGATGCAGTGGGGCTGCCTGTAAGCAGTTCTTCACTGTGACAAACTTAGAGAGGCCAGGTGACTTGCCAAATATTTTTTTTCCAGGGTGCCTGCTGCATACAATCTGTCTTTTTGGCATCTACAAGCCTTATGAACTGCATGCCCTCCCGTCATCTGCTGTTTGGCTATTGTCTTGTTTAAAACAGGTTTTTTGGAACTTAAATGTCAACAGGTGTGACAGAGTGTATGAAGGCATGTTGTACAGAAACGTGACTAATTAAAATCTTCTTTTCACTTTAATTTTTATCCCATTAACAATTAAAGTAAAAGACAACATGCATGCACAGCCCTGTGACTTTTTTTAAAAAAAGTTCTCTAATTAATACAGCTTCTAATTAATGAAGTCTTACAATCTGTGTCGGTTTTAAGTCATCCCAACTCATATACATCTTGCTGTTTACTGAAAGCCTGGAGTCAAGATGACCTGTCAACCATTTTGTACACAGCATTTCTGGAGTAGGGACAAGGGTCTGACCAACATCTAACTCAAATAAGCATCTTCCAAACAGATGGGATTGGAGACCTGGCAGCCGAAATTCCCATTCTGTTCATTGACTGTGGGCACAGAACATAGCCTGTCCAGACAGATTTTGCACCCTTAGTAAGCAAGCCTATGGCAAAGGTGTTGTACAAGGAGATCTGTGAATATTTTAGAGCTCCGACTCCCGAATATCACACACATGTTGAAATGCCAAGTGGTAGAGAGTATTTGTGTCTCATTAAAGTGCTCCTCTGCACGTATTTCTGCGGAACAGCATTCCACAAAGACAGAAACAATTTTTTGTCTCATCTGTTACTTTAGAGATGAAGAGCTGGTGAAGGAGCTGGGAGCATGTACCTCGTTATGACAAAGAACGGCAACAAAAAACACATACTCTGTCTTTCCTTCTTGTTTCTCCTCAGACACACAAAGGAAAAGAAAATTCATGGGTTGTGCTTCATCGTGTACAGTTGCTTAGATTGAGGGGAAAGCAAACCACATGGACTCCCATTCATACCTCTCCAAAACACTAACCAAAACCCAAAGAAATGGGCTGCCCTTAATATAAAGGGCATGATCCAGAACATCTACCTTGTATTCCAAAGTGCTGACTTATGCTGATCTCTAAGATGCTGTAGCTCCCTGCCCTGTGTAGCTTTATTAGGATAAATAAAGGAAACATGTCTGAGGGCAAAAGATGGAGAGAAGCGAGGCTTTTAATGATTATTCAGTAGAGACTGATTCTTCTCAGTGCCTTATCATCAGTCTTACAGTCACTTTGCTACACTCAGGGTCAGAGCAATCATATTTGTGTATACTTGTTTATGCAAGCGTGGGTGAAGTAAAGGGAAGTATAAAATGTTAGGAATTCCACTGTTGTAACTCCACCCTTGTTGCTTCACAATGAGATTTTCCCGTGTTCCAGGTACTGCCGATTTATCTCTTAATTGTCACTGCCTCTCCTACTCCTCTTAATCCAGGCAGTGCTGTAAGGTTAACATGGAGGTTGGGCACGGAATCTTTTTGCATTATGCCAGAAAGATTCACTGAAATAGGTCTGTGTAAAAAACTTCGTGATGAATTCACAAAGCCTCCTGTAAATGCCTAAGGACTTTGCACTCTATAAATATTTAAAACAAATATCTCCCAATATATAAACACACTCATTTCCTGCTGATAAACTCAGACGCATCAGCAGGGGTGGAGGGAAGGCAGTTATTTGTGCTCAGATGTTGTTTAGCATATCCCTAGATGCAATGAAACTTTTTTGTGTTAATTCTTCCTTTTTACTTATCCTTTTCATCATCATATAGCATTTAAAAATGCAGGAGATGTAATCAAGCTCCTAATCTTAGCTAATGGGAGCTGTGTCTAATTAAAAACTCATCAGTGTGAAAATATGTTTTGTTCATAGCAAAAGGAAAAAAAAGTACAAAACCCAACTCTTAAAAATTCCATCCCGCAATATTGCTACTTTTATTTCTTGTGGATGATCTGTGCAATTAGACAGTACTTTACCTCAGTTAAACAACATCACATATGTACACTAAACAGTTTGGGAAGAGGACAGATGTTTTCTAACACAGGAGTCAGCTCAACCACTACCAAAAAGTAACAACTCAGGGACGGTAGTGTAGCTCCTGACTGCTCAGTCTGGTATTATGCAGCAGCAGAAATTGAATACTACTGATAATACTACTATTAATAAAAAGGTATCAAGTACTACCTATCAAGTAAAAACTACACAGGCAGAACACTTCTGTATAATGAATTGTGCATCCAGATCATAAGGATCTTCAAACAGGCTTCATTTTTCTGTCTCAGCTGTGTAGTGCCCCCTCTCATCCTCTTTGCCTGCTCCGATTCTGACACAAGTTGGATTCATGGACTGCACACATTCAGCGAGTGCTGCCATCGTGTCTGAGGCATTTGGGCTCCTCTGAATGCTCTGCTGGATAACTGAACCCTGGCTCTATTCTTCTGACCTAGTGCCATCTCTGAAAGGACACAAGGACAGCAGATTGAGAGAACTAGCTTCAGCATTCTGAAATCTGGCACTGCCCCAGAGCTCCAGGAGATGCTTCACTGCCCTCTCCTGAAATCTACCAGGTGGTGGGTGAAAGCCCAGAAAGCGTGCAGACTGTTGTCTTTGCAATTTTATAATTTAAATCCACTTCACAGCTCAAGTAGGTACATTGTTTACTTACCAGTGTTTGTTTGCACTGCTGCATTTCTGCCATTCCTACTTGGAGAACAGCCTTCCTTTCCCCACTTCCAGAACAATGCCTTGCAGGGAAACGCTAATATACTCAGGAGAGCTCCTGCTGCCTTTGCATGGGAAAGAGTGCCGATTGCATGTGGAGATAGAGTCAGATTATGTTTCCGCTTTTCTAAATTCAAGTAAACTTCTTCAATTTATTTAGCAATGTGGAATTAACTTTACATTTAAAATAGGTCCTGTCCCCATGAACTCAGAATATCAGGAAAATGCTCCTTGAGTTTTTCAAGGCTTTAACCCTTGAAGATCTGGAGAAGCTTCCTCCTTTCTCCCCTGTAGCAGCCAAGAACAGCAGAACCGGAGGGGGAGTGAAGCAAGCTGAGTGACTAAAAAGACAAGTGTACAGACCTATGCACAATCCTTTAGGTCTGCCCTTACATGTGCAACAAGGTTTGATTTTCTATTTCTGTCATTTGCCTTGCTTTGTTTGCTCCAGAGCATGATCCTCCTTTTCAAGCAGCTCTACAGATTACCTTATACTGGTACCACACTGATATCTGCCTGTGGCTGACAGCATGCGAAAGTTGCCTTGTACACTGCAGGGGAACACATCATCAAGTGCTTTTGGGAGCCATTCATGGACAGCTGTATTTCCTTTCATTTAAATGCTCCCTTTTACAGCTAGCCAAATAAACCAAACCATCTAAGCCATGTGTCAGCTAAGCTTTTGGTGGTGGCTGCAGGATTTATTCCTTTTTTTTTTTTTTCTATAACTGAATGAAAAGTGAAGTAGGCTTGCCACTGGAAACATTGTTATTATTGTCATTGCATTATTGAGTACCTACTAACTAGACTTGTGATCTGTGCCTGTATGACACCCACAGCCAGGGCTCAGGCTTGGCTGCTTGAGGCATCATCATCATCATAGATATTGTGGTGAAATAAGTTCTGGCAATCTCCAAAATAGTACTTCACTTCTCCCAGTGGTACATTAAGCTATTCAAGTCACACAAAGTCCAGGTAAGACATTTATGTACATACATGTAGAGAACCTAGGAAGCTTTAGAGACACATAGAAATGGTCCAGGCAAGAACACTGACAAAACTCAAATATGGCATTAGGTTCTATCTAAGGAACAGAGGCAAACAGAGAAAAAACTTGTTTCTCTGTGTAACTGGTGAATCAAGTACTGCTTGAGCTGATTTTCACTGCAGCTGTTCTCCCAATAAATAACTCTGCCAAGGAAGAAGTGCCAACCTGAAGGGCACCATTTCTGCTATCAGAGCTACACTACTACTGCTATGAGCCCCTGCTGAACCTCAGCCCCGGCTGGACCTCCCAACCCTGAAAGCCTCCTGACTGGGATAAGTCATAGGAAGGAGCATTGCTAGACCCTCTGGAACTGGTGTTCCTGACATGTATCTTCTCCTCTTTTTAATCTTAATTTCTTCCCTTTTCCCCTTTGCCTTCAGTTTTGACTACTTGGTCAAGTGGACCCCTTGCAGCACCCCCAAGGATCTATGAGCAGTGAAGCCATAACAGGCATATACTAAATAGCACAGAAAAGAGTTGCAAGCTCACTGGGTTGTGCTGGGCTTCCCCTCAGCCATCAGAGGACTGGAGAAGTGCAAGAAAGAGACACCATTAGTGGCAGAAACTCTATTTGCTGTGTGACTGTGATTGTTTGTCTTTAGGAACCTGAAGTTGGAGTTTAATGGCAGCTGTCTAGACCATCTTAACTTGTTTCCCCCTGCCAAACCCAGAGTTTCATCCAACTTAAGATTAAGTATTTGCTTTCTGTAATAAAGCTCTATAATTAAAGGGTTAAAGGAAGGCTGATTGAAAAGCTTAATACTCTTTATTTCATTTTTTCTTAATTTTACTGAATTTTTATTGAAAGTAAAAAAAAAAAAAATTAATGGTGTTTTTTGCCATGGGATACAGGTAAAGTCTGTGCTCAAAACTGAGCCTTGTTTAAGTATGCAGTGACAGGGTCACTGGCTAATGCCATTGACTCTGTAGACCAATTTATTCAATTTAAATTACCACAACATCAACAAGTCCTTAGTCTCTCTGCAGTCAGCAATGCTGCCAGTTGTGATGATGGTATTTGCAAATGAAACCTTGCCTGCTGTGAGCTGCTGTGTTGAAAGGCAACTGCTAGACATTTGAATCCAACGTTAAGCAGAAGTGTGATGATGTTTGGGAATAAACTTGTAGCAAGTTTCCAATTTGTCTTAATTTCTGTGGTACCGTATTTCTTCAACAGCCTGAATAATACCATGAAGCTTGTTTTGTTACAACTTCACCAAATATATATATCTCCTTGCATGGAGGTATATTTATGGTCTGATGTCTATTTATATTTCCCACTTCTATATTCCTGATTTTTCTTTTTTTTTTTTTTTTTTCAGTGTAATCCTCTAGTTCTTCATCCTTTACCCTCTATCCACGTTAGATTCTCCTCTTGTCTGTCCCCACAGATGCAGAAATGAAGAGAATTCATTTGGCTTCCCTTCCCACAGGATGAACCTGGCGAGCATGTCTTCCCACCTCTGTCAGTCACAGTACTGAGATGTACAGCATTCACAAACACTACAATGGCATATGCTCAGCTAACAGAAGTAGTGAAGTTATGCATGGTAAAATAACTTACCCACCAATATTTTCTATTAATTGAAGCAGATTCTGTTCAAACAGAACAATACTTAGCCAGGCAATTGTATGGAGAAGCAAGCAGAGGCAAACCTAGAAAGTATTTTTGTCTTTTTTTTTTTTTTTAATCAGATTTTTGCACAAGCTTTGTCTATTTTTGCTTCTAAAGTAAGAATAGGTATTAGCAATTACATATGCAGGGACCACCTCCACTCTGAGCTCACTGTGGCCATTTATGCCTCTCCTAAGCAGCTACAGAACAGCACCTGGAAGAGGCAGAACGCTTCACCTGCGTCCTGGAAGTGTAAGTGTGACAACCCATGCTGCAAAGGAGACAGAGCCTGATCACACTCTGCTGTACACACTACAGTGTCATTCATCAAATGACTGGTAGGAGGAGCATTACCAGGGCAAGGAACTGAGAGAGGTGAAAGGAAAAGTGACTGAAGCATTCAATGGTTATAAAGGAGCACTTCAATGTGTTTCTGCTTCAATGGCAGAGTACAGTGTGATGAGAGGGAAAAGAAGTGCAATATGCAGACATCAGGGATAGTAGCAGTGGGACAAAATGGAAATTGTGCTGTAGGTAGACACAAAGCAGCAAATTGGAATGGCTTTTTTTTCTACTTTAAAAAGAGGAGAGCTTTCACACATACCTGTTAACTAATAGGGCACCCTTCACATGCAATATCAAGGAAGTGCAAATCCCAACTGCATTTGATTTCACTCACGCATTGTTTTAATTACTGAGTAAGGAGTATCTAAGTGTGCAGTAGAAAAACTATGATAAATGCCAAATATTCATACCAAAACAGAGCTTCTGTCTCCACTCCTTTGATGACAAATTCTTGTTATGTAAGAAGCAGGGCAATTAATGGAAGAGATTCAGGGTAGAAGACACAACATGAAGGCAGTGATTCTGCTGCTGCTATTGTTGCACTTCTCACTGGAATGCTCCTGGTCTTTCTGAACATCTTGCCAATCAATTTTGATTTCCAGTGGTTTACATCTGTTTCCCCAGGGTAGGTGTCAGAAGTCATGGTCATTTTTAACAGCCTATATAAAGGCAAGTTCATCTACTTCACTGGAGTGATGGTTACCTGGCATTACGCAAATGGGGAAATTCAGGCTTTATCAAAGACAGAGGGAACTCTGAACAAGGCAACAATGGGGCTGAGCTCTATTCAATCTAAACAATCTCCTGATCCCACAGAACATGCCTGGCTGCATTACTTGAAGCTGGACTGGTGAAAAACCTGGTTGTAATCACCTGGTTCTCAGAACCAAGCAGAGGTTAAAATTCCTCTTCATGACCACCCAGACTGTCTCTTGAATTTCAAAAACTGTTAACAATATTTAAGAAATGGTGGATAAAAAGAGAAGAAAGGGGAAATAGTCATATTTTAAATTGGTGCATCTTCTTTTTTTCTTTCTTTTTAGCAAAATTAATTGTCACTTTCTTCTTTATCTGGGAGGAGGAAAGCTTTTATTTGAAACAACGTTGCAAGGAACACATGCAAGCAGAAATGGGCATGGGTCTTTGGGACTTGGACAGAAAGATCAGTCACTTTTGGATCAGAGGTGCTGGCATATCATTGAAACAATCTGTTGAGGCAAAGAACAAATGGACTGCACACTGGATATCAGGACTCTGTACTGTCTGTATCATGTTACCTACTGTTCAAGGTTACAAGACTAATGTACACAAAATAAGGTCAATCACAGCAGCATCTGATGCATTAAATATATTTTTGGATGTGACTTCTCAATTTCACACCTGCGCAGCAGGACTTGATTCCTATGTTACAATTGCTTCTGACTCAGTAGGCACTACAAATAATCAGTGCTCCTTGATTTCCCCACCTCTCTACCTGAGAAATCTGTTACCTATATTTGGTTTCATGCCAGATCAAAAGCAACTAATTCCATTTTTAACCCTGAAGCTGTTTAACTGTTTTTCACTTCCTCCACCCTTTTCCTTCACTGTGAGAGGGTAATGACCCGTTTTTGAATGGGTTTGTAACCCCCTCCATCACACGATTAACAACTGCCTCAAAATGTCTACTGGATTCACAGAGAGAAAACAGCCTTAATATCCAGTCTTGTAACAACAACAGTCAGGCAACTTTGCTGTAATGCTATTCACACTTCCTAATTTTCATGCATTTGGGGTCTGAAAAGGAGGGGGGGGCTGTCCTTTGTTAAATTTCTTTAGGCAACACAAAACACACTGAAGATATTTCACTTTTGCCCACTGCTTCCCTGCAGATCTATCCCCTACAATGAGGTGCAATGTACTTGATTACCTCAGGATATAATTACTGTAAGTTTACCTTACTCGCCTACCTTAAACCTCTCTTGATTATTGTAGATGATGGTTTGGCCCTTGTTTGCCAGCCTGCATGTTGAAGGAGAGCTCTGGAAACAAACCAAGCTCTGTAGATAGCAAGGTATTTCAGGGAGGAGGAAGTTTTGAATAAAAAGTTTTCTCTCCATCAGAGGAAGAACAAGCAGAATGATTAGAGGGGAGATCTAGGATCAAGGACCTGATGATTCCTCTTGGCTTTCTTTTATTGGTGCAGACAAACATGCAAACACAACACAGCTGCTCACAGCCCTGTGGGCTGCGCGTGTTTTGGTTCTTCTTCCAGCAGTACAGGCAGCTAAAGTTGCAAGGCTAGAAGTCCCATACAGAAAAGCAGGAGTCACAGTCTTATGACACTACAAGGGTTAACATGGCCATACCTCTAACTAGAGTGGGTATGGCTACTTCTTAACAGTGTTGTTCAGGAGTTCACCTTGGAAACTGCAACACTTCAGCCTGTGTTCCCTAGCAAAGCCCTGGAAGAGCTGGTCACTGAGGAAACTGCCTGCTACCAGGAGCCCTACCTTGCAGCAGAGGGAGTGAGTCTCCATGAGCATATTGCTGTACTCAGCACAACGTGGTGGGACTGATGTGGGTTTTAGTAGAGCACTCACATATAACATATGCCATCAAAAAATCCTCTTATCTTTCAGTGGTCCAAATGGCAATGGTCTCAATGTTCCCAAAGCCAGCAACAGGATTAAACAGATCACTGTGCATGAGTTTGTGTGAAACTGTCGTAAATTTATGAAATTAAATGGGTAGCCAGTATTTTATATAAACAGGCTCAATGGAGTCATGAAATATTGTCTTCTGACTTTCACAACGGGGACATTTATAGAGATGCTCCAACCATCTGTGACTGGAAGACTGATATACAGAGAACAAAGTGGACATTACTGGGGTTAAGTCACAAATTTCACATTTTGAGTGACAAACAGGTATTTACCAGGGGTGGTATATATCAAAATTAGTCACAGTTTCCTATTTAATCTGATTTTTGCATTTGCATTCCTAAGGAAGATCATAGGTATTTCAAATACAGAGGACTAGATACCTGGTCAAATATCATAGTTTTATTTCCACTCTGACTCTTATTCACAATTTAATTTTTTCCACCACAGCCATGCTTCTGGGGCTACCTCTGTTTACAAAGCTTCAGTCCTTTTCAGGCTAGCAGTAAAAGCAGCTCAAGGAATTGAAGAACAGCCCTAATAGTCAGCAGAAGCCTTGACCATGTTTGTAGCAGGTGCTAGCCTAGCCTCTTTCAAGGTAGTTCATAAAATAATAAAATAGAAAGATCACTTGAAATATTATTTATAATAGATAAAATAATAGGGACAAAGCACAGAAATATTTCTCATAAAATCCCATAAAATGGATTCTAAGTATTTTAGTTTATTAATAAGGAGATTCTAACCTACAGCTCAGGGAAAGAGAAATAGATTAATCATTCTATCCCCTTTATAAAAATCAAAACAAACTATGTGTTTAATCTAGGGTTTAGATGGGAACGATGGGTAATTTTTGCCAAGTGGTTACTAAAGAATATCCACCCACCCCTATCATAGTTTTTGCAACTGGAAGGAGCCCAGGTGGCTCAAACAATGTTTGTCAATCCTGTCTTGATAGAACAACTACCTTTTCCTGAGCTGCTGTTGCTGCTTTCAAGCAGATCAATTGTATTCAGTCAAGGTGATGGTGTTCATTCTGCAACACCTCCTTGACCTGCAGGATATTTCATTTTTCTGCAATGCACTGCAGCGACTGCATGGGTAAGACATGTCCCTTTGGCTTGCCATTTTTCTGGCAAGCTTATGTTTCCACAGGCATGTCAACACCTCCTTGGATATTAGCAGAAGTATAAATGTTAGTTTATGCTAATAAGTAATACATTGAAAAACAAAGAAAAGGTCAGAAACTGTAGTTTTATATTAAGTGTGATTTCCCCAGACAAAATAAATCCGATTCATGGCACATGCTTACAGTTTTCCAAGAGATATATTTATAGCTGTGAATATGTACTTTGGCTAACCCTATCGTAAGCATAGAGAAGGGAGAAGAGGAGGGTGAGGGTTTTTTTCACTTTTAAAGTAAAAGAGGGAGGTTAATTGGTTCTGCTAGCTGAAGGGTTACGTGCCAGGCAGCGGGAGCATGCATTGTAATAGGAGAACTACAGAGACAAATGAGCCAGTCCACAGGATGAAAATACCCACGTAACGCCTTGGGATAAAGAGAGAAAAACACCAAGGCACAAATAAAATAAAACAAAATTAGGAAATCTCTGGCTATTTCAGGTGCAGTGATATTAACCAGCATCTTGTGCAAGTAATAAACAATTATTTGCTTAGAAGGGTAAAGAACATATTGTTTCTGTGCTGTAATTGCTAGAAGAGGTGGTCAGGTCAAGACTGAAGTATTGCTTGGTTGTCACCATCAGATTTACCCTTTCTGGCCCAGAGACTCCATAGCCCAAATTAGCTAAAGGCATTTTGTCATTAGAGGTTTTTGTCATGATCACAAGCAGCAAATCTCACTTATTTTCTCCCTTTATATCAGTGATGAATGATATGTGTGAGCAAAGGAGCAGTGTAGTAAAAGCAAAGAGGAACAGATCCCATAGACCTTGAAGGAAAATCACTAAAGAAAGGGACAGTTACTCCATGGCAACATTTCACAGTCATTGACCATGAAAAACACGTATATAAACTTACCAAGAAATATCTACCAAAGGAAGGGAAGATCTTGATGAACAAAAGGAGCCTTTACTTAATTTTCTTGTTTATCCATCCTTTTTTTTTTCTGGTTAGTTGCAAGGAGCCCATGAGCAAGATGCACAATTTTGTGTAGGAAAATTATCTTTATTTGTCTTATTTCTTCGTATTCCATCTACTTTTCTGGCTCTCTACCCTTCCTTTCTTTCTTTGGCAGAAACTACAATTCTCCTTCAACAGCAATCTGCTTTGGAGAAACTCTCCCTGTACTTATCCATCACTCTTCACTTAAGGTCACACATCATTTTCTAGGCTGACTGATAATAGTACCTTATATCATCCCAAGCCACACAAAAGCCAACGAGAGCACCAGGAGTAGCCCATCCGTGGGAAGAGCATTAGATACCACTTACCATACTGACAAAACTGCTGTTAAAATACTACCAGTTTCTCTCAGGCCTTCATTTCTATTCACAGCATTATAAAAGATCGGGAAGTGGTACTATCTGTGTAGTACAGAGAGAGTCCTATGAAAACTTACAGAAGGAATGATATGAGCCAGCACTGGTGTGCAACAGCAATTTCTTCCAGATCTAACTGGAGCCTGAATGCACAAAACTTCAATAGTGCTTGATTCAGTAGGAATTAAGAACCTGAATAGCTTTCGGGATCTGGGACAGGAAGATTAAGAGGTGGGTGTCTGGAAGATATTTTGGTCTGACTCTACACCGACCTAAGTGATTCAGGGTTTTAAGTCGCACTTTTAAACATGATCTTAATGTAACTTCTCAGGACCACACCTTTTCCATGATTTTCATAGGAATGTCCACTTTGATGAGTAAGAGTTTACAGTTTGGATCAGACATAGTCTTTTCTTTCTAGTAGATCTTTTACTTTATTGGATGTCACAACTCATCAGCTTAATATTCTTCCCCGTAATTGTTAAAATTGTTAAAATTTTGCATTCTGCCCTACAAAGTCTGAAACAGTTTAAAAATATATATTGCTAATGCAGGATTTGGCAGCTGCTATAACAATTCCACTGTGCACTGCTGAGGTGACTATTTTTTCCTGTGGCTCTTATTAAATGGACTTGGGGAAGTAAGTCTACGTTTCCTTTGGTAGGTCAGCTGTAAAATTTTACTTAATAACTAAAATAAAGTTATGAAATGATTTCCACTGGGATTGAACAGATGTGTAACTGAGAGAAAATCAGAGGAGATTAGCAAGGAGTTCTTTTTCTTTCATTTCTTATTAATACAACACCAAATCAAAAAGCACTGAAATTTCTAGAGTGAAATTTCTGTTACATTTAATAGGCTTTGAATCCATACTTTTTTAATGTGCTTGGCACATATAATAGAACACCATTATTATTTTTTTGCAGGTTCATATATTAAAATACAGATCTTAGAAACTGTACATCTGATCAAACTCAGTGCATTGCTATGTGAACTTCTAGTTTTTGTAAAGAAAGGTAGATACTGTGTAGATTAGATTATTTATTTTCTCATAGAAAATACTGTGCATTAATATATAAAGTACTCATACACATAGTAGTAATGACTTAAAAATAGCAACCATGTACAAAAAATACATTCTGTGGAATTAAACATTAACATTGGAGTTATTTTACTTCCAATGTTTATTGTTTATTCTTCTGGAAGGGGTGACTGTTGTACAAAATTCTCAGTTACTCTTTCCAATAAAAGGCCACATGAACATTTCTGAATGACCTAGTTTCTCATTTTCTGCTTTCCTCCTCTTACCTCATAATGATCATTCTGCTGTGCTTGAATTTATGTTAACATGATCATTTCTGTTTCTCAGTCTTATTAAAAAAAACACACAGATAGGATATTTATTGGAAAGCATGCAAGGGGGGATTTCTTGTTAGTTTGCTTTTAAATTTTCAAATTGAAACTAGAAGAGTTTTATTTCTTTATGCACTGTTGTTGATTCTCAGGTCTTTTTACAGGGGAACATGAAGAATGGAGCATCAAATGAAATGATTCAATAAGAACTAAGCAGGAGAGTGGAAAAACACTATTTTTATTCTACCAGTTTTTTTAAAAAAATATTTGAAATAAGAAGGCAAATTAAAAACGTAAATATTTTTGAATGAAAACCTAAAACATTTTAATTAAAAAAAAATCTTTCTACAGGTTCCAAGTAAAATATTCACTTTTTCTTTTGCCCTTGTTCTTTTAATGGAACAATTTGGTAAAACTTAACGGAATACACACACCTCCAATTTACATTTTTCTCCAAAATAATTGCTTCAGCTAAAAACTGACACAGCTCTGAACAAAAGATATTTGAATACCTATTATTTTGTCCTTTTTGTGATTTATTTGATTCCCTGAAAAGTCTTTCTGAGTCCTACCATTTGCCTAGGTGAATTTAGGATAGTTAAAATGGAAATATTCAGAGAAAAAAAAACAAACAACAACAACCAAAAAAAAAAAAACTGGGAAAGAAACCACGAAGAACTGTTGTAATCATCTGGGAATACTATTGTATGCATGGTTGAAAAGTACGTATTGTTATTAGTTTAACTACTGGGATGACCAAAAAACTGTAACTTCTCATTGACTTTTATGGGACCATTAAATTTAATGATAAAACTTCATAGAAACTTAGCTTCACTGATGTGTCTGTTTTTAAACCAAGTGAAATATAAGCCATAAAATGTGACTGCATGACCTCAATTCACAAAAGGCTTTACATTTTTTTTATTTATATGACTTAGATAAAGAAGAAGGGAAAAAATGAAAAAGAAAGGTTATTATATTTAGATTTTTTTTCATTATGGAGATTTTTGAAATCTCCACTGAGATTTTCTGTTAGTATAACTAATGAAATCATTTGAGCAGCTAATTTTTAAAGAACTTTTACAGTTCTGTCTTGTAAGTAGAAGTTTTAAAACTGTTATTTTAAGAATGTTAGAAAATGCTCATTGCCATTTTAATTTAAATGATCATTAATTATTTTATCTTTTAAAAGCTCTGTTTAATAAAAACATTCAACTGAAGCTTATTTAGTATATATGTATTAAAATTAATTAAAATTAATTAATTAAGAGTGTTAGAACTTGATGCTGGGTTTGTACATTTTTTAGAATGGAAATAAAAATATGTACACAGATGCTTGTGCATGTTCCTTAGAATGGGAAAATGGATTTTAATCATATTATTGAATACATTCACCTTGCACTACAGAAATCCCTAAGTGCACAACCCCTAAGTGGAAATGAGCAGTGCCTATAGTCAACAAATATTAACTAAAAATATCAGACTTTACATTTTTTTTATTGTTTCCAGGCAAGACAAAGAAGCAACTGCACCAGCCTCTATGCTCAAATTGGACTAATCAAAGACATCAATTTCACCCTGTGGAAGAGGTACTGTGAAAAAATGTTATAGTACAGCGAGTTCTCTGTTGATTTTAATATTCAACCATGCACCACTGGCAGGGGCTAGAATATCCTATAGTATATGTTAAATGATGTTCCACTCCATGCAACACTCACACATTAAAATGAAAGTAAGAGCTCCACTCGGGAAAGGATGAGCAGTATAATTTCTGTTCAGTGAATTCCCACAACTTGTACTTTGTGGAAGAAGTGAGGCAAACTGTCAGAAGGCAAGGAAATTAGTTCTGATGTGGTTTTGCTTTCGCATCAGAAAATATTTAAATAAGCACTCAAGACAAATGGTTACCTTTTTCCAAGCTGCCCAGCCTTTCTCCTTCATTGCCAACCCTCTCAGTGTGAGAATGGGAGAAAGACATCATTTTGCAAAAGGTCATACTGGAAAGAACGATGCCATGCATGACTAATGAAGTCCTCTGATTCAGGAGGAAATTTTGATTTACATTTCAAATCAATAGCAATCTCTACCCAAAACAGGTTTTGAGCAAAGAAGAAAGTGAACTCTGCATTTCCATGGAGATAGTTTGTGAAGCATAACATAAAATGGCTAATATTTCATATGTTATTTCTTACACCAAAGTGCATGTACTCCTTGCTAAAAGAGCACAGCAATTCATGAAAGCAATCTGTATTTCCTGCAGATTCCATATATATCTAAACAAGTGATGTTATTTATTATCCAAGTGTTGATATTACTTTATATAGTAAATTCTCTCTTACATACAATTGAGATAGATTGTAGTGCTAAATACAGAATAGTTTCCATAATAGCTTAAAAGGAGAAAAGCAAGGCAAAACTATAACTAACAAAACTTTCTCATTAACACTGCATTACTTACAATATTCTTCCTTTTAGCTACAAAAGGTTTGGTTAGTATATCTCCTCCACACTTTGATTTTTGTTTCCTGTCCGGGGTATAAAGTTGTCAGTTATAAAGTCTCAGCTATCATTCATGGAAAAAATATTTTGGTTTTTTTTGCTTTTTTTTGTACTCACAGACTCTGCCAAGAACAGATTCTTAGTGCTCAGCACAGCTGAAAGGGATGAGCTCTACCAGACAGTCAAATAAAATGGTTATACCAAAATAGATGTAAATCCATGTGGTCATCCCCTCTTCTGAGAGAAGAGAAGAAAAACACACTGAATGAGCAGCAGCAACACTTTGGGAGCAGTTAGAAACATTTTCTTTGCTCTGGCAAAAACATAAACAGAAGGCAGTCCCTCATTCAAACCAATGCCCAAATTCCCAACAGCAGAGCAGGTAACCAAAGTGTTTACCTCCATCAAATTGTGGGAATGAATGCATTTTGAGACAAGCTGATGTGAGTTAGTGACAAGAGTGTGTCTTAGCTTCTATCTTATTTTTGCTAGTCATGCCAATCTGGCAGACTGTGCCTGAGCTGCATTCTGTCCTTGTTCATGACAAAATTGTTAACACAGCAGCAGCTGCCAGTCCAGATGTGCCTCCATAGTCTCCGTGCAGTTCCACCATCTCCTTCCCTTTAAGGATATCCAGGGAAAGAAAAAAATGATAGGAACTGAGGTATCTAATGGCAATGAAGTTGCAGAAATGGTAAAGTAGGAAAGATTTTGCCCTGCTAGAATTTTTGTAACAGATGATGTTACTTGTGCCAGAATAAAAGTGGATTTTCAGATGCTAACACTGGCAGTAGCTGAAAGCACTGGCCATTCGGAAATTCCTACCACATTTTGCCTCTGACCTGTCTGAGCAGATACTCCAAACTCTCATATGTTGCTTTCACGGGTACAAGTTTCAAATCATAATTTCTCTTTAAACCTGGAAGCATACACAGTGCTGATTGCATGTGAGGTGCCTTCTGCTGCCTGCCTGCACTTCAGAGCTTTTTGTCTCCCCAGTGGGGTGCACTCTCCAGGTATGAGTATCACATTAAATCCTAGTAGAAGATTATATAGATGACATAAAGTACTAAATTACTGAGGAATGTGCTATGTAGAAAGAGGAAAAATGTGAAGAAAAATGGCACCAAAAACATCACATAAAATTTCTCATACAGTAAGAATTTCCCCAAAACCTGTAGTTATTCTTTCTAAAGACTAAAAGGTGCTTTGACCTTGTCTTCAAAGGTAAACCCCAGAGCATCTCATAGCAAACCACAGTATTTCTCTCTCTCCATAACTTTTTGTCAGGAGTACAAAAAACATGAAAGCTGCCACTCTGGCCTAACATGTATTTGGAATAGTCATGGGTGCAGAATAAGGACGTGAAACGTATTAAACTGAATTCTGTGATTTAGACACAGAATCAAAGAGAATAAAGCACAGAGATGAAGGATTAGATCTACACTACACTACTGTATTAAAAAAAAACACACGTGTAAAAGACAAAGGAAGAGCCAAGTCACCTTTGTTTGGGAGCAGCTCCACAGAGCTGTTTTCTTTTTCGAAGGAAAGAAAGGGAAGAATGGGAGTTTGTTTGTGTTTTGCATTTTTTTGTTGTTTTTTTTTTTTCCCAAGTGAAACTGCAAGTGGAAATCTGAGATAAAGATAACTTAATTATATAAGTGGATTTTAGCTCTGACAGAAAGGTTAATGATCCAACACTTGGAAGTATGCCAGGACACATTAGTGACCATAAGCAGTCATAAATTTGGTTTTACATTCAAGTGAAAGAAGCCCTGCAATATAGCGTCTCTTGTCATCCTGGTGAAACATTGACTATGTGATGAGTTGGGAAAATAAAACCTTTGTATTCAATAACAGCCTTTCCTGTGAGAGCTGAGCTGAATCTGGAGATCACCCAAGCGAATCCCAATAGCAACCCTATTTCAGTTACAATATTGTATCATTATTATAATTTTCTTGTTGGGTTTTTTCTTTATATTCAGAAATACAGCACTCTGTGAGGATAGTAAAGGCCCTGCTGTTCTGCCTCAAGTTGTGTTAACCTCAACAGTACATGAATTCATTTGTAAAGGGGACAGAGAGAAGGGACTAAGGCCAGCTACCATATTGCAAGATACACATTACAGCATCAGTTGGAAAGTGAGGAGAGGAGAAAACTCTCCAAGAAATTTTTTTTAAATTTTTTTTTAATTATTGAGAAAACTGAGGGCACCTATTCAGAGCGAAGTTGGTGAGAAGACAGGAAAAAAGTGCTGTCACTGCAGGTGTAGCTGTTACCAAAAAAAAAAAAAAAAAAAAAAAAAGGTAGAGAGCTGAAAAATGACAAGGGAAAAAATAGCAGGTCTAGAGCAGGGGAGAATAAAGAGTAAGCTGACAGACCAGACAAGAGAAATGAATCAGTCGAACACAGGAATTAAAAGAAGAGCAAAACCCAGAGAACCTGTGTCAGTTTAACATAGCTTTTAAAGTGTCTAGCTTGACAGAACCTTAGGAGAAAAGGATTATTTCAGTAAGAAATACTGACGACCCTTTCTGCTGCACAAGGAGTCCTACAAGGAGGCCTTGGCAGGTTGGACCTGGGAGGGACCTCTGAACAGGCCTGGGAATGACATAAAAAAGGAGCAGGCTTAGATTAAAAAGTTGCATAGTACTGAAAATACTGAAAATAGCCTGAAAATCACAAATCAGACCTTTACAATACAGATAGAAAGACAGATAGATCAGAAAGTGCAGATAAACAGGAACTGATGTCATTAAACAAGCACTCAGCCTATGATAAGCAGGATATTGCTTGGGCAAAAAGCACACAGGCAAAACCTTTTCAAGAACAACTATATTCAACAGTGGGAGCCCCCGGTGGTCTAGTGGTTAAGACGCAGGGCTGGTACCCTTGAGACCGCGGGTTCGATTCCCGGTCA
>JAWWES010000133.1:21765356-21795756 GCA_035583135.1 Lophotriccus pileatus
AGGCTCGAAGGCCTTATCTGCATATGCGGGTAAGGACCTTCCCCGGCTCTTCGTTCGCGAAGACGGGCCATTATATTCAACAGTTATCTCTGTTTATATTATCTGTAAATATACTTTCCTGACATATGTCACAATAATAGCTCCTATTTTTCCCTTTCACGGGATTTACGCTTTTGTAAGTGCATTGGCTTCGTCAGTGGGCCTCCCAAATTGCCTCAGTCTACATGAGAGCAGCTTATACCAGCCAGTGTAAAGGAACATATTTCCACTGCAACCACTGAAACATAATGATGTTTCACTCCTACTTGCAAATTCCTGGAGCTCCTTTGTGTCACTTTTGATTTCTGAACCCTTCCAAATTTACTTGCATTCCTTCTCATAATTTCATTGGAACCCATCAGTGCTTGTAGCAGAGCACAACAATGTATATTTTCTGAGTGATGGGAAATACAACCACCACATATCCCCATACAAGCCCTGAGCAGTCCACTGTGGCTCCCTGCAAAGCCCTCAGTTGAATTTTCTCCAGAGCAGTTGCTTTTAGGTTATTGGGCTGAATCCCATTGATCAGAGCTTTGGCTTCTCAAGTATCTCTTCCTTATCTTGTTAACGACTTGCTTTCTTGTTTTCCATTTTAAGCTCACACAAAAGCAGTCCTTGGGGCAATGGTCCATTACAGCAGCATCCCATAAACACCAGGACATGCCCATGATGCCCTGTGAGGTGCAAGCAGGGATCAGGCCATGCACAGAGGCCACGGTGAAGGGGTGTCTGGGGTGCAGCAGTACCTGAGCACAGTGAGCTAACTCCCTGCTGCCTCTCATTACATTTTCCAGCTTCCCAGAGCTATGACCTCTCCATTCTCTGCCTAGTGGCTAAATGATACAACAGTCAGTGCCATAGCACCAGAGTTAATACTTACATTTGCAGCATGACCATTTTTCTCAGTTCACATCAAAATTGATGGGTCCTGAAGAGTTGGTCATGTATTCCTTCACGCTGTAAATGCCTCCCTGCCCCTCCCCAACTTCACTGGGAAACTTGACTGAACAAGTAATGCAACACAAAAGTTTCAGTGTCAGCTTCAAGAGTCAGGGAAACTTAAAAAATGCTCTGATTCATTTTAGTGGCCCTTAGACAGTAAATTTAAAATTATTTCCATGATTATATCATGTAGGTATTCATAGCTTACAAGCAAGAACCATTTATGCTGGGAAAGACCAGTGATACTTTCTGTTTCCCTCTGCATTATCCAGCCTTACTAAAATTATATTTGCTATTCTCTGCCTCTGAAATAAACTGAATATTTAAACAGTATAATTCTAGTCTTAAATTTTGACTGAGTTCCAGTTAATTAATCTTCTTCCACTCCCTATCTCTCCTTGGCACTGAGAAAGCCTATACACAAAACCATTTGTATTTCACAGACATAGGAAGCTGCGGAAGAATGGTATGAAGAAGAAAGAACCATATAACAAAAAATTTCACTGTTTGTTGAAAAGGAGGCTCAAGAGTGACCTTATTGGTCTCTACAACTACCCGAAAGGAGGTTGTAGTCAGGTGAGGGCTGGCCTCTTCTCCCAGGCAGCAACCACAGGGGAGGTTTAGGTTGGATATTAGAAGGAATTTCTTCACAGGAAGGGTGATTAGACATTGGAATGGACTTCCCAGTGAGGTGGTGGATTCACCATCCCTGGAGGTGTTTAAGGAAAGTTTGGATGCGGCACTTGCTGCCATGGTCTAGTTGACAGGGTGGTGTTGGGTCATAGGTTGGACTTGATGATCTCAGAGGTCTTTCCAAACTAACTGATTCTGTAAAAAGATGATCACAGGCTTGTGTACAAAGACAGAAGGAAATTTGGTAGACATTTGTCAATATGATGTAGAAAATAACCAATCTGTATTTAAATAAAGGACCAAGAAAAAATATTAAAAATAGTTATGTTGACACTATGTATTTATGCTTAGCTGTAAACTAAATGTTGTTTTGGGGAGAAGGAACACAGTTGAGTTCATGGTAAAGTCATGCAAAATGTGAGCCTTTACTGGACAGGATGGCAACAATTTTGGTCTTCTGAATTTACTGTACTGTCATTGGCCATACCTCTCTGGGGTTGAACTGGTTGGGCCAGAGCTGAGATGGATATCCACCAGCCCATGGCTGTGCCTTCTAAACAGCCCTCAGTTCACTGAAGTGATTCCTGGCACAAATTAAGCTTGAGCTGGACCCTTTCTTCTTATCTGTGAATGGCAGAAGAAGCAGGTAATAGGAAATGCCTACGCTTCTCTTGAGGAAATATCTAACTGAGGAGACATCAGGCACTGTGCAGAGGAATGGTGAAAAAACTGCAGGTGCAAAGCTGCTTTCTCACTTCCTGAGCAAGGTCTTTTACAGGTCTTTTACACCTTCTTTTTAAAATGGTTATGCACATAAACTATGAATAAATTAGGAATAAGTTAGCACAGACTAACCAGGATATGCTTGGAAAGGCCTTGCTAAAAAATCCATGCATACGGCACTTCAAAAATGAAAAATCTGTTGTTACCACTTTTTGAATACAGTCCTAAATAGAAGTGCTTATTGTTAACTTAAAAAAAAGAAAACACAAACCCAAACCAATGAACAGCTGAATGAGAATAGAAGAAAGAGCACAGTTCTCATTTGCACTACCCCACCTTGCTAGCTGGAGGGAGGTGTCAAATGTAAAGTGTAAAGGTGGAAACAGGAAGGGACATTTTCCAGTAATGGAAGCGGCACTTAATCTGTAGGCATTAACTACACACAGAAGAGCTAATGGTGGATTTTATGAGGTCTGAAAACTCTGAAAAGCTGGAACTTCTTGGAGGGGGGGGGGTGGAGGGCGGTGGTAGCCCTTTAGCATCAGAGCTATTATTTGTTTCAGGCTGAGCATGCAAAAACTGAGCCCTCCTAAATCTGTGTGCAATCCTGAAAATGCTGACTTTGACTTTTTAACCCTCTGCTAATTTGCCAAAGTAATTTTTCATTTCCCAGCTCCCTATACCTGCAGAATGTACCATGCTAGATGACTGCAGCGTCTCTAGAGGAAATACCTTTTCCACATACAGAAACAAACGCTATCAAACTGGCAGACTGACAGGAAAGAGTTCACTTTATGCCTAGAGACACCTGCCTTGGGCATCACGTCCCTGACATTCAGCTTTCACTGCCTGTGGCTTTGCCCCTCCTGGGCAGTTATCAGCCATCCTCTATTCTCATATTCCATCTATCTGCCAACAGATGTAGCAAAATTAAACCCCATCTGTTGGATAATGTCTTGAGTTTCGTATCCCGTTTAGCTCTCTTTGGCCTACAGTCTCCAAAGACAGATTTAAGCTGCTGGTTTGCCTACGGCTTCAGGCAGAAATACGTGTGTGTGTGCGTGTCTGCTGTGTGTGCGCCTTCGTCTGTAGTAATTTTCCTTGTCCCCTGTTTACAACAACCAAGCACTTCAGCACAAACTGTTTTTGACAGGGGAATAATGTGTGTACCGTGTGGGAATATTTAGCACAAGAGATGTTCACTTTACTGGAATTTGCATAGGAAAACTCTGCCCAGAGTCCTGACTGGGGAGCCTCCTCTGATCTGCAGTAAGTGCAGATGGACAAACAAATTACTTCCATTACTCAAGACGCTGTGTGGAATTTGTACAATTTCAAAGCTAGCTGAAAGGAGGAGTTTTACAAAGCCTTGGGGCAACGTACTCAGAGATGTTGTGAAATGCCAAAAGGATTTCTCAGTGGGCAAAATAAAGGTTATGTTTTAATAGAGGAGAAAGATCTCAGACAATCCAGAGAGATCTTAAGGTTTCCTCTCACTGCTCACCACTTGATGCTACCAAAACATATGTTCTGTTACCTCTCTGGAGACATGAATTAATGCTGTATTTGGCTGTCAGTGGGTTTCTATTGGTTTTCTCTCTTCAGCAATCACTGTCCTAGAGATGTCTCAATTCTCACACAGGAAAGAATGTTTTTACTGATAAAATTCCCCTAGGAACAACACCAAGTAGCACTGAATTCATCCAAAAATTATGCAGGCATATTATCAAATTATTAGCTATTTGGACAATGATGAATCTACATATAATCGGGTTTGTTTGCTTGTTGGTGGTTTTTTTTCCCCTTTTTGGGGGGATTTCAAGAAGCAAATCCCATTTCCCTTCAGGCTTCTCTGCGAGGCGTAAGATCTCTCCTCTGCCTCTACCCCACAGCACACTCATCCCTATCCTGGAAGCTGTCACTCAGCTGGCCGTGTGAGACAACAACCATGGACCCATTCTTGCTGGGCTGTGAACAAAGAATTTTTTCTATTTGTATTAGTGGTGCTAAGCAAATGTTAGTATTTTCCTGATAAGAGCAGTTCTTAGTAATGAAGGAAATCATGTGGTAGGCATGAGTGTCGGTGTGCCATTAATCCATTGAATGGGCAAACTGAAGAGACAGTTCAGGGGCCAGTGCCTGACTATTCCTTGCTCTGCCAGAGCAGATTTCTTCCCTATTTGAAAGAAATTATATCTATTCCAAAAGATAATGCAATTGCTTGGTTTTCTGTCTCTCCGTGCCCCAGCTTGAAATTCATAAAGAAAAGATTCCCTGAAGTTATTTAATATAAGTGGTTCTGAGAAAGCCGGAAATCAAATACAATAGGTATTTTCTGGTACCGAAATGTTTCTGTGGATGTGGAAAAGGATTAGATGATCTTGTTAGCTCCCTGCCAGACCATCTCCTATGATTATATGCAATCAAAAAAAACCCCTAATCACTCATCCAATACTTCTAAATATTCCACATTTCCTTTTTTTTTTTTTTTCTGTGTACTGCTTCTGATGGCAGAGAAGGGTTACTTGGTTGTTTTTTAAGGGGTGAATTGAAAGACAGGAGTTGGTTTTCATTTAACTCAAGCTATTTTACCAACTCTTTGTGGCTTCACTTTTGTAAATTGTGGTTTATTGAGTTGTCAGTTCTCTTGCTCTTTGGGTTGATTTAATGTTCAGAAATTTAGGTGTCCGGTATTTAAGCCTTTGTTCCAGCTGCAGCACTGAATTCCTCTATAGCTATTAGCATATCTCTAAAGCTTCCCATCTCTGCTATCACTGTCCCTAAATTACTGCTACCATTTCTTCATTCATTCACATCCTCTGCTCTTCACCACCGGCCAGCTGTGAAATGCTGTTCCTTGGACACTAACCAAAGGTTTCTAGGGAGAAATATATTTTATAGATGTATATTTATCTATGGATCCTCAGATTAATCCATTTTCCATATTAAATTTTTTATTTAATGTTGTATATCACAACTTGTCCCACCTCCCAAAGCAGAACACCAATGCCATAGTCTCCATTCCCTCCGCTTTGTCCTACACTGTCTTTCCAACCTGGAGTTCCAATTGTATGCCACATTTTCTTTTTCTACTTCCATAAACCAGGACCCCAGGTTTGGGGTCCAGATAAGTAATAAAATATGAATCTTGATTATAATCTCCTTTACATTAGTTGCCACTTAAATGATGCTTCAATTTCAATAAAATATGTGATGTTATTTTGGAGCTGGTATAATTAAGACAAGAAACCTCCTCTTTCTACAGAGCTAAGTAAATTGTTATCAGATGACATCTGCATGCTGACATGTGTGAAGAGAAGCAGCGCTCCCAGCTCACCTTGCATTTGGCACTTGCAGGAGATTCTTACCTGCCTGCTACTCCTCACATTCATTCCCTTCAGACCAAGACCCCATTTTTGTAGGTTCAGACTCCCAGTTAAATTAAAAAGCTATCATAGTACCGCAGAAAAATCATAAGCTCAAATGAAGGTTGGCAAGTGCTACTGTATCCATGCTTATTTTCATTTTCAGTATTAACTGTGACACCTTTGGTTTAGATACTGCGGTAGAAAGTCAGGCAGGGTACAGTCTGACTTTTTAGTTCCAGATTTCTTTATTTGTCCTACTTGCAAAAGGACTTTGCAAAACGCTACACGTATATTCAAGAAAATATATTTATTCAAAAATCTCCCAGTATTTCCTCAAAGGTTAAAAAAAGGTGAATTCAAATCTTACAAATTATTTCCCTCTTCCTGTGTGATGGTTTGGGTTTTTTTTTTCTTCTTCTGAAAGGGGAAAAAAAGTTGATAGAAGTAATAAAAATCCTAAAAACTTAAGAAACGGAAAATAATTTAAAAGCCATTCTGGTGACTCCTTAGCTCTGGTCCTAGAAAAACCTGTTAGCAGTTCAAGCTAAACAGAATTTTAGTATATTTTTTTAACTAAAAAAGGCTTGCTTTATAGCTTCTGCTCAACAGGGGTGGCTCACATTTACTCCATACTTCATATCTTCTACTGGTCGTGCTTTCTCTTCTGACTTCCAAGACAAAGTCGTTTTCCCAACTGGTTTGTAGGTCACTGGCTTTGCTTCCCCTTTGACTTTACTGTACAGCTCTTCTCAGTTTTCACTGTGCTTCCTCCCCCTTCTGCCCTTTTTCCTTCTTAGCTTCTAGAGGGCATTACAGTATTATTCCTGCTGGCTTTTCAGCTATAGAGAGGTGTATATTTTTAGCAGACATATCGCTTCTCATCTACTTGGAGGCAAGTGATTATGATAGTGGGAGGGCACCACAGACAGACTGGATCATCATGCTTCCCAACGGCAGCTTAGTCTTTATGTTCTTAGCCTTGGGATGGGTGACAGAAGGGGGAATTTTCCAGACACCCACCCATGTCCAGTGAAGACTCAGAGGAAGCCTTCTGTCAACATTAAAACCAAATTTCAATCAAATCATACTATGTGCTTAACATAAAACGTAAGATTTTAAAATCATTATGTGATTACTGTTCATTTTGCTCTTTTCAGAGTCTTATCAGCTGTCCAGATAACAGATTCAAATCTTTTTTTCCACAGTTATGAGATAGAGAGACCTTTCTGTTTCCTTTTGTGACAAAAATTTTTTTCTGATCTCACGGTAATATAGAACATGAAGCACCAAGTAAAATATAAAATAAAATTTAAAAAAAGAGTGGGTATTGTTATCACTCATCAACCTGGCTGAAACATGTAGATGTAGAAGCGGTGAACTGGTGCTTGTGCTCTACGTAGATGAAATGAGAATAGGATGCTTACAAAGTACATTAAAAAGGCATGCAAAAAAAAAGTAGTTTTTCTACTTCATGGAATTGTAATGTCAGTGTTAGAACTATCAGTTTAATTTGTGTGGGCTGTTTATCATGAAAAAAATCATCATTTCGTTCAAGCAAGGAAATGACCATCATTCAGTAGGTGGGACAGCCTGGCTTTTCTGCAGCACCTGGCTCAGATGTCACCTACTCAAGATGTCAGATTACATGGATAGGCAGGTGAAGGGACCATAATTGTAGTGGAAATGCATTTCTTACTTAAAAATGGGGCTTTGCAATATGAAAGAATAATGAGGTGGACATGCAGAAGATAATATTCAAATTAAGTTGAAATAAGTATAATGAATCAGGCTGTCAAAACCTAATCTTAATACTAACTTAATACTTTCTTAAACCCGAGCATTAGAATTTGAAACATTTTGTACATACTTATTTTATTTTATCCTTACTTAGAAAGTGGACTCAATCTTGTATTTTTTCCCCAATAAATACACAAAAAGTTAATATATTTCACCACATATGGGCTTTCTTTCACGTAATTTGAAGAATTTAGTTATGCAATTATTAGATATACAATTAATAACTCCAACAGGAACTATTGTTTAGTATAGTTCAGTGTCAGCGATCTGACAAACTGACTGATAAGCTAGAACTATTTTAGTAAAAATAATAATAATAATGATAAAAAGGCAGAATAGCATCTTATATAGAGATCAAAAGTTCATCTTTGATTCTGTTCTTAATTGTACTGTCATGAATCAGAAGTAGCTCTGACAAAACAAGACTGGGGGAACAGACACTTGCTGTTGAACTGTGAAAGTCCCTAAAAGGAGGCTTCAGTACTTTTGTTATTTACATTTGTATTTTAATGGCATTGTTTGGATTTTCATGTTTAGTGTTCTATATAGATTTAACTGGCCTCTCAGGCAAAAATGCACAATAATGAAGTTTTCTAAAACCTGTATTATTTAATTCCCTGGCCATCTGTTGGATAAATATCTAATTAATCGTCTTTGTTATTTTTAGATCATATCACTGTATGTTCCAAAAAGAGCTGCTTCAGTCTTTTGTGCAAATACTGAATTTTTAAAAGAAAGTTAAACAAGCACTTCAGTGGTTCAGCAAACACATTAAAATACCATTTTTGCTTTTTCCTGATTGAATCCTGGCTTGCCATTTGTTGCTTTTTTCACACACGTAAGACAGAATTGAGATCCCAGAACTGCCTGTGGAAATTACTTGGTGTTCGAAGTCAGAAGCACACAGCTGATCCTTCTCCACCCAACACTTACATGGTGAATACATCGTTTGGATAAGAAGGCAAACACCAAAATAACAGAGTGGAACATGACAAGGAATAACATTATTGCCATTGCTGTGTTTATCCATTGAGAGCCCCTCACAAACACACACCATGTCATGTCCTACAGACGGGGTCTGAGTCTGACCTTGTCACTAGGAGGCTTCTGGAAGGGAAGAGAATGAAAACACTCTCTATTTTCACTGCCTGACACAGAGGCAAACTACATTTGCAAGCCAGAGTGCCGGCCATGCTATCAAGTTGTCTACCTGCTTACTTATGGTCTAAAGCATCCCAGCTAGGAGAGGATGTCCCCTCAGTTATGCCAGCTTAACTTGCCATACTTGCTATGCACAAGCTATGGAGCAGGAACCTGTCCAGCATATTGCTCCTACAGCTGATGGTCATTTTTTTGTTGAAGTGCGTACAAGAGAATATGGAGGATAATTTAGGCAAAACAGATTTTATTGGACTGGACATGCATGGACTGAATGACAGAAGCACTTTTCTCCTCATTGCCATCTTATGCATGCTATACTATAAATCTCTTTTTCAAATGTTTTAGTAAGGTTAATAATACATGAGAGCTTTCAAAATTGTATTTTCAGTTAAGCTGTACAGGTCTTCCACCAAAAATCAAAACCCAATAAATGCAAAGATGCCCCCTGACTGCTAAACAGATATATTTCTGATGATCAGTCTCTGCTGCTGTGTACATGGTCATTTAGTACACTACATTTTATGCAATATTTGCACAGATCTGGAAAGCAGTAAGCCATTTCATCTTACTGGGTTACAGCTGTTCCTCCATGGTTTCTGAGCTGAATACTCATTAAGTCATTCTTATCAACAAATTAATATGTGTGTTTTTTTAAGGACCCACTCGGAATGCTAATTTTAGGAAGATATTTGAACGAGGAGCAAATTTTCTCTATATGCAATTTATATATCCACTTGAAAATATGGTTTTGTAATGAAATGCTGAGAGATCCTTAATTATTGCAGCTTTAGTGGTGCCATTATAATACTAAAAAGAGACCATCTAAAGGATAATTCCCTTCAGCAGAGATTTGCTGACTACACACCTGCTTCAGCAAATGAACACAGAATAGTGTCAAAACATCCTTTTGACTTAGTCCTGCTTTCCCACTCTCTTGGTCTCAGTATATCTTGCACATGACTGACAAGTATATCTGCAAAATAATAAAATGTGTGAGAAAAAAAATCGTCTAGTTAGTGTTTCTGCTGAGGTATTAATTCATTTCACTTCCTTTGTGATATCACCATTATGTCTAAGCAGATTTTATGAGAAGGCTCACTGAAGTGAAAATCAAGCCAATGAATTGCTTAATATGAAATAATGAAAACCAGATATAAAAGGCTTTCACAACTGTTGTAGAGCTTTAATTGTCAAGCTGATATAAATTCAGGGCACTCCTAAGTAAAGCAATGCAGAAAATGGGATCACTTTGTGATAATTGGTTTTAATTAAATAGTCATATAAACAGCTCTGTCCAGCAAGATACTAAGTGAAACAAAGAGTTTGCAAGGTAAAAGTTGGAATTGCTAAAGAGTGTGAAAATGGCAAGTGCATTATCATTTTCTCTTCTGCCTTGTACTTCAACTGTAAGTGCTGATGAATGTATCTTGCTATAACTTAAATAATCAGTATTGTAACAGTGGCATTTATTTTTGCTTAATCAACAACTGCTTCTTCACTGTACAACCTCAAATAAACTGGGTATGACTGATACCTCATGTCTGAGCCTCTCCCATCGCCATACTGTAGTAATGCTTGTAATGCCAAATCATGGGTTTGGAGTCCACTGAGTTAGCCTGTTTGTCCCTTGACTTGTCATACTCCCACTGGGGTGAAATATGCCCACGGACAAATATCAGTATGATTTCTGTGAGACACTTTGTGTTCTCACATTGATAATGGCACTTAACAAACATAAAAGAAGAAAAACTGTATAACACTTTTCCCTCTAGCTATGTTCCAGAAATTCTGAAGAAGATTTGACAAAAGTATTTTGTGTTTTTTTCTATATCTAAATCTATGACTTTGTATCTTACATAACAATCCTGGGAAGCAGTGGCTATAATACACTCTGTAGAGTTAACTCATTACCAGTTGTTTTTTTATACTGCTATCATATGCCTCAGGGGATATTTAGTATTCAGAACTGATAATGCTTCCCACTCACCTTGCTCTCATCCTGAATTGGTGGAACCAGTCAACTTGTGGATGCTGGAAGGGAGAATCAAGCCCTATATTCCTCAGAACACCGTGCAGAATGGCACCTGTTTTTCACATTATTTAAGTTCCATACAGCCCACAAGAAGCGAGAGTCATATTTAACCAAAATTCAGTGTTATATAATAAAAGTCATGCAAGAAGGAGGGGGAAAGTGTCTACTCACACTGAAAGGATTATCAAAGCTTCATTTTGTGGAATTTAAGTTTTCATTATGTGCTGAAACATAACGAACCTCCAGGATAATGGTCTAGAGCAGAATTAGTTCTGTTCCAGTAACCACTTCATTTTGGCAATCTTTCGTATTTCAACATATACTTTTAGCTAAAGTAATTTTTAGATTTTTAAGCTAAAAGGTAACTATTTTGAGGTAAAAAAAAGTTGAAAAGTCCTATCAATCCAAATCCTCCACCTAAAAAGGTGCCACAAGAGAATTCAAGGAAGGAAGGGATTCTTCAGGGTACAACAAAGGGAAAAGCTGCATGCTGGCAGACCTGGGCAGCAATGAACCCATTGATCCAAACTGAGAAGGGAGAAAGGCTGCTCTGGACTATGTTTCACTTTACACAAGACCATTACACCACTCTGATAAAACCCCAATTCAGTCTTTCCTAACTGGGTCCTTGCCCTTTCCTATCTACTGCTGGGAGAATTGGTGCTCAGCCCAGCTAAACACCAAGCACCACCAAGATTCCTGAAGAAGGACCTCTGCTGACACAAACACTCAGCTGTTTCCCACATTACGGAATCTCCATTTCTCTTGCACACAGTTGCTTGTGCTCCTGACTTTTCCCTGAGTTCATGTCGTAGGGTTCCAGTATTTGCTTTCAGAAACAAGGCAGTTCTTAGGCTGGAAAGGAACTCAACACATTACATGCCACGGAGCTAAAGCAATGTATGACAAAAATGCAAAATGTCACTAGTATCCCTTAAGCCAGAGGGCAAAGACCTAAAATGAGTCATATAAACTGTGAAAACTCCAAAGGTTCTAGTGCTGGTAGAACATGGTACCAGCTGGTGCTGGTACAACAGCATGAGCAGAGCTTGATGTCATACCACCTCATCACTGGCCAAAAGACTGCTTAGGCTCTTGCTTTCCAGGCTGCATCATGATATTGAGAAAAGGGTCATCCCAAACTGTGGAAGAAAAAATAGATCCATACTCCATTTTTGCAAGATGTTTATGAAGCTACGTCTTGTAATTCAACCATTCAGCTTTGAAGGGCACAATTGTTCCCTGTGCAGGATGTCCTTTGGCAGTACATAAGTCCCTACTACTTTTGGTCTGACAAGAAATCGAATTTGACATCCTCTAGTAGCTTTTTGTGGAATGTTGAATTCCAACTTGCTTGTTGAAATGTATGGTTTAAAATGAGTGAAGAATAATGTTTGATAGGTTCTATTTAGCATTCATGTTTATCGATCTCAGGGGAATCTGCAAGAGAGAGGTCCATGAGGAAGGTAACAATTCACAAAAACTGAATGTAAGTGTGCCTAATACTTAGTGGCAGAATCAATATCTGAAGGACTTTCTGTTTTGATGCCTTTGAACGGTACTACAGAAATCTTCCTGATGTAAGGCTGATGAATGGTTGATGATGAAGAGGTGATCTGACAAATGTGGGTGAAAATGAACTCAGAATCTAGCCTCCCTGAAAAAGAGTAACTTTACTTGTTACATTCATGGATATAAAGTAACTACAGGGAATTCGGTGTTATCCAGGGCACTCCTGTTTCAATTGATTTACCTTGTCACATATTAGAAATATCTTTTAACCTACAAGCAACATTTTCTTTGGAAAGGTTTCATTTAACTAGCTGACTTTGTTTGGAGACACAAAAAATTTTGACCGAAATTAGTATTCACTTCTGAAATGGCAAAACATTCTGCAGAACACAAACCTTTCTGTTTCTTCATGCTTCATTCTCACTTTTCTCTTGTGTATGTGCCGCAGTTAAAAAACAAAACCAAAACCAAAAAACAAACCACCAGAAAAAACTCACACAAAAATTTAGCACTTTTTTTTTTTTTTAAGACAAAGTTAATTTTGTGTTTTCTTCATATGTCTTCATCATTCTGGACATAGTTATCAGGCCAACCAGAGCAAACTCTTTGTGTAATGCATACTGAAGTATAAGTACATATGCTCTGTCTCATTATTTCTCCATTTTTTACTGGAAATATTAAAGAAAAGAACATGCTACGGCATACAGATGAGTGGAGGAAGGACCCAGTCCTCGAAATTAGTTTACCCATATGTCTTCCTAATTGTATAATATTTTTTGAACTACTCAGCACATCCTCTTCAGCGTGACTGACTTTCTTCTGTCTACAGATTAGGGGAAGCACCATCACATATTGCATCTGGTCTCAGCTTATCATAGTCGGTCTTCTCGGTACAGTGGAGCACAAATACAGAGCAGTCAAGCACTAGTTTGGCATTTCTGCTGTCAATAGGTGGTGGCTCCTGCCTCAGCACTTCCTGGGTAACCTTCCTGGAAGAGCACATGCTGTGAAGGCCTGTCACTTTTCCCCACCAGGTGGCAATGCGACAGCAAGAGGCCTTCTTCATCTGGTAGGAGGGTAGCAAACACAGCTTTCCTTGCTGCAAGACATTTCTCTGTGGAAATTCACTCTATTGTAAGTAATTTCCAAGCCATTTACATCTCTTGGAAGATGGATGTGCTTGAAAGAGTGTTTTTGCTTACTTCTTACCTCCCCATCTTTTTTATTTTCTTTTATTCAGTCTTTTGATTTTTTTTTCTACATTACCTGTTCATGTTTACAGCTGGAATGTTCTTTCCTATATTAAAGCAGGCTTTTATTCTCCCCTTTGCATTGTAGCCATCCACAGCAAAGTATAATAACAATACTTAGCACGTACATAAGCCTTAATATCTTCAAAACACCATAAAAAGTATCCCTACTTCTGTGAGGTAGGTAAGGATTGCCAGGTATATTTTACAGAGAGGGCAAGTGAAGCAGCTGGGTGACTAATTGAGCTAAGGACATGACTCAGAAATTCTTTTCAATCTTAGATAACTCTGCTGCTGTATCTACAGCTGTTTCTCTTTGTTCTCTTTCAAATGCCCAAACCCAGGTTTTGTCTTTGTTTTGCAAGTGCATTTCTTACTTCAGTTCATCTCAGAATATGATAGGATTTTTCCCCTTACTTGTATTTCAAAGCAGAATTCTTTTGCTTCTCAACTACAGCAAGGTTTTTCTGACTAGTACCTCTTTTTGTAGTTCAAAGCAGGGGTTTTTGACTTCTTGTAGTTCAAAGCAGTGGTCTTTCTCTTGTAGTCTAAAAGTAGGGTTCTTTTTAGCTCAACCTTAGATAATTTGTTCATCTCAGTGAATTAGATATGCTATACTTAAGTATTCAGGACATTAACTCTTTCCTTCAATACCCAGAAAAATCACAGTCGGCTTCAAAATCTTACTGCTTCCCTCCATTTCCTTTGGCTGGAGGTTTCTTTCATGATCCCTAGTGTTTTCAGTTTCATATCTAAGAGAGATCATGTGTTCAGTGCAGATGTAGACATGCACAGTGCTCAGACCATGTTCCCAAACGGTACTCCTGTATTTGATTTTGGGGGGAATGCTTATTTTGAAACACTGGCATGACTGGAATACCTCACCCAGTCCTTTGTATTCCTGAAAAGATATTTATGAGAGTATTTTTTTCCCTGCTTTCTGAATTGCAGAAGAGTTACTTGTTTTTGTTTCTTTTCCTCTGTCTTGACACTCAGGACCACCAGGCTAATGGCTGTAGCTCATGAGCAACTGTACAAGCAGTGCAGTGTATTCAGTTACCCAGCACAAAGAACACTGGCTAATACACATTGTGCCTTGAAAAACAGACTTTTTCACCTCAGCCTTTCATACCATCATATGCACATATGTGTTAAAAAATCCTCTAATCCAGACAGACATTAATTTTTAAGAACATTTCATGAGAAGTCTCTCACTAGATATTTTGGGACAACCTAAAGTTACCCAATGCAATGTGGAGGCACAGACTTGTTTCACTGATCAATTTTTAACCCTTACTTATCCTGCCTTTCAAAATGTCTCTCTGTGGGATGTAGCTGGAAAGGAACTGTGCTGACAGAGTTCCATAATACATTATAATACTGTACTGAATAGGAAACAGAAATAACTGGGAAATGTATTTTTAAAACTACACAGCTCTTAGGAGAGAGGAATGAAACTACAAAGACTGCACAGTGGGTCTCTGGAAGAGATTTTCAGCTGTGGGCTATCTCCTCTCCTTGTGCACTTGTTTCATCTACTGATTGCAGAAACTTCTTATCTCAGTCATCCTGTCAACTGTTGCAAATGTGGCGTGGCTCCATTTAACATGAATCTATGTTATCCATATACAGATCATGTAACAGAAATATATCCCGGTCTTTGATTAATAATACATAAAGTGGTATCATTTCAAGCATGGAAGATTAAAAATCTAGAATTCTTTAAAGTGATTTACAGTTCTGGCAATTGAAAACTTTTACTACCTCACTGCATATGCTGTAGTCTGAAAGAGCAAGTACTCATCCAGTCTCAAATGTCACCACACCATTAAAAGCAAGAGGCCTTGAGATTCCCTGTGGTGCACCTGAGGCTTTAACTTCTTATATAATTGTCCATTGCATGTCTGCTTGTGTGCTGAAATTCTGTTCTCAACCAAGTTAATTTTTTCACCTAGTAGTCCCTCTGCTCCTTTCTGAAGAAATGAAAACATATTTCCTGTGACTTGCTAGAAGCTGTGTTAACTTTCCTCTCTCTCTGGAGGAATGCATTATAGTCATGGGAATGGAGCTGATAATGGCTGTGGAAATAACACTTCAGCTCAAAGTTTCTTTAAGCAGTACTTTGTCTGTCACCTGAGTATTCTCAGGACTGAAAACTGTTATTCTACCTGCACTGAAAAATGCGTGTGTTTTTGAAAGCATTTCTCTCACCCACAAATATGCACACACAATACCCACCTCTGCTGAGCTAAAAGCACTTACACTTACTGTACTCCACTAAAAGTCCTCTCCAAAAGTTTCTCCTATTTCTTCTTGCTTTATTAATAAAGGGTTTGTTATTTTCTGGACAGAATGCCCCTGAAATTTAATAAGTGGGAACACAAAGTCCATCTACTTAGTCTTATCTAACAGAAAGAGGGATGACTGGGTCGCCAGAGAGACAGAAAAATAAAAACAGATTTGCGCCATCTAGTAGCACCAAGGACTCAACCATTTTTTCTCCCAACCTTAACATCTTCATTCAGTGGAAGGCTAAGAAATGGTGTTATATAATTTTGCATCGAATTCTCTTTGAGTCAATGTACTCCTAACTCCCAAAAGAGTAGCTGGGTTCATAGCACTTGGCCACAGGGAAGCCAGCACTGCACACATAATTGTGCATGGCAGCATTAGCCAAAATCTTCATGCCTCTTGTGAAATATCAGGCTCTTTTATGGGTAGAGGAGACATGGATAGGCCTAAGATTCACATGTCACATATCCAGAATCCGTATTTTTTACCCAATGGGGCTGTGTCTTGATGAATACAACATTAAACAAGATAAACACAATGCGAAACAAGGCACTAGGAGTGGAGCTAGATCTAGTGACAGGGAGTTTAATTTGTTGCAACAGCGTTGCTAATGAGACTGAAATTCCCCACTCAGGTGTATGATTCTGTCCTACAAATTACGTATGGTAAAGGATGAAGACATCCACACTGACAGTGCCCAAAATTCACAGACCTAACAGTTCATAAGGAAAGAACTGGGGCCTTGTTTTCCGACAGGTCTCTGCAAGGGGACCTGAGCATTGGTGTGAACTAAAGCTCTCACAGTGATATCCCCTAATCACCAGGGAAAATTCCTCCAGCAACAAGACATCAGTGCCTCAGCAGGTGAGACAGAGTGGAAGTTGCCTGGGAACTACCATTAGATGGGTACTGCTTACACTACTCCCAGGAAACAGCCCTTCTGTTCTCCTTCCTGACTACTCCGGATGGCTCTCAATGAAATGCTTGCAAAAGTACGTCTGATTGACTCACTTGCAAGGAGTAATTTATCAAATTGATTTAGTCTCATTTCCTGTTTGTGGGACCGTCCACATGCAAGTCAGGATTTCTTTAAATACATTCATTGTCCAAAGTTAATTTTGTTTAAGCATGTGGACTGAATATGAACTATTTTCTGTATTTGGTCTCCCTAGCTCCAGAAAGATTGACGAATAATTGTAGGAGATCAAATCTATCATGTGGCCTCACTCTTCTTTCCTTACTGCCTGAGAGCAGTGCTGGATGTGAGAGCTGAAAAAGGGGGTTCAGTGGTGCCTTGCATCTGAATCCATGAATAAGAACAGGATGTCTTCAGTTCTCACATCTTGTGTAAATGACCTCTGGCTGGCATGAAGAGGGTCAGTGTGAATTCCAGTCAGTAGCATCACTAGGAAAGATTGCTGCCTTGTGCTCCTTTCAGTGACTGACATTAAGCAAATCTTTCATTGGCATAGATCAAGACCGAGCCACTTAGTCCGGCTTGTTCATATCCTTGCTGAGAGCTTATAAGAATTATTTTTTTTGCACAGTAAACTACAGACCATCTTTTCACAAACCATTATATAACTTTTTTCTTTTTTTTTTTGTGACTGACTCATCTCTCCATTATGTCACTGTTATATTAGTAAATGCATCAAAGATGTTCCTGATTTAAGCAAACAAGCAAGAGGGCAATCAGTCCCTACATACTCAGGCAAACAATCTAGACACTGAATTATAGATAGGCCTAAAGTAAATGTATGAATGTGTTCAAGCTGATTTGTTGACTCAGTTCTATAAACACCTCTTGGATTTTAATCCACACTTTACTGTTTTCTGGTTTTATGTATCATTCTATTATTTTACAATTCATCTTTTGTGTTAGATTTCTTCATGTATTTTGTCATCCAGAGGCTTATGAATACAGCATATTTCAAGACGTGGATGTGATATATATCTATTTTTCTCAGGAAAACAAAAAATAATAAAAAAAGCATAAAGAGTAAAGAATATGTAAAACCCAGCAACAGCAGCATCTGCAATAACAAAAGCAACAACACTTGCTATTCATATCTGAACCAACCTCACATTTTCCATTGTATTTTACTTAGGCATCTGATTTTATCTGTCCCTCTGATTCTCCTACACTCTCCTTGGTGTACATTTCTACCGAGAGATTGGTCTGATGAGCCTTCTTGCCTCTTCCATTGTCACTACGATCAAGTTAGAGCTGCCAGTGAGAGTCTATCAATGGATTTAAATGACTGATGTAATTGCTTCCTTTATTTTGCAATCTTTCTAACCTTTAAAACATCAAAAGTCCCCTAGAGGTTTCCAAGGGGAAAATGGCTTTTTTAAAACTGAGAAGAATGGCATCTGAGTCCATGCTACTCAACTACTAAGATCATCAACCCCAAATACAGACCAGGAGAAAAAGAACACACACAGAAAAGAAAGCAGTTTCAGACTGTTACCTTAAAAAGAAATAGGTATCTATTCCTAGCAAAAGAAAAAGTAAATTGTACTGAGTTTACAAGGCACAGCTGTGATAGGTATATCAATGTGAAAATCAATTTATAAGAAGTGTTTGTCTCTTTGTCCTTTAGTTTGTATGGCTGCACTTTCGTCCCCCAAAAAATAGTCTCACAGACTTTCCTTCCTCTTTCTTTCTATGTCTGTCCTAACAAACCAACAAATGTTTAAACTAGCAAACAAGTAGTAGTAAATTGTTGCTGCTCTACGTGACACAAGGTATACACCACTGTACTCAAATTAAGTCAGAACAAAGCTAGTCTGCATAAAACACACAGCAAGAATTTAACCTATTTTACATCTGCTTACTACCAGCACACAAGAGTGAATAATAAGGTCTCTCATTTGTACAGTATGTCTAACTTTATTGGATTGGTGACTTACCCAATTGTTTTTGTGTGGACTGAATTTTCATGCGCACGTATATTTTCTGGCCTGATCATAATTGTGTCTTTTAGTCCTACAAATCAATTTTGGCTATAAATTGTTTTATCTAAAGTGTACTAGATAGAGAAGCAGATACATTCTGTAGTACTAATTGTTTAACCAAGTGTCCTAGATATAGCATCTCAAATTTTTAACAGCAAATTGAAGACTAGTTCATTAGCTCTTTTTTTTTTTTTTTTTTTTTTTTTTTTTACAATTTCCTGAAGTAAATCTGGTAGCCAGGCTTCATTAAACCCCTAAAATAAATGGCTTTGACAAGACCTCAACTGATTCTTCTGGCTCCTGGAGCTTTCCTTGGGTGAGCAGAACAGAGTGCCTCTGTGGCTCATACTAAAACTCTCCTCTCTTTTTTTTTTTCTTTTTAATCCATGTCACTTTTATCTAGCACCCATCCTACATGTGTGACAAGCAGCTGAAACTAGGCTGTTGTTAGTTTCTAAATATATATTGCTGTGTGAACACTTTCAAATAATTACTGATCTACCGGTGAAGTCATGCATTCAGTTGCTAACATTATACGAGACCCACATCATTAAATTCAGTGCAGGCTCCATTTTAGACATGTGAACATAAGGTTACCTGGTTCTTGCTCCTGCAAAGGCAAGCCTGCCTCTTACACTTTACTTCCACTGCTTCTCAGTCATTTCAAGAAATAGGTCTTTTAGTTCATTTCAAGGGAAACTCTTCCCTTCTTATATGAAGTGATATTTAGTTTGAATTCTCTTAATAATAATTTTTTTTGGTCCATCCAGCCTCCCATTAAGTCATTAGGATACCTCTCTCCCTGAGCTAGGAAATGGCAGGTCCCTGTAATGGTCACTGTCTCCTTCCCAGCATATCCTCAGAAAAAGGCTAATATAGGAACAGACGTATCAAATATCAATCTTATTTGTTTTTCCTGAAGACTGTGAGAAACTTAGGCATGCTCTTCCAGACCATATACAGTCATCTCACAGTCTTTGATATACTGATATAATGGCATTGAGGGAAAACAGCAACAAACTTCCTGAGACCAATGACCCTATCAGACCAATTTAAAATCTACAAGAGAGAAGGAGATCAGGAACAAAGGAAATACATAATACACCAATGAAGAGAGAATTCAGATGAATTAACTGTTTTTTGTGTGTGTGGTTTAAATTTCATGTTATAATTTCCTGTTCACACTTATACTCTCTGTTTTTCTTATTTCTCTCCTCTATGGTGTTTGAAGATCCTTGTAAGCCAGGGTATTTTCAGCCAATATCAGTCCTTTCGACTGCACTCATATCCAAACCAATTTGAATTACTGTTACCTTTTTTTATATTCAAGAAAGGTTATGCAGAGCCAGTCTGCAGTTTCTAGGACAAAAGTCAAGTGAGCTGCCCACAGACTTCTCGTATTTCTTGCTGTTTGTATTTGAAATCTCATAGAAAAGGAAAATTATTTTCTGCACAAGGCATCTGGGAACAATTGATAGATTTTATGAAAGCAGCAGAAACTTGAGGTGTATTTAAGCAGGTTTTGGAACTCTGTAATAAATGCCTGACTCAAGGCCTACTGAAGTAAATAGAAGAAAATTCCCACTGATTCCTGTGGTCTCTTTGGATCAGTCGTAGTTACTTAAGCCAGAAGACACAGTAAGGCACTTCTGTAATTAGCAATGCCTGACTTCTTTGCCAGTGACACAACCTCTGGGGGCAGCACATGCACTCTCTGTTTTCTGACAGCCTCAGAGCAGGAGCATGGAAAAATCATTTGGTGTAAGTAATTTAAAGTTATTTTAAAGCCTTACTGCAGCTCTGCTGGCCCTGTGGCTTTGGAGGTTCTGCACAGACCTAAGGTGATTACGGATGCAAGATGAGCACAGGCTACTGCTTCTTCTGTGAATATGAGATTCGTACACTAACACTTTATATCAATAAGCAAGCTGCAGAGAATGAAATGTCAGAGGTTAAAAGAGGAGTTTGCACTGAGGACAATAATCAAAATGCTGAATTTATGCACCATGTTTGTTTCACAGAAGCCCTCCCTTGATATGTTTGTTACTGTAACACAGCTTTTTTGTTGCCATGCCAATTTCCTGGTCTTGAACCAGCTTGGTGCTCAATCTAAAGCAGCTCACCACACAGGTGAGCAGCCTCCTGGTGCATTGCACAGCATCTAGGATTGTTTTCAAGTCTTCTTGTAAAATATGCTGTGTCCTAGTCTCTTTTACTGACTCCAGTCTGTCTGTGTAATTCTGCGGAAAATGAGTGAGTTCTTTTGCAACTAATGCAAATAAGCAGAATCTGGCCAACACAGCGCGGTCTTATTTTCTGTAACTTTTCAAAAACATACTATGTATTCCTAAAAAATGTATGCAGTTTAGAAACAAAATTGGTGGGTGACATAATAAAAACTTGCAATGAAAAACTTTAGACGTACAGGTAAGTGCTGAAAAGCAGACCTTCAGTAGAGATTCGGAAGAAAATTAGAAGTTTATGGGTCAAAGAGCTATATAGAATCAGTTTCACGTGTCAGGAACTGCACGAAAAAAATACATCAGGAACCACAAGTGGTGAGTTGCAAAGAGACACAATGAAAATTCAGCTATAAGATGAGTGTGAAAAGTAAGGACGATGACTGAGAAAGAAAACACTAAATAAAATATCCCAGGGCTAGGTTTGTGTAGCACTCAAGGAATACAAAATCCAAGTAAGAAACAAAATAGTGAGCTCACAAGAGAGGCAAGGCTGTCTTTTTGAAAAAGTGGGTAAAACCTCAGGAACCTTCCCCTTTGGAATGCCATGGAAGAGACAACTGAACTAGCCAAGGTAGGTGTGCACCAGTAACACCGCAGAGGAATCCAGCAGCCGTAAACGGGCAGGCTTGGACAGTGCTCTGTAACTGCAGTGTCAGTAGGGTGAATGCTGTTTTTCCTTGGAAGAGATTGTTTTGGAGCACTTACATCTCTTCAGTATCTTCACAGTATCACTCTGTTATCACAGTATCCCATAAGTTTATAGACCATTATTTATCCTTAAAGATTATCATTCCAAAGGTATAGATTTAGGAATGGAGCCACAGAGTCAGATCATTTCATTGCCTATGTGCTTACTTGGAGCATGATGGAGGAGCAGAGCAATGTTTGTGCATTGATTAAAATTGCCTCCTCTCTTCAGACGTGCCATACAAACAGGTGAGATGTCTCTCTCAGTCTGCAGTGTGGAATGGCCAATGTATCCAATAAAGATGGTATTTACACGCAATTTTTGGTTTAGTATTGCCCCTGGGCCTGATCAGAGGGATTGAAAATACTGAGCTTTTCAACACTAAGGGCAGTTAAGGAAGAGGGTGTTCTTCTTTCCTTCAAACAGGCAAGAAACCATGGTGGTACTTTTGAAATTATCTCTGTCCCTTTTCAATTAAAGCTGGTCATAGCTGACCTATTCTTTATTAAACCTTAATCCATAGCTGCTCCTGAGCCACCAGCGATTCAGGGTCTGGACTTGAATCCCAACCAGCTCCACGCTATTAGGCAATAATGTAGAAAAAAATGCCGTTTGCCCCCATACTCAGTTTTCTTCTCTAATTATCATACTGTAATGTGAAGGTTCCTGATTAAAAGAGAATGGAGCTTAAAAAAGGGCTACTTGGTGTTTCTAGCACTGTTTTTGCTAATAATATTAGATATAAGTTGAAGCCAGTGACTTTTCTGTGATTTTTCTTTTTTTCAGGGAGCAGTCCAGTCGGGGAAAATTAGCATTGAAATATATGAATATTTTATGCCTAAAGTGTGATAGGCACATATTTATTCACACAGAGTTTCTCACAGCTCAGCATTTATGTTGTTTTCTCTGCATTTGACACCACCTGAATAATATGAAGCTCACAAGCATATTGTATCTGACAAAACTAATTCTTTTCTACTCAGTCGTGCCACAAAATTTTCAGACTTATATCCTCCAGTTATTTCAGCTTAGCAGATTAAAAAAATTAAACATCGTATCACTCCTTGCCACTTTTAGTTCGGAGAACTTCATTTTTTCTCTTTATGCCTTCATATTTATGTGAGGACTTCTGGTCCAATCACATAAAGTGTTGACAAGGTATGCACAGTATTTTCTTTCCACAGCCCAAGTCTAAACTAATTTTTTATACTATATGTATAAATATATATACTATATACTAAAAATATATATTTCTGATCAAACTAAACAACATCCTTCATCAAAGTGTAGTGAGATATGGTCCAGGAACGCAGACCAAGACTTTAACTTTCTTCCTTGAACTGTTAAAGGATCCAGAGTTCCTTTATTTCTTTCTTCTAGTGCCTTGGATAACAAGTGCTCCCTCTACACATTTTTCTATTATTTCATTCTCATTTTCTTCTCAACACTATCTGAGAGTAAACATCCATCTGCAAAGAACTGTCATCCTTGTATCATTAGAGGTTCTCCTTACCCTATTTCCCCATATCCCTGCCCTATTTCTTCATTACACTTTCATGAGGCAATGCTATTTCAAACCTAAAAGTTGTCTCCCAAGTCAAGGCCCTTCAAGGTTCCCAAGCATCACTGCTGCTGAAAAGGGGGACCAAGTGATGATCCCTGTAGAGTAGCTGCTATTTCTTGTAATCAGCAGGGATCCATTTGAGATGGTTTCTTTAGCTCTGAGGTTCCCCGTCATGGACTGAGAGCAGAAGAGCTGGTGCCTCGACTGAGAATTCTCTACTGTATCAGACATGACTTGTCCCAAGATTTTCTGAGGACATATAAATTATAGGATATAATACACACCATGAACTTTTGTGGGAGGACATAGCTGTGGCTTGATTAACTTGCAGAGCTAGTTATGAAATAACAAAGTTTGACTACAGTTTCCTTATCTAGTACATGTATTTATCCAAGCAAATTTACAGCAGATGACGATCACATTCTGACACTCCTCCTTCTTGTACTAATGTGAAAAAACGGGGCTCTTATCTGGGCTTTGTCAGCAGTGCTCTTGTGAGCATTAAGCTAACGAGGGGCTGGAGCAGAGCAAAGACAAATATCAGTGAGTGGCCTCACTGTGATTTGCTATAGGACTTAATGGTGTTTTGTGGATCTATTAGAAGTCAGATGAATATTTTAAAATCAATGAAATCTGAAACTTTTGCTTTTACAGATGTTGCTGTCAGAAACTATTTTCCCTGTTTCAGAACACCTATGACTCTCAGAACTTTGACAGACTGACCAAGAACACAAGTTTTCTGAAAGCAAAGCCAGAATCTTGCATTTGTACCTGTCAACCCAGATATTGTACAAGAGCCCAGATCCAGCTGCACTGTCCTCTACTTTTTTTTTTTAATCCCCCTCTGTCATTCAAAATTCCTTATTTCATGAATCTGTTTAATTTGTCACATTATTTGATTTGAAAACATTAAATTTAAAGGAAAAAAAAGGTGTAGGTTTTGTCTGTATTCTTGCTAAATGCATAATTCTTGAGATGTAACTTTATAGCGTGCCTACTTCTGTTAAACTGTACATTATCATAACAGTCACACCGAATAGTTCTTTAGTTACCTAAGCATCATCTGAATGGTTGACATTATCACTTAGGCAGCAGTTACTACTTTCTAATTGAAAATACAAACAACACAGTAGATAAGTATGCAAGACTTCCACAGTAGTTTTATATGCAAGATTTACATAAAAGCAGTGTCTAAACATCACCCGCAAAATAGCTACAATGGCCTGTAAAATGGCACTTTAAGATGCAACTACATGCACATGGTAATAGAGTCAGATGGAGTATTGATATAACCCACTACTTATTTGTATATGAATGCATTTAGCTTGAAGAAAAAAAAAATTAGGTCTCTTTTGCCAGGTTTTTTTGTTAGTTTGGGTTTTTGTTTTTTCTTTTTGTGGGGGAGGGCATTTGACATTTAGGACACTAAAATAGTTCCATGCAAAATCTATGTTTGTTAGACTTTTTAAAAAATTTGGATGCAGAATTTATATATATATATATATTGGAAAAACAGTATTTTCCATCATCAATTTTGAATCAAATACTAGAGCTCTCTACCTCATGTAGACATTGGTTACTGGGACATCCATGAATCATTTAGCAGGAATGTAAGTTGTATAGGAGTACATTAGTTAGGCAATTCCTTGCGCAATTTTTCTCCTACACAAATGTAAAAAATTAAAAGGATATGCCAGTAAGCTTTCATTAAAAAAGAATTATAAAAGAGGAATCTTGGATGTAATTTTCAGATAAAATCTTATTTTCTGCCTCAGCTCACACAGGCTATTTTGTAAATCCTAAGATTGAACTTCTGAGAACAAAATTGGTCTCCTATCAATCTCACCACCGTCATCTTGCACACCTTTCTATAGCTCCACAAATGAGGGTTGTTATTATTTTTAGAACTACACAACACAATTCCCCATGGTAGTGTTATCAGATGTAAAATAAGAGCAGAAACAGTCTGCAGAACATACCAGAGCTAATCAATAGTACTAGAAAAGGGTGCATTTCAGTCAGAATTTTTTACTAGCAGGAAAATATACTTATATAGTATCAGCAACACATATCTTGCCTGTAAAACAATGCCATTTTAGTAGTTGTTTCCTAGAATACAAAATGTTTCATTCAATTAATACCACCCATATCCTAATATTTGAACCTTACATTTATTTTGCCTTTTGCTCTTTTCAAAATCCATTAGCTTTTACTATATTTATAAGTGATTTTCTAAAACAGATGTTCTCAGGGGATTTTTTTTTAAATGTTGATCAAGACAGACTAGATGATTTGGAGACCTAGTTCTTGCTCGGAGAATGAACAAGCCTTCGGATTGCTACTGTTTTTCTCATTCTCTTTGTGTTCAATGTGAAGGAAAACCATAGTCAATTCTCATTTATAATGACTTACTATTGTACCTCCTTTATCATCTAGAGGATAAGTATCTCATTTTCAATTCAGTCATGGCAGAATCATGCCTTGTAGTAGATTTTTAGGCACTTCTATAGCTTACCAGAGATGGTCTCAGGACAAAGAGGGCCCCATGAAACTCTGTATGTAAATCTCTGCTATGGCCCTATAAATTATTCTGATATGCTTTTGAACCTGATCTTTATATTTCCCTTATAATCTCTTTCTTTTTGTTGCTTCACGCAGATCATTTGCTATTAAAAGCACTTTGCAGTGATAATGTTCCTCCACTTATAACATCCTGCATCCAAATAGCTCCCAGAGCATATTAACTGGCTTTATTGTACAAACGAGCTACTCATACCTATTTTCTTTTGGAGGATAGCCATATTCAAAGGAAACTGTTTCCACTTCTCAACACTGCACTGCTATCTTAAGCAAACCTTCAGAACTAGTTGCTTACAGTAGGCACAACTCTGAGGAAGAGGTGAGGGTAAACATCCCAGAAATAGCCCCACTAGGCAATGAGCTCATCAGCACATTTTCATGTCACAATTTCTGCATAAGGAAGTATTTTGTAATGGTGTCTTCTGAGGACACTTTCATTCTCCTTTTACTCGTCCATACGCTGCCTTGGTAGCAAACAAATCTCCCAAGAGACAACAAGGAACATGGAATGGCTGCACAGCTTCTTTACAATGAAGAGCCCTGATTCCTGTGAGGTTGTCATATTAAGGCAGTTTGGATTCATGTATGCAAGCAAGGATGGTCCTTCAAATAACATTATTTAAGCAAGAAGACGAAGGTGATCACAGAGGAGAGATTTTTAAATTTTCTTTCATTCCAAGTTAATTCCCTTAGCACTGAGTTTGATGCTTCTGAATTTGACCCTGAATTATGCTTCTGAATTTGACCCTGAATTATCAGTAGCAATCTGGCCATGTTTGGGACTGAAAAAGGTCTAGGCAGGAACTCCTAGTGCTGAACTGCAGTCAGGTAGGTCTGGCTTTTGGGAGTACTACAATCATGTGAGTTGCTGTCGTGAGCGTTTTTTCCAATTCAGAGAATATGTGAACCAGATATAGAGACTAAAGTCCTCTGGCTTTTATTCTTCACTGAACTAACAAAAAATCCCAAACCCCATCCATGGGGGGAATGTAGATTCAGAAACAAGAATTTCAATCTACATCTCTAAGCATCATAGATTTCTTCTGGAAGGAAGATTCAATTGGGCTTCTGCTTGAGAAAAATATTGAAAAGTAAGCTTTATTTTGTGCACAGTTCCTTATTTAACAGGAAGCAAATCATCACACATTACTTCTAAGGAGACTGCCTGCAAAGTCAGATATTTTTTAGTATAATGAAGTTCCAGAGTTTTTAAGTATATGTTCCTGTTTTACTGGAAAAGTTTGTTTTTTTCCAGTAAATAGAAACAGATTAGAGAAGAATTTAGGTTTGCTGAAGTACGTGATCTTATACTACTATTACTTAACACTTTTTGTGAACTAAAAATAAAGAAACTGCTACAGCAATAGGTCAAAATTTAACTGACATGATCCCTTGAGACTGCAGTACAGATTCAATGCAAAGACCTCAAAGCACTGCCTCAGCAAAACCATTTTCCTAGGAAAAATTATGAATAAGATCCTTCAATGAGGAATGACTGGTCACAATTCTGCACTAAAGGGAGGATGCTGGCTTGTATGCAGATAGAGGAGCAGGAAATAAGTCTGCTCCTTAAGCAATTTAAGGAAGGAGGAAGCCTCATTTTCCTATGAAGATCTTTACTGTAATGCCTGAAAGTAAACTGCAATCTGACATGAAGTGTTGATGAACAAAGAACTAGAAGTTTAAAAGTGGAACATGTTACGCATAATTAAATATGGATCCTTACTAATCAATAGTGAGTGTATAATTACATTTCTCAAGGTTATTTAGGCAGGGTGTTGTGAAGAGACAGACTGAACAGAGTCAAGTAGGTAAACCAGAGAATCAAAGATAAGCTCTGAGTGCTACTGAGCTGTTTGCAGTCAGTCTTGTCATACTTGAAAAGCTCACATTGAAATTTTTACCAGTAGTCTCATTAAGTAGCCATGAAGCAAAGTTAAGGAGGCATCCAAGAATAGGCAAATCCACTTAAGCAATGCTGCAAAACCACTCCAGCAATGTTGTCTGTGTCTCCAGGGTATATCTGCATTTCTACACTTTGAATGGTAGTAAACAGAACTAGATCACATTCCTTCAGACAGTGAACATTTCTTAAAACTGTTTTGACAAACCCTTCTCTTTAAAATGGTAACATGAGAAATGTTAAACATATAAGACTGAAATGCTAATTTCCCCGATGGAAGGTTCACATGTACATCATCAGACGTAGGGTGCAAGCCTACATCTTAACCACTAGACATTATTACAACAAAAAATAATATTTAGAAATACTTTAAAGAAAATTACTTAGTAATGTGATAATTTGAAGATGTCAGGTAGTTTTACTAGTATCATTCTTCCCAACAGACAGAAATGCCAAGCAATATAATTGAGTATTTGTGCTAACTTTGGAGTTAAAAATCAACACCTGAAAAACTCTCCTCCCACTGATTACATCTATTTTAAAAGAGAATCCATGTCAAGCAGCTTTGAAATTTTTTATTTCATCATCTTATGCCTACTCATTTGGATCTTATTAATTTGAAAAGAATCCTACATCCATATGATGATCCTCAAGGACAAGGGCTCAAAGGCTCTGTACAGCACCTCGAGTGTGCACTCACCTCCCTGAAGCCCCTACAACACTAGATCCCATCACTGATGCAGACAAACTGCAACACTGACTGAGCATGTTTGAAACCTCATGAAATGCCCAGTCTGACATACACAAGTTTAGGGTAAGATTCTGTAAAATGTTTTCCTGTAGCTCACTCTACCTGGAATTCCTTTAACAGAATTCCTACTGTAGCTATAATAAAAATACTAGAATTTCCTTCAAATTTAAGTTCATAAGAAGAGACAAGGGGAAAACACTGATGAAGTTCATATGGTGCCAGTGAAGGTATGGGTTTTCAAAAAGGTTGGGACGAATTTTAGGTGGGCTTTTTTTTTTCATTAAATTCAGATCATCATCTTTGTATTCATATGGAGACATACTCTACTCATACTGACTAAACTTGGTGGAAACCCAAAAAGCACACACAGAGTATATCATATATATATAAAATACCCTATAATGAACTTATTTAAAAGAGTAAGAGGAAAAAATACCAAATGGATAGAACTTCAGATGAAGGTTTTACTTCTACCCATCTGCAACTGTATGGTCTGAAAAAACTCTCTATCCATTTTCTCCCTTAAAAACAAAGCCACTGCTTTTGGGTTTTGTGTAGTATTTTGAGATTTACTGATGAGGACTCTTTACTCTCTGTAGACACGGAGGGTTACTACAGATTTCTATCAGATTTTTCCCAAAAGGATTTAAACTACAAGGATGAAAAATAGTAAATATTTTCTCTCACAAACAATTCTATTTACCTAAGCCATAACAGTAAGTTCAGCACGATTGCTAAAGTAAATGAAAGCCACTTAGAAATCAGATTGCCTCAGTCTCCATCCTTTTGACTCAATTGTTTTCTATTGAAAATTTCTTATAAATTTTTGTAACTGTTTTACTTTAGCACCGTATCTTCATATTAGCAGTAAAAATGTATTTGGCCATCATCATTTTTCCCAAACTCTACTGTTCATGAATTCTGATAAGACTAGATGGGCAATAACTGGCCTATAAGCAGAAAAAAGCACAAGAATAACTGTACCAATAAATGCATTAAATTTGATAAAGCACAGACTTAGCAATAAACTTTTAAGGTTTTCCATTACGTGCATATTCCCTTCCCTTGGACATGGTTTTCCTGGGTGAGGTACAGAGCATGCAAACACTCCAATTGAAGAGGTCTGGTGCTGGGTACTCCTCAGTTGGCAGCTGCTTATATATGGACACAAAAAATACATGTAAGTAAAGAAACCTGTGTGTATTCCAATGTAAAGAGCTTACTGATTAAAATTCCTTTGAGAAGCTGTTTAGGAACAATAAACCAGAAGCTAGGTTTCTGAGGTAGAGGAAAATCCCTCATAAATATGAACAAGACAACTCTTTATTTAATTTCCCTTAGAAAACAGATACAGAGATTTATTCAGCAATGACTAATAAAATTTCCTAAATTAGATTCTGTCACTCTTAATCTAAGCACATATAAGGAAGTGTAAATGGATATAAATTTGACATTACAGAGATGAAAACTGTTTTTGTTTAAACAGACTGCCAGGACCCTGGCCACTAGGTTAGTTCTGAATGTCCAAGTCAGATCTGGGCTCATTGACCATAAGCAAGATTTCTCCCAGACTCAGGAAGGACAGGAACCAACGGATTTCATTCATTAATTTACCAAGAGACCTCAGTGCAGAAATTTATTATTTTATTTGTTGGCCGGACTGGGATCACTGTTCAAAGCTCACAGCTTGTTTTACAGTGCAGTTTATCTGAACATTCCACTTCACCCACCTACCAAGATCAGGTCTACTTTTTGCTGTACAAATCTGAAGTGTTAATAACAATAAAAGCAAGCCCTTTTCTCACAGTTCTTACCTTACATCTAAGATATCTGTTGCTGTTATGAATTCTCAAAGGAGAAATACACCAGATCCTGGATGGAAGAGAAAAGAGAAGGGGAAGGGGAGGGGAGGGGAGTGGAGGGGAGGGGAGGGGAAGGGAAGGGAAGGGGAGGGGAGGGGA
>JAWWES010000133.1:21795856-21807017 GCA_035583135.1 Lophotriccus pileatus
GAAGAGAAGAGAAGAGAAGAGAAGAGAAGAGAAGAGAAGAGAAGAGAAGAGAAGAGAAGAGAAGAGAAGAGGAGAAACATTCTTATCAAGAATTTTGTTCTAAAAAGCACTTGAAAGTTTTAAATGCTGCCACATAGGCTATTATCTTACTAAGCTGAGCCTTAAAAAACCTTTTCTTTATTTTTTCAGTTTCAAATTAGACAACCAAGTGCATTGCAATTGCTTCTGAGGTGCTTGTGAGTGCATAGTAATAGCAAGGCCAGTCCTCTCATACTGTTCAGCTGATGAAAGTGAGCATCACTCTCATTTGCCCTCATTCAGGAGAAGTCTTAATGGGAAGCAGAGCTCAAAAGAAATTGGCACTTCGAGAAAAATGGCTATGTGGGGAAGGGCACTTTTGTTAACAGTAATTGGAGGACATACTGCAACATCTTTTCCAATTGTCTGAAAATCTGTGGACAATCCAGAGCCCCATTTTCTGCCAGAGTAATTCCACTGACTGTATTGTAATGATCCCTATTTTACACCAGCGTTAGCAAGAACATGGTTACACTCCTGTGTTGAAGTCCCCAGTAAAGGTCCAAATATCTAAAATCCAGAGAGAGCAGATGCTTAATTCAAGGCCCACATTATGCCTAGAGGTCAAGGTTCTGACAATGAGGATGAAAACTAAAAAGACAAAAGAAATGTTAGTTTGACTCCGTGTCTCACCATAAAATACCAGAAGCATAATGACATAATGTTAACTTCAGCAAAGGATACAGAAGGTGACAAGGTTATTTCTTTCTATCAGCTGAGATATCTCCTGTGACAAAACTACTGTTCTGCAGTGCAGCCTACTTCATCCTCATACAAATGCAGAACAAAGAGAGTGAAAACAGAGCTTTTCTCTCCCATCTTCTTTATTTTTTTTTCCACAGCATTAGTCAGATGTAGATTTCAGCCAAGCTGATGGCTTTTCAAGACACATTTTACTCAGTAGTTTTGTAAGTACATTATTAGACAAAATTATTTGCAAGCATCTAGTTGAACAGTAAAATCACTTAATTCCTAGAATGTAGCAGCCATCAGGTAGGGAAAGTTGAAGTTTTTGGCAGTTCAGCTGTATCCCTACCTTCCTTGCCATTTGCCCGCATTGATTCTGCAGTCCTGATGTGTGTTAAACTTATGAGCTAATAACTAAATGTTGAAGAGTTTTCTTTAGCTTAGATACAGGTCTAAGGGATGAGTGATGATTACTTAATACCAGTCTTTAACTAGTTTGCAGAGATTTGTAACCTCAGGAGCCTGAATCCCCAGGCCATCACTCTGTTGTTCGTTCCTCCTTATAACTGAGTTTGGGTGTGGAACAGTCATATTTTGCCATAAATTACACTTGCTTTTCTGAAGAGAAAATGAGAACAGAGAACCAGAGGAGGCAAGCTGGGAACCAGTTTAAGAAAACCCTGCCCCTGCAATGCCCTGTGCTCCTTATTCTTGCTCTTGCCATTGCCGTTCTCTTAGTCCTACTTATTTGACTGTTTGTGTGTCCACACCATTAAGAAGATACATGAAAGAAACCATTAAAAAGAATAAAAAAGGAAAACTGCAATGGAATAGCTGTACTGTTAGTGTAAATAAAAGGAATGAAGCATTTAATGGAAGGGAAAAGAGAAGAACAAATGCAAGAAGCCAAGTCAGGCTGGGAGCAGTGAGCACTGGTGGAATAGTAAAGATACTAAAGCTTAAAAGAAACTAAAGATACTAAAGCAAAGATAAAAAGAAACTGCAAAAACCAATTGTGAACTATGAAGACTTAGACTTCAGTAATTATATCTGTACCCAGGGTTTCTGACTAAACATGATTTACACTCCTCCTCTGGGTTAGTACAAAAAGTACCACTGGAGAGAGACAAAAGGGTGAATCCACACATTATTTCTGTTCCAAACACCATATTTTAAAAATACATTGTAATAAATTTTTCAAGAAGTAAAGAATTTGTACAAGTACAGAGCCTGCTTCAGCAGGTCTAGGGGTGTCATCCTTGCAAACCAAAGGAACACTTGACTTTCTTTCCCCTCAGGGCTTGACAATAAAGCTAGGCTTGGAGACATTTTCATTACAAAATGGTTAGAAAAAGTACTGTACAGTAAAGCAGCTTTTCACAAGGTGCTTATTTAAACTCTTCAAACCTTCTCAGCAGATGCTGTGATTTCCTTCATTCATTTGTTTAACTAACTGAACTTTTGAAGCCCATCAGCAACAATAGAAAAGCTTTCAAGTCCTTTTGTTTTGGATCCCTGTTCTGAAGCTGGGCTGTTTTTCTGCAAAGCTGATCAGCTAGAGGATATGTTTCTGTTAGTGCCCAAAGCCAAACCCACTACAGGATTAGATATGCAAGCAAAACGTTTCTCCCTAGTTTTAAGATTTGCCATTAATTTACTTTGTTTGGTTGTATATCTTCTCCATAATTACTCTGTTGAATAAAATTAAGTCAAATATACTTCACTGGACCAAGTAATATGCAGTATTTTGTATTCAGAAATGTTAATTCAGTCATTGAAAGAGTCATCTGATTTTAGTGGAAAAAGTTACTTCTCTCTGATCACTGAGCAAAAAACTGGTAATTACATATTTCAACATCAATTTATAATGCAATTAGGCAACATGTCAGAGATTATGATATGGAGAAGATGAGAATTACACTTTATCTTCCTTCCAGTATTTTTGTCTGTATATCTCCTGCTGATTTGTAACATCCTCCCTGTTTCTTGTTTCAAGAGAATCAACCTGTTTTGTATGTGAGCTGCTGGAAATATTATGTATAGAGTGTATTTAATATTTTTTCTTATTCTTGTTTTATGTTTTGAGGATTTTGGAGTTTTCTCATGACTACTTTAAATGAGTGAGGGAAGACTACAGAATGTTCTAACATTAAAATTCTGGTTCTCAGACATGCAACACAATGATAACAAAAGAAATTATTATTAGCAAAACATACACAGCGAAACACAAAGATGGCATACAAATTGCAAGTAGTTAGTTCCTCATATTTGTCATTTTGTTAAGTGTACGTGAAGAGAAATTCCAATTAAGTAATTATTACTAACATCCTTAGGCTCTTAAAGACTAAACGATAACAGGAGCAGGTTGAATATTTGACCTTATGCCAATTACACCGGTTAATAAACAATCCCAATTGAAATGTATGAGAACTATGGATTTCATTAAGCTTTCTAAGGATTTCTTTACATTCAGCCAATTCCAGCTGGGAAGTGCTTAATAATCTAATGACATCAGCAGTACAACATGCTCTTAATGGCAAATAAATGTCATTGCTGAAAATTTGCCATACAGGTGTAAGCAGGTCTGTAGGCTGCAGGTGGCCCTAATCACACTGTTTCATTCCTTGCTTTTGTACCTGAGATACTGCGTAGATTTTAAAAGTAATGGATATAATTTCCTAGAGAAAATGAATCGTTGCTCTGCCTTTTTTGCTCTTTGCTTTCTGGTATTCAGTAACGTGTTCATAGACTTTCACATGCATAGTATGATTGCTTTGCCAATTTCACTTGAATTCCTACAGCTGGTCACATACAACTTCCTTCACAGCTTTGTCTTCGCGTCATTGCACTCCAGTATCGGCTAATGTAGTCCTTAAAAAGCATCTCACTCCTATTTTCCAGTAAAAATATATTTTGTGAGGGTCAAACTAACTTGCCAGAAGCCTTACTGTTCTTGCAACACTTAGTCTTGAGTGTGTCCAAATTTATATCTATCACTCGTATGCTCTTGTGCTCTCCTTCGGCTGAGGCACTGTAATATTTTTGTAGTATTCTGATACCTGGCACTATGTTAAAATAATAGACAGCTCAAAGGACATAAGGAATAAAACCAAGCACACAGGGGAGGATGTAGAGATCAAATTCTTCCAATTTACTGCACATCAGTATTCTCTCCAGTACCCGAGTTGATCTTTGTGTGTGTGTTTGTGTGTGTGCATACATATTTTTCTAAGCTCAAGTTACATTTATGCTGTGTGTGTGGTTTCTCAAGAGTAAACAATGAATAATATACTATGGTTCTATTTGAAAACATTAAAGTTCTCTATACACCAATCACAGAAATGATCCACTCACATTATACCAGGAATAAAGGTCATTTTCCCTTTTTTAAAGCCTTTGAAATCAAAATTACCATGACAGCTTTCTGCAGCACTGAGCTTAAACATGAAGTTAGATTATTTAAAAGATGTTTTACTGCTTTTCTTCTGTACAAAAATAAGAGGGTGATTGTGGATTTTACACAGGACATGTCACTTTGGAGAGGTGTTTGCAATACACTTTCAGAAAGTGACCAGTCCCTTCAGAAGCGATGTGCAAAATATCCAAAGGGTATTTGCAACAGGAAAAGTACTTTGACAAACTATATTCTCTCACTGAAATTACGTAGCCAGTGGCCAATGTAGGGTAAAAGTTATGGTGAGCAACTGCAATGCTAATAGACTGGATGAAGGGTCAGCTGCTATTCAGCCCAGTAAGTGATGTCTACCAGATCACTTTTTTTCTTCCCCACTATTAGTTGGTTTGCTATCATTTCTCCTGTGATCAACTCAGAGAAATGCAATATTGTAGTAATTCTAACAATATTGTAGTAAACTTTCAAAATTCAGAAGAACTTCACATACTTGATGAAGGACTTGTGAGCCTGAGAGTAGCAGTATGAAATGTTCTGGCAAAACATATTATTTTTCACAGAAAAATTTGTCTTTCTTTCATCAATAAGCATGTGGCTATGCCTTTGTCTATACAGTCCATCTTCCCTTGCTAGAGAGGTATATCCACCGTTGAAGTCATGGGACCTGGCAGATGGAAGGAATTCTCTGAAACACTATCTAATATAAATGAATGTGTAAGTGACACTGCAGGATAAACATGTGTTCCCTCTTAGACAAATTCTACTTTGCTTTTTGGGCAGTAGATGCCTTCAGCAAAAAAGTGGAGGGTTTCAAAAAGAGTGGGGAAAGGTGGTAGGACACAAAGCTGAAAGATCAAAGCCTCTGTCTAATGCCCTTTCATTTTACAGTGTTAATTCCCAAGTCTTTGAAATCCCTTTAGCCAGTATTCCCTCAAGAAGTTCTCTAGAAGCTTGTCTAGGACTTAGGAGAATCAGAAGGGAAATTCTGGGAATGATAACAATAAATAAAATAAAAAACAAACCCAAAACCACAATGGTTACTGTAGTGGTGGATCTATATAATGAAGTGTATCTTAACATCTCATAATTATGCAATCAAGAAAAACACTGTAACATGATAAGGAGAAAACACATGAGTCATAAAAGACAATTGACATAAACCCCAAAAAGTGGTAAAAATCACATTGTATTTATAGCTATTGTGGTGTTCTAGGGTACATATGACTTCTTTTTCCAGAGATTTACCTGTGTCTGCATACAAATAACATCCCAAGTACCAAAACTTTTTTTTCATTTAGAACATGTGCAACATATTCATGTTTTACCATTTGCTGTGTTTATGTTTGTTCTCACTCCCATAATGACCTCCTTTGCATGTACTACTGCTACTATTACACATATAGTCTCTCCTCACTTTCTGCTATTACTGACCTTCTCCACATTCTCTCAGTCTTGCCACTCCTTTCTTCTCCTGCTTCCTTACACACACACACAGGCGCACACCACTCACCACTTTCCTGCTTTTATCCACTTGCCCTCATTGACAGATTGTCATTTGTGTGATTTTTGCCAAAAATCCTGGTGCGATTTTTTTGTGAGCCTGTTACAAAGGGGAAATAATGATCCTGTGGTTAAGTTAGGTTAGTATTGTAGGGTTAGTATTGTAGGGTTCAGACTGTGTACCCTGGCTTCCTGCCCAGTTAATGTAGCATGGTTTTAGTGTAATTGAGAATAAGGAATGCCATGTATGTAGAACTTTTAGCAAATCACTTAAACAAAGTGCTTAGATGTCTGAAAGCTTTTTGCAAGGTATTCACTGCTCTGCAATTCCAGTGGGAGTTGAGGGCACACAACACTATGTAGCACACTTTCATCTTGTTGAAGGATTGGGCTTAGTTCACCACCTGCAAAAGGGGACTAATTCTTACTCAGCTCACATAAGGCTTATGATGATGAAAACATTCTGTTAATGTTCATTATGTGTTCCTTTGCTACAGTAATGAGTGCCAAGAAATAATTCTCTCAGTAAGATGAATGCCAGCTAAAATAATTCTGCTCTAATAGATTAAATTCAATGCAAGGTCACCAATCACCTTCCCACAGCACCCTTTATCTTTAATATGTTCCTAACATGGAGTGAGTCTTTGGAGGAAAAGTTTAATGTTAAAGTCCTTCCCTGTAGGAACACATATTAAAGACCAGTGATACTTCTCTTAAGCAGAGAAGTATGCTCCTGTGCCCATGGTCACAGTTCCTAGACAGGCAGTGTGCTGTTTCTTGGGACATTTGGTGGTCAGATTTCACATTATAAGTGTCTACAAGGCAACAGCAAGGCTAATTTGTTGAGTTCAGGACTGCAGATTCAAATTCACACCATGTGAACTACCACTGGATTAAATTACACTATTTTTATTCTAATACACTTCTCCCTCCTTATCCCAAAACTGCAGCTATCTTAGACTTTTTCCCCCTTTCTCTATTATTTTATTTAGTCCTCTTCATTTCCTATTTCTTTCCTATCATTTAGCTCCCAACAGTTATTCTATATTATGGCCATTTCAGACTTTTCATCTTTTACATTCACTTACATCTTTAATAGGTAGCTTAGCTGATACAATCTTTCCCCCCAGTGCAATTTTTCATGAGTTTGTTTTGAACTCAGTGTATTTTGTAATTTCCTTACCTATGCACAGATCATAACTTACATTCTATAAGCTTTTTTGTTTCTCCGTTTTGAATGCAAGAAATGGAGTTTGTGCACATTTATGTTTTGCTGCATATGCCTGAATGTCTTGCAGATGCGACATGCTATGTTTGCAGAAGTAGGGTGTAGTTCTCAGGGGTATTCAGAAGAGACAATGACAAAACTTTAAAATTCCTTCTTTCTTTTAGAAAACTGGTGACATGACACACACTGAAGTAATATGATATTGTTATTTTCCTCTTCTCAGGTGGCAGAGCAAACAATTGGATGACTTTGGAATAGTTTAATCTTGAACTTATTCTCTGAGAACTGAGTTTCCTTCAGCTGAATGGTGACTTCTGCTCCACCTAGGAGGATCTGGAGAACTCACCAAGCGTAAGGAAGACCATGGTGACAGAAGTCATGAAGAATAGTGCGGCCATGGGACGTAGGCAGAATGATCTCTTCGAAGGTTACTTCTCAAATCTGCCTTTCAGAACCTACAAATGAACATACTATCACCTCTAAGAAGTCTGGATGCTTGTATTGCACTTATCTGGAAAAGCAAAAGGCTAGGCTAAGAGCAACAGGTAGATCATACCCTGAGAACATGAGGTATCAAGGCCTGGAGGTTTGTCTCAAAGCTCTTCCATTTTGCTACTGGCTTTTATTTTTGAAGCTGTCACAGCCAGATTCTTCATACACAGATCCTAATGCTGCTACTGGACAGTGTGGCTCCCAGGGAAGGCAGGGAGAAGCTACAATGGCACAATTTGAGGCAGACTTCTAATCCATAATGTCTCCGCCCTTTTATTTTGTTTTGTTTCTCTGGAATATACAACCCTTCCAATGTTTTTTTTTTTGCTCAGTGAAACTTGGTGTTTCATATTCATCTCAGGAATCATTACTTTTTGAACTACAGAAGTGTCACGGTTCAGAGTAAAACAAACCCAAATCAGCTCCTGCAGCAGTTCTGGCCCAACAATCACTGTACATCTCGCTTTCAGCACATCCAGCACTTACCTGAGAAGATGCAGGACTGTGCTTTGCTGCACACCCAGTGTGGCCGTCACACTCTGTTGCGCTGCATAAAGCCACTCAGCTGCAGAAAAAGCCTCAGCCAGCTTCTTGTGACAGAGAAGCCTGCAGACAGTGCCTACTTGGTGCCACTGATGGCACCATGTGTGTGAGTTTTCCTTTATCTACAACTGCAGCAATAAGTTCTCATGTGAACCTAATTTCTGTTCAACAGTACAAATGATAAGTAGAGTTGTTTTCTTGTAGAAAAATTCTATAATAGCCTGAATGCCCAAAATGAGAGAACCTCTTCCATGGACAGGGTCATCCTGGGGCATGGATCAGAGGTCATTTTTATGAAATATCAACCGGAGTTCCCGGCATATAAAAGGACGTTAAAACTGCTATGCTATTCTCTTCTTACAGTGTCATCTCTAATAACTAAAATTTTAAATCATAACTTTCAGGGACTGAGTAACTTTTTCACTGGGATTGTTATGGACCAGTAATGTACAACGGAGCTCTTTGCTTTACATTTAATACAGGGTGAACTCATCTTGTGGAGTTCAGGTTCTTTGTTCCCCAGACAATGACTGTGGCAAAACATGACATGGTACCTGCAGTTTGATCCAGCACAAAACCCGGTGATGTGAGTTTTAACTGACATTATATTTATGGGGAGTAGAACATAAATAGCATGCTGTCCTTTGGTATGGTGGCTTGGAGGTGTTACAGACAGTAGGTTACACCATCTTTGTAACCCAGCTGCTTAAATGCTGAGGATCAGTAAAGTGCTATTCTTTTGGAGTTACATTTCCCAGCAGGCTTTGAACAGTAGAGGTTTGTACAGTCTCCAGTGTCCTTGGCTCTGTGCATACCACTCAACACTTTGAGTCAAGTTCTTCTTGCGTTATCTTGGCAGAATATGCAGCCTTCAGGAATCTTAATCTTTTATTTAATCTCTTTATCTTTTCAATTTCATCTCTTTTCTATCCTAATTCTTTATTTTGCATTAAAGCCAGTACACAAAGATCAAGCTGGTAGAATATGTTCTCTAGCTGTCAATCAGTGGGCACAAAAAATACAAAATGTGAATAGTTAAATCAGCAGACTTGCCTGCTGGAGTTATCTGCATGGCAGAGATGTCAGAGTATTGTTTCCAAGCTTGACTTCTACATGCAGGAAGTAGCAGAGCATGTCCTAGCCTCTTTTATCTTCCTCAGGAGAGCAGCCAAGTGGCATAATCAATTCTTCCAGGCTTTTGTCTTTCACCTGATGTTTCCTTTGCTCACTGCCTAAAACTCTGCTCTTCTTCTGCCCCTTAAAATGTATTTACTTTTAAACTATATGAAAAATAGCTGCAGGTTTTGCATAGTGATATATAAATATAAATGGACTGTATCAGTAAAAGAGTGGGATATTTCTCATTTTCTCTTATTACTACAGTTTCCCTTAATTTTTGAGATATAGTCAGGCAAGCACAAAACTACTGCTAAGATGTTAAAGAGGGAGGAATAACCTTCTTCACACATGCTAAATGATGGAATTTTAGTAATACAGGCAGTTTTGATGAGTCTGTGGTATATATTATTGCAGCTAACAGAGGTCAAACGTTAGAGATGTGACTTTTGTAGCTCCTGGTGTGAAAATAAAATAGAATCTATGGCTGAGAAAACCTGCAAAGCATTTAAATAAATGTAAGGTGATTTAGCTGGAACACAGTCAATGTATAAAGCAAAATTAAAGCTGGAAGGAAGACGAAGCTAGATTTTACTGTTGTTTTGTTTTCTCACTGATTTAAATTCATAAGGCTGAGATACCATAACAGAATAATAGTGACAGTCACAATAAGAAAATATTTCCCTTCATTCACATCAGTTCTCTTTCGAAGCCAATGTCACAAATTCAGGTTAATAGATATAGAACATTTCTCTAAGAGCAATACTTTTGCAAAATATATCTTTAGTATAATCATTCCAAAAAATAATAAGTATTGCTACTGAAATAAAAGGTGGAACTGGTAACTGACCAGTGATAAACGAGTTGATTAGGTATGGAAGATAAAATATCAAATGTTGTGAAGCAGGGTTCTGGCTATTATTATTGAATGCCAGAATTATTTTTTTTTTCAAGTTTCTATGTGCTCAGTTTACTCCCAGGTGAGCTTCAAATACAGATCGGAATCAAGTCAGGTCCACAATGTAGTTGAAAATACCTGTGCTTTACACAGTTACAGAAATAACCATATTTTAAGATTATTTTAAAGGTAAGACTCTTAGAAGGCTGGTCATTTTTTTGTCATTGTTTATTTTATGTTCTACTTTCATCTGGTTTGTATTAAAAAGCTTGGTTTAAACATCTGCACAGGAATCCTCAAGTGAAAGACCATCCTGCCTTAGAACGAATCCCCAATTCTTATCTAACTTTTGAAATATAACTAAAGAATAAAAGTACTATTGTTCTAGAATGTACTTCCCATGGAAGGACTGGGAAACATCAAACAAATCCGCTCAAGACAAATCAAAAGAATGAAAGGAAGATAAAAAATACTCCCTTAAACTGTTAATGCCTCAAAGTTTGCAAGAATGATGTCAGTCTCCAGGCAGTTATGGGTGAAGACCCATGTCAGGAATGACTGTAGTTGTGCTGTCTTTGTTACCACTTTGCTTTACTAAATTGTTATACTGTACATGCAAAATGGTGCTATTGACTACAGTTGGCATAAGCCAGTATTTACCTCTTGGAACAATGTATTTCTGTATTCTCCCAAACATAAAGTCAGTGAGCTGTAAGCATTGCTACACCCATTCATCCCTAATCTTTCTGAGAATGAGTAAAATACAATCTTTAAAACTTTCAGTAGTAAATTACTTTTTTTTTTTTTTTAATCATTTTAAGAGGTGATGAAAAGCTGAAACCTCCAGAAACCTCACACTGATTCCAAAACTGATTCCTAAGGGCTTCCACTAATCTCACAAATGCCTGGAAAGCCATCATGATCCAGGTGTTTTAACTTCAACACAATCCTCAGAAAGACCTCTAGTAGTCTCCACCATTAGAACTGCCCAGCAAGGGAGTATAGGCCTATGCCTTTCTTGGTTTCACTAATCATAGAATCACAGAATCATAGAATTAACTGGGTTGGAAGAGACCTCCGAGATCATCAAGTCCAACCCTTAATCCAACCCCACTCTGATTACTAGATCATGGCACTCAGTGCCACATCCAGTCTCTTCTTAAACACCTCCAGGGACGGTGAATCCACCACCTCTCTGGGCAGGCCA
>JAWWES010000133.1:21816484-21829214 GCA_035583135.1 Lophotriccus pileatus
TTTTTTTTTTTTTTTTTTTTTTTTTTTTTTTTTTTTTTTTAAGGACAAACCAAATAGATATAAAGAGACAAACTTGAAATAGCTTGGAGGTTTAGGTTGACAGAGATGTTTTTCTGAAAAATGGATTTTCACTACAGTTATCCAGTATTTAGTATAATGCTCATAACACCCTGGATCAAGATACTTCACAAAGCATAACCCAAAAGCCACTCCACCGACATATCTTGAGCTTGAAGGCATAAAACCCCCTAAATTTAGGACCATTCATCTTTAATATCTTAAATACTTTAAATTATAGCAGGCTGTAATCATGGTCATTTATGCCCTCCTTAAGAAAAGAGAGGTTAGTTCCAAATGTGCTGGCCATGAAAATCTGAAGAGTTTAAAACTTTCTTGTCAGCTATGTTAAGTGCAACTAGTCAAATAATATAAGACATGACAGAGTCATATATATATATAAGATCATGATAGATCTGTTTTCTGAGTATAGCTGAGATGTCACTCCAGTGATACTTGTGGGATCATGCTACTACTTGTAAGTATTGTAGATTTGATCAAACAGTTTTTGCAATAACCTAGAATTTCTTTTTCTACTGATTTTTCTAGTGATCACTTCCTTCAGTGAATTTCAGTTCCAGACCTGTTTTTTATTTTTTCATTTGATTCAAATTTTCTAATAAATAGAACAAACAATATTACCCACATTTCTGTTCCACTCTTGAAGAAGCCACTGAATTACAACAATTTGCAATCAGGCTTTGTGGTATAATATACATGACATACATATATGCACAGATAGCAGGATCATTTTGAGGAAATAGAAGACTACCTCTACAAGATAACATATCCACATCCAATATTTCAATTACATCTCCTTAAATCCATGTCCTGACCGATGTGAATAATTTTCAAACTTTTGAGCACTCTGATGAATGTAAAATGAGTGCATCTGCTTCTGTACTTCACCCCCTTAATTCCCTTTTCATACATGATGTCTGGTACTCTGCATAGTCATGCCAGTAACGCAGGCCACGTTTTAAAGACAACTGTATTTATCTTAAATACCATCCATCAACCACAAAATGAAAGATTGTATCACAGTGACAGGAATAGCAATTAAAATAACCACTATCTTTTATTAAGCTTTAAAAGTAATTAAAACTAAAATCTGTCACTGGCCTTATAAAAGTGATCATCTGTTTTTCTTTCAATTCTGCATAAATTAAACAAATATTTGCTGTTAATTAAAAACGTGGGTTTACACTTGCATTTTATTGCAAATAAATTTGTGCTAGTGTGTATATGGGTGACTTTTTAGCCCTGGTAGAATAGACATTTTATTAAACAATGACAAGCAATAAAGCCTGCTGTTCCGAGGAAGGGAAGGATGCCCTGTTGGCCGTCATGCTTTCGAGAAGCACAAGGGATTGCCTTGTATTCAAATGGCATAGAAGGTAGAACTGCAAAAGAACAACGAATTAATTAGAGCAATCATTTTGAAGAGCAGTTCCAAACCCCATTTTAATTAGCAAATAAAGCAGAATACTAACTGCTTAAGAACTATTTTTGCTTTCTGATTTACTGGATGATGGCAGCTGTACTGTGCTTTGTTACAAATCACAAAATCTAGTGCCTCATTTTGCATGCAAAGTGCATTAAAATACCTTCTTTCCCATTCTATAGGGACCTTCAAGATATATTACAATGGTAAAGTCTGTAAAACCCAGCACAATTATTTCCTAATTAGCATCCTTAAATGTTGCATTGTGGCCTGAATCAGTTTTAGCATTGTCAAAGAGTTCTAGAAAGAGCCGTATCTGTACAACCCAGGCCACATGTGACAAAATTAAATTGGCACACTTCACTGTATAGACCTTGTGCTCCTGGCAGTGACAGCCAGCTCAGTACCTCAGAGAGAAGGCTCAGCTGTCACTCACTGACCCATTAATGCTCAGGTTGCATCCTGCAGTGTCATAGTCCTCATTCTCACAAAGATAGTGCTCCCTGGAGATCCCCAGTACCTCCAGGAATGAGGGAAGGACAGCCGTGACAGCAGCACTTTCAAGCAGGGCAGCACAACATAGCTTGAGGTTGCCTTGTGCCAACATCCCAAAGTAGGATTGAAATCCACTGTGCTGCCCTGGTGAGCCAGTTTTAAATCGGAGATCATCTCTAACAAGCTGTAGCTGTCCCCTTCAACATCATACACACATGGACGTGCAAAAGGTCACAGCCGAGCACCTTTGGTATACTGCAGAAACGCAGTTTGCTCAAGTCTTGCTGCAGACCAATCCAGTGAGGTGTTAAATAAAACAAACACCTGCTGCTGCTTATATGTAAAGGGGAACCATTGGAGGAATAAGGAAAAATCAAGCATCAAAAACCCACTGCTTTTTTTTCTTTTTATCCAGAGTCCTGTAATTGCCTGTATACAAAATAATTTGACTGTACTGCAATGCACTGTTTAACATAAAGGGAATATTGCTTCAGGCTTATGTGGGTTTTATGCTATGGGGAAAAGCCCCCCAGTCCAATTCAGTGCAGGAGAAGACAGTGTCAATATCACTCTGCCTGTAGAGCTCAGGCACATCTCCCCAGCAATTTAACACATTGGGGATTTACTGCATATATATCTGATTTAGGCCACACTGTTTGCACTGGATAATTAAATTATATTTTACCTGTAATAGAGTGTGGGTGTGTATATGTAGGCATATGAGGACAAGTCAAAGTATGTGTGCATGCACACACACACACATAGGCAGAAAAGAAGAAAAAGAAACAAATAAAACCAGACTGGAACTTAATGGAAAAGATAAATTCAGGCATGATTACAGCTGTGAGGCGAAAACAAAAGTCCCAATTCTGTGGATTATGTGGAGAATGACCCAGTAACAAGGTTTTATTTCTAAAGATTCACACTTCTCATTTTCTGCCTTCTCAGAAAAACACACCCATGACACCCCATGCAAAAGAAGTCACAGAAGAGAATACAAGTAATTAACGCAAATATGAATATAAAAATAATTCTTTTTTGAAAGAAATAACATATTGTTGCTACTGCTGCAGAGGACTCAAACTCAGTACACTGCAGCCCTCATGTTTCAGCCTCTAGGTCGTGCTCACTGACAGATATAAAACAATGTAAAAGAATTCTGCCCCCCAGCTTTTGTAAACAACAACAGAAGCAAAAACCAAGGTAAAAAACAAAGGATGGAAACTGAGCTTCACTTGTTCTGCCCATACAGACTTGAAAGACAGATGAACTCTGCTGCTTAAATCTGTCATGAAATCATTTCTGGTTGACTAGTAGGCATACGATCTCAAAGAAGAAAAGAGAGCAAAAGCCCAGTTTGTAGAATAAAAAATTCTACAATGATAGTAGAATTAAAAGTACTCAAAAATTTTCTTTTTTGTGTGGCCAGTGCACAAGATGTAAGTGTTCTTATTTTTCAGTACCTAGGTTTGCCCATCGCTTAAAGCTGTCTTTCTTCCTGTTTACCAAACCCAGCTCACACTTTAGGTACATGCCTAAATGAAATGCATGTTTATGCCTTACCCAGTCCAGAGAAACATTTTTGTTAATACATGGACTTTACAGCATGTCCAGATGGGGGGCAATTAGTTGTAAAGAACATCCCTGCTCTGAAATGTGACCTGGGGTAATTGGGTATCATTGGGCTGGATGTTTACTTCGCAGTAACTTTAAACTCAAACTGTCTTCAGGGTAGATTAAGCCCTCTCTACCACAGTGTCACAGGGCAGCAATGACTCCAGCTTTAAATGGGATTGTTTCTGGTGCACACTTCCCAGCAATTGCTCTGCTGGGCAGACGAGACAATGAGCACCACTGTCTTCTAATTATATGGTCTGAATCATCTGGGTTGTCCTAGTGCCCTCAAAGAGATTGCATAGGAGTAGCTGAGATTTCAACAGAGATGACAGATTTTTCATTACAGACCATTTATAATTTAAAAAAAAATCATAATAATGAATTACAGAATTTAAAAAATGGATACAAACATATTATACTAATATATATTTAGCTCTCATTTCAGAGGAAAATTAATTGGAATAGAATGCAACTCTCCTTTTCTTCAGGTGTTGCCTTTACAGGGCTACTAACACTGCTAAGAAGGAAGGATCCTATGCAGACACTGAAGCCAGCTAATGCGATTCTGGCTCCGGAAAGGAAGAAGATCAGTTGAATATGATGGTGCCACATTATGGGCTCTCACTTTTCTTATTAGACACACACTTTGAAGGTTGAAAAGGGGATTTATTTATTTCATGCAGCACTATGTGTCTAGAGGTCATTAGTGATTAAAGAACTATTTTTGGATTTTCCATGACAAATTTCACTGTCGTATAATTTCACTAAAGCCAATGAAATTACAGGAGAGAAGAATTTGGCCTTGTATACCTTAAAACCAAATGTTTCTGTCAGCATTTCAGGGAGGTTAAATACTTGTAGAGTGTTAAATTTCAAGGTTCAGGCAGTGAGCTGCACTGTCAGCTTAATGCAAGGCTGTAATCACACAGCAGTGGTAAGGCCCACAACCATATGATCATAAAGGAATGGGAGATTCCCTTGCGTTAGAGAGGCTAAAAGTTATTACCCCCTCCCTGATCCTCACTTTGATGTGGTGAGATGCCCTCATGCACTGCTATTCTCCGCACAGTGGTCACCAGCAGGAGATGATCTGAAGAACATGGAAACCAACAGAGGGTTCAGACTGCAAAGGTAACTTGTTGCCTCTGAAAGAAATAGAGTGGCACAGCTGCAGCAGCAGAGTCGACTTATTTTTGAAGCACAACCAGACTGTGCTGCATATTCTGGCTGGCAGCTGCTGCCCACAGCACCGTGTGGATGGATCACAAGGGAGCCTGGTGCCCTGCAGCTGCAGGGAGTCAGCAGCAGTTCCCAAAAGCCCTGCTGTCCTGTAGTGCAATGGGGTGAGCAGAGCATAGCCCTCCCACATCTTGCACCTCATTCCTTTTCCCCCGAAAGTCGTCAGGTATCTTTTTCAGTTGGGAGTGGGAATAGACTCAGATCTAGCAGGAAAACTCTTGATTTGTGATTATATCCCTTTCCCAAGGCAGCAACAAAGAGAAGTGCCAGAGATCACGTTAGTGGTTAGTGTTACTCATGCTTGAGGACGATGAGATATCAAAAACACAGTACAAGATTGTGCCAAACGCATAGAGGTAATGAATTGTCATCTTACACTTAGTAATAAAAAACAGAGGAGGTTTGAGTCAGGAAGACTCAGAAAAATAAAACACGTACCCGTTTCTTGCCCATTTGGTCAGAAGTGTACATAGAAGTGTAAAATACTAAACACATTATGGTGTTACTTCATATATATTTCCTATTCCTCTTCACTTGTTAAATGAAAAAAAAAAAATGGTAAAGAAGACTGTGAAACACAGCTTAAGCCAGGAAAGTCGACGTGCTCAAATACATAGCTTTTTTTTAAATGTTACTTTATCTTTTTCTCATACTTTAGTTGTACATCACTAATGTCTTATTCATGTAGTCTCTCTTTCTTCATATACATGTATACATATATATTCATACTCACATGACCCAAGTATTCATGCGTATAAATACACAAATCTGAGAGTGTGAAAATGGAAATAAAATTAGAAAACATCAGAGCACAACAAATCTGTCACACTGTTGCCTTAATCACAGAAAAATAAATGCCCAGATCAAATAATTTAGTAAAGCAAGCCATATGAGCTAAGTCCCATGGCCTTTTGGACAACAGGAAAGAGTCCAGTTTTCCCCAGGCAGGTTCTGTCTAGCTCACAGTGTCTTAGTATTCTGAAACCCTCCAGTTACGCCACTCAGGAATTATTAAAGCATTATCTGGGCAATTTGCATTCTCCTGTTATGGTTTAGGTTACCTTCCTTCCAGAAAATCTGCTACATGAAATATTACTTTGCAAAAAGAGGGAGCAATTATTTTAACAATGTTTCTGGAAAGTAAAAGCTATTAGATTTCACTTGAATACTTTTAGTTGCACATTAGTGAAATGATACTTTCGCTTTAGGAAGTCTATCATTTGCTTCCATTAGAGACTTGCAGATTGCCAGTTCCAGCAGGGCCCAGAACAACCTTCACTGAAGTTATAAATCAGTACTGATAGCTAAGCAACATCTCCCCTCATGAATGGAATTCTGCCTCTGAGCACTGTAACATTTGGGGGGCTTATGTGAAGAAAAGTTTTTATATTTAGTGTGCAATAAAAATATCTTACAACACATATTTCTGAGGTCCTTGTCAATATATATGATAGCAGTATGGAGTATTTATGCTTATGAGTGACAGTATTTACCACAGTATTGTATTTGCAATTAAATGCTAGTCATATACAGTATCACTTTGCAAAGAAGTAGAGAGTCTTTTCAGGCACTGTTTTAGATGTAGATAGCTTTAGTCATGTGTATCTTCAATACTTCAAGCATACTTTGCTTAAGGGTTCGTATATGAGAAAAGTGTCACCCTTCAAGGAGAGAATATAAGGCTTCCAACCAATGCAAATATTGTGGTGAGCTGTTGGGAGAAGGGGTTGACTGGGCATGGAAGAATGGAAGGCCTTCCAGACAATTGTCAGAAATACTCGTTTTACCTGTAAGTTAATTGGGAATGATATAGAAAACTGACCTCACCTGTGCCTGTGCTTCAGTGAAGAAAAGAAATAAACAGTCTTTAACATCTTTCAAGGAATTAGGTTTTCTGATGAAAATCCAATTTATGTGGCTTAAAGAGAAGTTTAATACAGGGGTTTTTTTTAGTAAAAACTCAAAAAAACATATTTGTTCCCAAATTTTTCTCCACAGACACTTTGAGGCAACCAGATGCACAAATAGGGAAACTACAACAATGCACCATCTCAGAACCACATGGAACACAACTATTCTGAAATGTACTTTTCACCCTAATTGTAACATCAGCTAATACTATGCCCCGTATTGTAGGATTTCTAGTCTGGAAAAGAAATACGACAAATATTTCCATAGGAAATCTTCTTACCAAGATTTTTAGTCATAATTTGCTGTATTGTTACAGTTGTATGTGGACTTGCGTACCTTTTTTTCAAACAGCTCCCTAACTCCGAGCCTTTGAGGTTCATTAATCATTTTATGCACAATGTTGTTTTATGAGTAAGAAATATGAGCCTCTTTTTGCTTTTTCTCACAAGAGCATCTGTACCTCATAAAAGATATGAAGGGCAGATTTACTTACTGTACACTATCATTTTAATATAATTTTTTTCTGGTGTCTGTGGGCATTGGCAGTTGTAAGTTTTCAGTGGAAAGAACCAAACTTTTCAGCCATATCACATGACTAATGGTGGCTAAAGGAACCATCTTAGTCCTAGTGTCTGTATTTTTTATGTGGGCTACTGTTTCCAACACACAGGCACTTGCCTTCCAAAGCAATAGCATTAAGCAATATCTGTTAATAAACCATTTTTTGAATTCTTCTTTACCCTCCTGAAAACGGGCAAAGATGGGGAGCAAAGCTTATACAGTATCCAAAGTAACATATTATTTATGACATGAAAGATGAGAGAAAGATGAAGACTTTTATGCGAATCTAACGATGTCTTCCTATAAGAGTATTATTTGCCTTTGACAAAACCTGCCATTTAATCAAGTCTGTTTACAGAAAGAATTTGCTGTTCAATATTATGTTTGTAAGTCTAAGAGCAGTAACTCATACCTGGCAGAAGCTATTAAGCAGTATTCAAAATTAGAATAAAGTAATGAAAGGGAGAAAATGATTCTAAGACTCAATCTAGTCTGAGCAACATTTATTGAATCCATTTATGGACTTGTGAAGATGCCTTGCAGCATACAGGCAAAATTCCACGTCCAACCAAAACCTATGAAGTACGTAAGTCCCCATTAGCTCTCAAAATCGAACATACGTGATATTTAGAGCTTTCAAACATTTTGCAAAATGTTGAATTTCATTCACAGATAAAAAAATAAGTTAAGGAGAGTTCCCTCTTTAAACTCTGCCTAAAAGTTCCCTGTTTAAACTCTTTTTCATGCACAATTAGGAATATGGGAATTCTATGTGTTATGCTTACTCAGACATTGATCTAGAAAATGTAATTTAACCACACAGTAACTCCCAGTTGTTAGCAGAGAAAGCCTAATGCCAAGTTTTTTTCAAAAGGATGAACACAAAGCAAACTCTTTTTCTGTGACATGACAATGGATCCTTCACAGTTTGTTGCAAAATTATGCTATAGTAACATAAGCAATAAATAAAATCTCTTCTCAGTGAAAATCACCATCTAGCTATGACTCAAATAAACAAGTTCACAAGCAAAGTTTTCCATGCAATGACACATGAAAACATGAACTCAAGCTCTTGTTTGTTTTTCCATTCTCTTTCTACATAATAAGTTCTTGTTGATGAGAAAAGATCAAGAGTAGAAATGAGATATTTCTATTATGTTTGATCAGTTAGATCATGAGTTTATATGTCTCCAGAATGACAACAATCCTGCCCAAAAGTGCTACTTGTGCACGTGTATATTGTCCATGTGATTTGATTTTGTGGGTCCTTATGAAATCGGGTTGGATGGAGTGAGCCCTGCTCTTCGACAGGCACCCCATAAAAGTTATTCAAGTTCTGTAATAGTTTGGTGTTACATATGTATTGCTATTTACACTCTTTACAGCCTCTCAAATGTTCTGCCTGTTACTAAAATAATCAACTTTTGTGTATGGTCTGGAAATTTATTACAGAACTCAGTGGTTAAGGTCTACAAAAATTCAGTTTATTTTTTATGTTGGTAATAGTATTTTCTTTCTTCTTCAAGAAATCAATACTAAAAAAACCCTGTAATTGTCTGTACTTTGACTCAACATAGCACCATCCAGATCTATATTCACCGTGGTGTTAAAGTAATAGGGATCACATTTTCATTATTACTATTCTAGAAGATAGTATACAGAAGAATATTACTGAAATAATATATTCATTATAAATTATTACTGAAATAATATATTAATTATAAATTATCAAACAGAACTAAAAAGAAACTTAAACAAAGAAATCTAACCCAAGGAATACATATTGTGAATAAATTAACTTCTCATATTTCTAAATAAGGCGGAATTTATCTTCTACCACCTTTTTCCAAAAGTAGGGAGCAGGTGGCTATGTCATATTGGGGAACGAAAACAGTGTGAACACCATTTATTAGCATTATTCATAAACTTTCTATCATGAAGAGCATTACACTGCTCACTATTCAGCATCAGAGTATGAAAAGTGCACTCAGGCTTCAAAAATCAATGACAACTTGCCCTTTACCCATGGCTTTTTTATGGCAAGCAGCAAAAAAGCCACTCCTAAAACTCAGCATGCCATTTTTTAATTCGCAGTTATGTTTCCACTTGAAGAGACAAGCCAAAACAAACTATTCCTCCCTGAGAAGCACCATGGGAATAAGTTCCCTCCCAACTTCAATAAGTATTAAGCAAGTGTTTCTTCATTCCCTCTTCCACTGAAAATACAACCAATTTAAAAGGAAAAGGTTGTGTTCTGCTCCCGTTTGCATAATTTCCAGATGTCAACCTGCAGGTTGGCTGCATCCAGAAGAATCCCAGCTTTGCTTTTCTCTGTCGGGTTGAGCCCTTTCACAGCTGCAAATGGGCTTGTGCTGCCACAGAAAGTGGCAGATGAAGTCCAACAGCCATAACCCTGTAAGCAGTAGTACGTTTCTCAGCTGAGCATACACGTCTATTTCTGACCATTTGTTTACAATTTGCAGCAATTTTAGTTAACCATAAAGAAAATTCTAACAGCTGTTTTCAAGTCATTTAGACCTTCAACATTTCATTCCTCAAAATAAACAAGTAAAGAAATGAATTCATTTACAAAACATAGTCTTTGTGCTATCAAGGTTTGTAGAGGAAGCAAATTTATTCTGATTGTCTATAGTCATATGGCCTTACAAAGCAGAAAATTGTTTTCCAGATATCACATAACATATTGTTAAACTGTGTTTTTCTAATTGGCATTGTAAATTATTCAGTTGAATTCTGCCAGCATTATACTGTATTTAGTTTCTGTCTTCTGAGCAGCAAAACCATGGTGATATTTGCAAGGAAACCAGCGACAGAATCCTGAATGAAAACAGAATGTATAGTGAATAATATACCATCATCCAAAATAAAAGACCATTTGACAGACGGAGAAATGAGAGTGGCACAGCTCACATTACACACCGTGACGAGCCTACACAGAATTTCACTATATCAGAGGACAAAGATGAGAAAGAGGTGTTCCCTGCATTCAGCAACAGCAGCAACCACCTGCCAGTGTTTTTAGATGGCCACTGTGATATTTATGGAATAACCATACAGCGTAAACAGACTTCAAGTTCAAACGTTCGCTGAAATAACCAGTGATGAACTTTTAAAGATGGAGATGATCAGTTTGCTTTTCAAGAGGAGAATATTTTCTTCTCAGAGCCCTGCTTTGTGCTGATCACATCTTCACAGCTGAAGGAACGCCTTACAGGGAGTTGACTATGTTATCAACTGGTGAATGAATCTTTCATATGTGAAGACCATTTTTCTTTCACAGGTGATGTTACATAGTTTATTTCATACTTAATTCTGCAAAACTGATTGACTGTTTCTGAAGCATGAAAATTTTTCACAAGATAAGATGTTGATTTTATATATGAGGGTATCAAAGTTATTGACAATTGTTTACCATTTATTCACAACAGTTGAAACTTCAGTGTCTGCAGAGCAAGTAAGTAAATAAGTATCTCATGAGGACAGGTGCTTCTGGAAAATTTCTGCTTTCTTCTGTAAACTGTTTCAGTTTCTATGGGAATCCAAGATCTTCTACTTCTGGTTCACATAGGAGAAAAGTTTTAGAAATTACTAACACAATGTCTGTCTGAATTTCCTCTCTCAATTTTGCAGTGAATGAAAAATAAGGAACCTCATAACAGATATAATGAAAGAAATGGGGAGCCTATTTTCCTGTGGTGGCTTCGTGCCTGTTTTGAGTGGTTACACTGGGATAATATTTAGATTTTACTCAAGGAAGTACTATAAAGAGACCAGAAATGTTATACAGTTCTGCAGCTACTTTTCCACATCAATTAAAACTTACATTTCATTCTTGGTTTTCTTCCATTCATCTGAGAAAGACTCCAAGCCACATCAGTTTTTATTCAGTTTCACATCTTTCTGAGAATCTTCTCTTTGAATTTTCTTTATAGCTCATTGAATACTAATTTGTAGCTTGATATTCCTTCATTAGACTCATCTAACTCATATTCCTGTATTTTCCACATTTTCATGGAGGAATTGGTTCTGTTAGTTTTCTCTTTCCTTCTTTCTTTCATTTTGGACAGCACAGATGGGTTTTCTAGTGCATCCTTTGAGTCCAGCAGTATTTTCTCCACCTGAGTATTCCTGGTAGACCAGCCTGTGAATAATTGATATGATAGTGATGAAATGGCAAGACTAATGTAAAAGATCTCTTTAAAAGTTGAGTTAAATCAGGTTTGTTTATATTCTTCAGCCTCACCAAGTTTACATTCCTTATTACTTTTACAAGAAGCTGTCTGCCATAGCTCTAAAGTGCATTTAAAGTCTATGAAGAATCTCTTCCCTTGCCTCTGTAATGCCAGTGGGGGCCACCGAATTAAAGAGTAAATCTCAGATGAAAAGTGCCTCTGTTTTTTAATAAAGGATGCTACATCACAAAGGGAAAGAACATTATTTGCAGTTTTCCTACTTTATAGTTTAACATCTCAAAGCTTTAACCTCTTGATTTCTACCCTTCAACAACCACTGTGTTAGAGCAGTCTGGTTTTTAAACTGCTCATAAATGTGCAATTGCACCGTGAAGGAAATAAGTGGTACTGTTTAATTTAAACAATGAAAATGTATATTGAAAAAGAAAACTCCCTCAGAACCAGAAAAAATTGCAGCAGCACTACACTCTGAGTAACAAAACTCAGATTCACTCAGGACAAGATAATCATTTTAGTAAGCATCCAAATTATTCTGTTCCATAAATATGGAACTCATGCTCTGCTGTAGAGGCAAGTATGAAGGACTCTTCATACTTGACTATGAAGGATGAAAGGTGCCAAGATTCAATGTGCTACAGACTTCTGACTTGTCCATCCAGCCAAAGTGAGCAAGCTTCAAGAAAGAGTGAACATTTCTAGCTGTTGATGGGGAGCAGCACAAGTCAATCATGAAAATTCAAGTTGTCCAATTACAGGATTGTGGATAGAACAGACTGCTACTCTGAAAAGACTCAGGTTTACTGCTTTTCAGAAGGACAAATTAAAAAATAAAAAGAAAAGGTTCTTTATTCCAGATGGGTGGTGGAAAGGGTGAAGGTCAGGGACCTGCTTCTAGGGAATGTCTGACAGCTATGGCTCAAGAGGAAGTAGCTTATTTCCAGGGTTTTGCTGCTCTTTACAGTGTACATATGGAGTGTCCAATGTGTTCTAATGACTACCTCTTGCTAAATTTCATGTTAAGAAAAATACAGAACTATTGGAAGAAAATATTTTCTTATGCAACTTAAAGATACTAATTTGGTTGATCTTCACACTGTGATGGTTTTGGTCCAGTCCTTCCTGGTAACCAGGGAAGTGACCATGTATCCCAGTATTCCATACGATTTTTACGTAAACTGGGGTATAAATAAGA
>JAWWES010000133.1:21829314-21840531 GCA_035583135.1 Lophotriccus pileatus
TTCCCTTTCCCTTTGGGGGGTGTTTGGATTCCCTTCACTGTGTACATAACATTCTAATTGTATATAACTGTAATATATGTAAATATATATATTTTAATATAACTAGATTGATTTCGGGCCCTTCAATTTTTATAGTTCTTTTCCTTTGCCCTAAGGGAAAAGGGAAGGGGAAGGGGGGATTGCCACTGTGGGTTCGGGCATTTGGCAGGGAGCCAGGTCCGAACTATCACACACACTTAAATGGTTTTGTTCTGCATGTTTTTGGCTCATAAAAGATGCTGAGAAGTGAATAAAGATTTCACCAGTTGTGATTTCACTCTGTTTTATATCCCCAAAAGACTAATGTTAAAGTAGCATACATGGTATGGGGTAATATTAGTGTATTCTCCAAAATTCAAGTCAACTGATCTAAGCTGTAACATCAAAGTGACAGCATTGTGAAGCTTTAATCAGTTTGATAGTGTTGTGGTTTCAAAACTTGAATCAACGTTTTCAGATTAACATTTTCAGACTGTGACTACTATTTGGTCAAGAATTTCATGATGATATTTCCCCAGTAAAATGAAGTCTGAATTTTCTGGGCCTCTAGTATTTTCATTGGCTTTCAATGTGTACTAGTGCTGAAAAGCAATATGAATTTTCTTTCAGTTTTGATCTAGTTTAGCTGTGATAAACAATAGCTAAACCAAGTTAAAATCTTTAGAGGAATGATTTATTAATCTAGAATTCTCTTAACCAGGTTGTTGTGTTTCTCCTCTGCCTAGAAATGCTCTGTCATGTGCATTGCTTCATCGATTATTAAAAAAAAATTGATTATCAGTACCTTCCTTAAGAATCTGTTTTCTTAGGCTTTCATAAATTTCTATAAATTTCTATAAATTTATGTCATTATACTCATGAAAATTAGCTGAGTATGAATCTTTTAATTTTATAGAAGAAGAAATCAAGATACCACAACACTAAATGACTTGTCCAAAGTACACAAGGAATCAAAATTAAAGGTAGGCTCATGGGCAAAGCAAAAAATCCTTCTGCCATTAAGTTGGTAGAATGAGGCCAGGATCACAGTAAGACCTTCAAATATTCTGCATTTTCTGAGGTGACGTTTTAATCTACATTTTCCTTATACTTTTCAAATATTTCTGAAGCCTTGAATATGTAAGATCATAAAATGACATAAAAAGGAAATTTAAAGTGGTCATTTCAAAATTAACAACCCATATATGTCTTTTGATTGTTTTGAATCCTACTTGAAGAGTCCTCTCTCCAGTTAATGCGCGCTCCAGGCAGAATGGCCTATTCAGAATATGCATACATTTATTAGGTGAGGCAGGTTTCATAAAATGTCTGTGTTTTTGGCCAAAAATTGATATTTTGAAAAAGTAGCCCTATTTAATAACTCTAAGTAGCTTGAACACACTGCTCTATCTACAGTACGACACCATAACATAAGAACTATTTATACTGGCAGTAGCACAATGTCAAGAAACTACAATGATCTGTGGAACAAGTCTCTAAGTTTAGGAATTTCTGTAGTGAATTATTTTGATGTAGTGCTGACCATTGCTTTCAGAGCTTCCCTCTTTTATTTATATTGATCACTTGACATGTACAAGATCATTAACAAACTCAGTGAATGTAACATCAAAATATCTGTGTCAATAGAAAACAATGGGGCTAACCATCTAAAGCTGCAGACTTTAAACCCTGAATAACTGTTTAACAGAACAAGATAGGAGGGATATGCTACACGTATATCCATTTAGTGGCAGGTGTGCTTTATGGTGCATCTTGCAGCCTTTATCCTTTAATTGTTTAGACAGAGGCCACTCCTGGAGTGTGCTGAGGGCTCTCTGTGGGACAGCAGGGCATGTGGGCAATGCTGCACTGACAGCCCCCCCACTGGGGTGTGAAATCAGGACACAGACAAGCTGTTCACTAGGAATTAGGACCTTTGCTGTCCCACAGGGCATTCATAGACACAGTCAAGCAGTTGGTTCAACAGCTGGGTTCAGTTAGTTCATCACTTCCTACATGCTTTTCATAGTAAGTTCATTAATTCTGTATGTAAGATCTTCTAAATTCCTTAGCTATAAAAGGGAAGTTATAGTAGTCAACTTCTTCACCATTTGCCATTTTAAATTTTTTACATTTTTAACTCTCCAAAATTAAGTATGAGCAGTGTCTTGCATAATGTGGTTTCAGTCTCAGCTGGGATCTTGCTCAGAAATGACACTAACTAGAACATCTTACACCACTGTATTGCACACAGTAGTGACATATCTATCTAATCTCTGAAATAGAACTAGAAATACTATTTGGAACTAATTCCTAAATGAAATGTGTAAGTCAAAGATATGCATATATCTACACTGAAATGTTAACCCTGCAAAGGAAAGCTTTCAATGTATAGGAAGTACTGGGGTTAGAACTGCCTTCACATTTTGCAGTAGAATATTTTCTTTAATAATGTATTTGCTGATCTATTTTCTAGAAAATTCTGCCATCATTTAGGTGAAAGTACTTACTGAACTGGTTACGGATTTCTTTTTCATTAGTCGATGTACATCTTGTGCAGCACACTCACTTTCGTCCTCTTCTGAATACAGAACAAGCATCCTCACAGTCTTTTCCATGACGCTGCTGTTAAATTATCCAAAAGCTTTTCTTTGCTCATTTTAGTAGCTCTATGAAGCAAACACATGTTAACAATTCCACTTTATAACAGTGAGAGTCTAACGCATGGCCTAAAGTGAAAAAAACCTTTCTCCTGCCATTTAGTGTTACCTCTCCTCTTTGTCTCAACTTCAGTAGGCCAGGCAAGATTAAGTAGGTCGCCAGACAGAAAGGCTGCCACTGATACCAAAGTCGAATCTCCCCACTTGATTTTTATTTTATTCTCTATTAAATACAAAACATTATGCATTTATGAAACATTACATGATGCATGGTAATAAATAATTATTATAAATGCCTGCAATGATAATGATAAATCATAAATTATCTTATGTTTTAATTTCCTTGGGCAAATATGTTGAAGCACAACATCTCATTTTCATTGCTGACCTGGGGTGAGAGCACAGCAGCATGACATTTACAACAGATTCTTCAACTGTAATTACCAAACAGTTAATACATCAATTTAATTAAAATCTCATAGTGATGAACAGCATAAAGTATAAAAAAGAAGTTAACCCAGGCAAAAACAAACAAGAGGATCAAGACAATCAGTCGAGGCAAAATGAATTAGAATACTTGTCCCACCAGTTCAGAGGGTTCTTTTCTCTTTGGAGACAGATCTTTCGAAAGGATATTCATTGTTAGACAGTGCACAGGAATATTTGGAGTACCAAAATGAAGAAAGAAAAAAAAAAATCAGGTTGGATTTTATACTGAGTTTGGTGGAAATAAAGCCTGATGCTCCTATCAGGTTTACCTCCCGATAAAATGAAAAATAAAGGCATATTAAATATTGCTGAAATTCCTTCTACTGGTTTCATTGTAGAGCTGCTAGTCCAAATTCCTGTAATTTCTAGATCAGTCAGTCCACCCTGAGTATTTTCAAGCTGCTCAACAGTTTGCTAACAGTTAGTGCTGATGTAGCTCTTTCTGTCTGTGTCTCAATCAGCAGATTTAGAGTGGCCGAAGTCAATTAACATCAACAGAAGAGCTGTTTTACATCAACAGAACAGTCTTTTGCCCTTAAAAACTAACCTCTGAGCTTTCCCTTAATTCAGTCAGCTTTTTTTCCTTCTTCCTCCTGTCTTAAGAGCAATCCAGCCGTCTTCACGTTTTGCTGGGGTGAAATATTCATTTTTCTTCAATATCATTTTATGTAGCACAGAGAATGAATATTTGAGCACCACAGCAGGGAAGAGACATTTAAGTGTGCAATTTAAGGCTTGAAGTGGAGGAAAAGCATAAGCAATTACAAACACTGTAGCAAAAACAGATTATGGAATGTTTTTCCTTGTGAAGCATGAACTCGATTCTTAAGACACAAGCCTGACAAATAGACCTTCCTCTCCAAACAGTAGCACATTCAAGGATTAGGTCATGGGTCATGATGAGAATAATTTTGGCATGTGAAATACCAGTAAGATTTGGAAAATGCCTAAATGGACTTTTTTTTCTTCCTCTTTTGAAAGCTGCTACAATCTCCTATCACATGGCTTCTATGTAGATGATTTATCTCACCTATCATTAAGCTGGTTAACTATATTGTCTCCTTCTATCAGATTAAGGAAATCACTGAATTGAAAATGCTTTCCAAGCTAGTTTCAAAGATTTACATGTAGCAAACCACATTTGTAATGAGGCCAACATGAAAACTTCATGTGAAATCCAGGACTAGGTTAGGTGCCAAGGAGCAAAACTGGGAGCTTTCAGAACAGGATCCAAGACAACTAGTATGCTAAGCATGGAGCCAAATGCATCCTACAGCATAACCCAGAGGACCAATTTCCAGAAGGAAATACTGCTAGGAGCAACCTGTGTCTTTTAAATATGACCCCTTTCTTTAGAGTGCAGATATCTGTGTCTGTGTTCACTCAGATGTATGTCGCTCCAAAGCTGTGTGGTTTTCTGGGGACAGAGAGCTACAGGGTCTTTTCAAAAAAAAATCAGTTGGATGTCAGACTTCTCAAATTTGCTATTACAGTTGATTCAAACCAGCAACTCTTATGTGAACAAAGATTTTTTTATTCACACGGCTATTTTACTTGGAAGACCCTAGAAATCAAAATTGAGCCAACAGTCTTTCAGCTCAGATCTGCCATTCCCTTTTCCAAGCAAGTGTTCCAGGCTGTGGATTCGTTCTCAAGTTTATTCTTTCTCCCTGACCTAAGAAATGCTTTTCTACTGCAACAAAATTTCCATGAGAACAGGGAAGTATGTTCTTGTTCAGTGTTACCCGTGGCTGGTGAATAAAGATCCATTTTCCACAATGGAATAAGAAAAGTAGTTTGTACATGATCAGACACACAGTGGAACTGAACTTTAAGTCTCCCACTTTATAGATAAATTCCCTAAATACTTGGTAATCAAATAAACAGTGTTCACACCAAGAGTACTAACAGACATCACTGGATTTGGGAACATAGTTCTGGGTGCAGATTACAAATACTCTGAGATTGCTTCCTGGATTGAACCTTTGTGGTGTTTGGAAAGGACCTGTTTCTGGCTCCTGCTCAAGACTGGGTGAAAGATAATATCAGGTGAACATCCTGTCAAACCTCTTGCATTTCTAGGAACATACTGACAAAGTTGCAGGAAAGCTGTCGAAGAACTACCATGCTACTGGAACTTAGGAACCTCTAAGTTCATAAGCACTTGAGGAGCATTTAAACAGAAGTTTTCATGATCACAGCTTTGAACCTTGGCACCTAAACTTCATTGATGATCTACTGCAGGCAATTTATGTTTGGGTTTAGCTCACTCTATTTCTAAAGTATCCAGTAGTAGTTTTAAGGCCCATTAAGAATTAATTCTCTGGGAACTGTAGTTTTCTGTTTACTCTCTTTTTCTTTATGTGAATATTATCCAAGTATAGTATATTTTACTCAATTTCTGCAGTAAAACTTGCAGGGTTTTCTTCTGAAAAAAATTGTTTAAATTTTACTATGTAAAATAATCCAACTGCTATTATTTTTATTATTACTCTATGCAGGTGTTTGATTGATTCTTAAAGAACATCATCAAGTCGAGCTTGATGGGACCACCTTAGGGTCCCAAACACATATTTACACTTATTTTCCTTCCTTCTGGCCAGCCCACTGAGTGACATCTTTTGTTCAGCTGAGCTGTGCTTGTCACAGGAATTGTAGAGTGGGAGGAAAAGGCAGCTTGAAAACATTCTGTACTGGAAGTAATGTGGGCCTAGTCCTTAGATGCTGTTAAAATTTATTTCAGCTCCAGTAGTCTCCAAGGATCTGCTTTTCAGTGGAACTGAACTGTAACAGTGTCCTGATGTCCCCTTCTCTCCAGTCAGCCCCCTAGGATTCGGTACAGGGCCAAGCAGGCTTTTATGCTTGAAAGGCTGCTCTGAAAGGAATGCTTGCTAGGAGTTTTATAAGGCAGAAAGAGTATATTGGTGTTGTTGGATTAAACTGGTAATTTAAATTAAAAATCCGAATTTATACACCTAAAATCTAATTAAATTACAAAAAAAATACAGGTCATTTTTTGAAAAAGCTTTGTAAGCCCATATCACATCTGCACAGTTAACACAACAGCTGATACTCCTATAAGATCCTTTCCTTTCTCCGTTTCCAACAAGGCTTATTCTTGCTGGATTTTAATGATTATAAATACATATTTTGGTTTTCTCATCTGAGCTCCTTTTCCTACCCTTCACTTCCCTATGCTCTTTAATAATTTGCAACATCCTATCTATACACAGTTGCAATTTTCCAAGACATTCCTATTCCTGTTATTTTATTGAATATATGTTCCCACCACTTTCAGTTTGTATCTCAAATCTAAGTCCTGGCAGATACAGTTTTTTTGCCACTGTACAAATGCTGAGGATGTGATAAAATGAGTCCTATCAAACAATAAGATTTTAAACAACTCCTAAGAATCTGAGAATCTCTTGTGGGAGGTCTACTGAGATGCATGCGGCTTTGAAGCTCCCAATGTAAGAAGGACGTGGACCTGCTGGAGTGAGTCCAGAAGAGGCCACAAAGATGCTCAGTGGGCTGGAGCTTCTCTTCTATAAAGACAGGCTGAGAAAATTGGGGTAGTTCAACATGGAGAAGAGAAGTACCCAGTACCTAAAGCGGGTCTGAAAGAAAACTGGAGAGGGACTTTTTGGTCATGTAGTGACAGGACAAGGGGGAATGGCTTTAAACTGAAAGAGATTAGGTTTATATTATATATTATGAAAAAACTCTTTACTGCGAGCATTGGTGACGCACTGGAACAACTCTGAGATTGTCCAGAGAAGCTGTGGATGCCCCATCCCTGGGAAAGTGCTCAAGACCAGGTTGGATGTGACTTGAGGACTCTGGTCTAGTGGAAAATGTCCCCACCCATGGCAGGGGTGTTGTATTTGAACAATCTTTGAGGTCCCTTTAACCCATTGATTCTGTGATTCTACGGTTTTATGATACATTGATCTTTTAAAGAAAAAGCAAAAGAGAAGCAGGCATTAAAAATATAGAGAAAACATGGGGTCCAAATTTTCACACTATTTCAAAAGCGTTAAGCACTTGTATTCCCCAGTTAAAAGTAAACACTTGTAGTTTTAACTCCATTTCCATGTTTAGAAGTTCCAGCTACCAGGATTTGATTGTAAGCAGTAGAGCTCCAGTCCTCAGAATATCCTGAGTTTGTGTCCAAGCTAGTTTGCACTAACCTTGTATGGACTAACGGAACAGTTTAAAGTGAACTTTTTTTCCTACTTCTTCTATCAAAAATGCCTACTTTCAAGGTGAAGGATTCAAATTTTTTTTTACCTATATATTATATTAAAATAACAGTCCCTTTACTGAGAGCTTACTCTTGCAAACAGTATTGTTTGATCAGTATTAGTCTCAGAATGGGAAAGGGCACTGGGGAGGAGATAAATTGTGCTACTTCCAAACATTCAATTGCCTTTGAGAAACAGAATAGTTGTGGTTATTTGTGTTATCAACTTTAAGAAGAACAAACTATGCTTGGCTAGTTTTTATGACCAGATGGGACTAAATAGACCCTGACCTTGAATACTGGCTCAGTAGTTTAAAGGAGAGAGAAGATGGCAGAGATAAAACACTGTACTCCAGTTTTATGTGAACAGGAGACATTTAGATATCAATACAGTTTGGATCCAAATAAATGTAACCACAGACATTTGGCACTTCAGAAACAGAGCTGCTCTCTTTACCAGTCAAACATGAGGACTCAAATACAAGCGTTTTCAGTAAGCAAGTCCGTAAATGGATTTATTTGCATTAAGAGAACTTTGCAAGTTCCAACAAAGAAATAAAACCAGTTGCAAATAAATATTAGAAATAACAAGGATAGTAGTTCATAAATGCTGGCAGAATTTGGCCTTTTACCCAAATTACAATACCACCAGATTATTTTTCTAATAAGACGTAACTTATACTTTATGCCTGCGAAAAAAACCATGATCTCTATAAAGAAAGCTTGTTTCAGTTCATCCCATAGCCACACCTTTTTTTTATTCTAAATATCTACTTGTTATGCACAGTTGCAACTCGAGAGATATCATAGCTGAGGTGCTATGTCTGTGGTAAAATAATTGTCATTTTAAACCGTGGTAGGTGTACTACAGTCATTAATTATCAGCTTGACTAATTAGTATCAGTAGTGATCATTCTTTGCTTTCATAATTACTGCTGATGGCTGTACATGGTCTGCTTTATTAAAAAGTCTTCCAGAAAAACATAAAGGAAATCCATAGCATAGCTGCAGTCTCTGGAAAATGATAAAAAGGATCAGATGTCACACAGAGGCCTCTTGGTATGTTAAAAACCAAATCCTACAGAACTATTTTTGTTGTTTATGTGCTATACAAACTCAAGCAGCATCCACTTATATAGGCTGGTTTCCCAGTAGCATTTATTGTGGTATTAACTCCAAAAGAAGAAAACTCACAGCCCCATATAATTGGATGCCAAAACCTAATGAGCAATAAGCTCAGAAGAAGCTATTCAGGAGATCTAGTTGTTTCCAAAGAATGAATACAACAAAGAAACACTCTTATTATTAACAATTCTATTTGAAATGACAAAGAAGTAATTCTATAAATCATTGTCTGTACTTGAACCCCTATACTAACCTAAGCGAAGTTGAGGAAGGTTTTATGCTTAAAAACATCAATACAAAACTATTATACCCCTGGCCTCTGTGTAGGTCAAATTCTTAAATTATCCCTGGCATAGCTTTCTGTGTCCCTGCTTCCATTTTAATGTGTGGGTAGTTAAAAATATTAAATATCAGAAAAGAAGCTTTCAATTTTGTTTTGTGACACACTGGAATATGATTTCAAGAGATGCAATTGCTTTTACATTATTAGATGAAAAAAATGCCTTTAGTCATAGGCCTCCATAGCATAGCAGTTATTAATAAAACCTGTTATTTAATTATAAATCAAGATTTGTGTGACACAAGCTTGTGTGACATTTAAATTACAGACACTAATAACAAGTAGACATAAAATGAGGAAAGAGCCACACAGAACTCTTTTGAATAGAAAATGTTGTCCAAGGTTACATCTTAAAAAATTATTTAGACTCTTAAGCACACCCATTAGGAGTAGTTCCACCTCTGTAGCAGAATGGTTTTCAGAGGGTAACATTTAAGGCGGCCCCCAAAATTTTGATCTTAAGGCCAAATCTCTGTAGAAGTGCAGATTTTCTGTAGAAGTTTAACATTGTGAAAGAAAAAAAACTTGATGCCTTTGACTGTGTTACATGCTTTGCAGCACTAACTTTTATGTGCTTTCTCATCAGGACTTCTCTGCCCTTTCTGACAAATCATTCAGACATTTCTAATCTCTGGGCCACTTCATGTCTTGACTTCTTGGTTAATATAAGCAAGTGCACTTTGTTTCTGTGACATCTCCTATGAAAGTCTACAGCTTAAACCAAAGCTTATAATTCAACCCTGTTACATCTGCTGTATGACTGTAACCAATTTGCTTTTTACTTCATCAATCTAAATAGTATATGACTGTTCTGTCTTTTACAATTTCTTTAATCTTCTACATTGGTGATATAATCCATAGTCATAAATTAGCATTTTTAAAAGCTTTTCAACTGCTGTGACAGCAGTAGGCACCTGTCCATCAGGTACATCAAGGCCACCAGTTTACATCAGATGAGAGGCTAAGCAGACAATAGTCAGGTATAACGTATTATCTATTGATCTGAGCTAGATTTTATACACGGGACCTACAGCTTTTACTACCAACTCACTAAAGTTACCCCGTTCCTCTCCAAATTCTTCTAAACACAAAAGCATGACTTAGGAGGTATTGAGATTTATCTGTTTATTTGCATATCACTTACCATTAGAAATACTGGGATAATTCATCCCATTTTCAAGAAAGCCCTTGAGAGAGAAAAGAAAATGCAAAGCCGCATTGTCATTTCAGTTCATGTAGGCTGCTGTCATAAAACAGTCACCAATTAAATAAGGAAAACACATGTTATGCAGAGGTTTTCAACATTTTTTAAACATATCTCTTTATATAATAAGACTCTTTATCTCAGTTATCAACTGAGATTTCAGAACTGAATTCTAGAAAGACAAAGTAAACCGAACTTTTTGAGTCACATTCTAGTATTTCTGACTTAGTTTGGAAATACTAAAAACAAGTAAGCTTGAGGGACAAAAACTCTTATGACAGTATGTGTATGACTACATGTAGTGGTTTGACCCTGGCCAACCTGGTTGACCCAGGTACCCACTAAAGCCACTCTCTCACTCTCTCTGCAACTGGACAGAGGAGAGAAAAAATAACAGCCAAGGATTCATGAATCAAGAGCTGGGAGATGTCACTTACTGGTTACCTTCATGGCCAAAACAGACTCAGAGTGGGGATAGTACTTAAATTTATTACTAACAGGATCAGGGCCAAAGAGTGAGAAATAAAACAATCTTAAAAAAACCTTCCTTCAACCCCTCCTTCCTTCCAGTGGTGCAGGTGGATGGGGAATGGGGGTTACAGTCAGTTGTTGTTTCTCCACTGCTGAGGGAGAGGAGTCCATCTCCTGCTTCCGTGGGGTCCCTCCCATGGGAGACAGCCCTTGATGGACCTCGCTGGCATGAGTCCATCCCTTGGGCAACAGTTCTTCCCAAACTGCTGTCCCATGGGTCACGCCTCCATGGGGTACAGTCCTTCATGGATGAGCTGTACCGCCGTGGGTCCCCCTCAGGGGCCACAAATCCTACCTGGGAAAAACCTGCTACAATGTGGGCTCCTCCATGGACTGCAGGTGGGTCTCTGTACCCTGATGGTCCTCCCTGGGCTGCAGGGGCACAGCTGCCCCACCATGGCTGCACCACAGGCTGCAGAGCCTCAGCTCCAGCGCCTGGAGCACCTCCTGCTCCTCCTTCTGCACTGACTTTGGTGTCTACCTTTTTGTTCCCATGTTCTCACTCTGCTTTTCCCTGACTGGTATTCTTTCTGCCCCACAACCTTCTGTTCTTAAATCTGTTACCACAGAGGCATTATTATCACTCCTGATTGGCTTGGCCTTGGCC
>JAWWES010000133.1:21857944-21871527 GCA_035583135.1 Lophotriccus pileatus
AGTATTTCTGGTGTTGACAGATTTTCACCAAGTGCCATTCATCAGTCTTGGCATAATTATTCCTATTGAAATAGGAGACATGCATGTTAACAAAACACTTACATGGCATATAAGGTTTCATCAAAATAATACTATTTTTGGACTTTTGATTGACAAGCTCTTTTTGCTGCTCCCTTAAATTAGCTGTGACATTATTAGCACACACACTTCTGATCAACATATCAGTAAATTTCAGGGTTGTTCTACCCATGATTTATCCACAAAAACGGGTAAAAATATTGTTTGTCATCCAGGTCCATTAAACATCTGCATAACAGATCATGCTGCTGTGTCCCAGTCATGTGGACCCCCCCTGCAAAGGAAAGATGATCTCTGCATCTCTTCAGTAGATGCTGTTATACTCATTAATACATGTTTTGGAATGGGAAGGCTCTTCTCCTGTCAGGGCTATTAACAGAGATGGGTTTGCCTTGATATACTTACAGGCAGAATACAAAATGTTCTGGAGACCAGGGCTGTTGGAAACAGTGATATCAGCTGCTTTCAAATATTGAAAGAGAAGCAGAAAACCAAAATACTCATTTTGGAAGAAGGAGTTTTTTAATATAATTTCAAACCTAGAAAATCAATATCGATTACTTGGTTATTAAAAGTAAATAAACATATAGATTTATGTTCATAAGCATTTCTCACAAATGGACCATATTCATTTGGAGGAAAAATATGCTTTGAAGAGTTTTGTTGTTTTGAGTGTGAGCTGTGAACTGATATAAATAAAAATAAAGAAGAACCGTGTTGAAACTTTGAGGATGGTTATCGAAATGGGAAGCGACTCGTAAGCTAGAAGCCAGCTTCTCAAAATTGGCATTGAAGAATGATTCTTCTTAGCACAAGATTTCTTTTTCTCGTCACAACAAATCATTCATTCATATATAAAATGCAGAAAATGCTGAAGCTCACCTTTTGGAAATGTACCCTGACATCCATTTTAAGTAAGCCTACTCTCATCACCACAAAAGTCTATGGAGAACTAAATGCAAGAGTACTGTACTTCCAAAACCACTCCTATTCCATTTCAGTTTTTTTGAAAAATCCACATTAGGTAGTGATAAGGTGAAACATACAGAGAATGTGAAAACTACTGAGGAAATAAAAGCGCTTCTTCGTATATAACATTTTCAGTACAAATTCTATCATTGCCACAGCATCTGATGAGCACTTTGCAGGCATACTTTCTCAACGGTGCTGATATCCTGCACAGCACTGTCATGTGTGCAGAAAGCCTCAATTATTTTGTGGCACTTGGTCAGAGATAAGCTGTGCAAAAGCCATTCTCTTTTTTAGAGAGTAATGTATATCACTGCAGAAGGGAGTGTGACCGTCACCTGCCAATTGTGTTGATAAAACATGAAGCAGGCATGCAGCAAGGACTTAACTTTTGATCATGACTTTAGCCTTTCCAAAATAATGTTACCCATTATCATACACATCACAGAGGAACAGAAAATTATGCAAGATACTTCACAGAATTCATTTTTTCCTCAGGAAATTTATGCATGTGAGACAGCATGAGGGACAGAAATGACAATCCCGCTGCAGTGAGAGGACAACAAGTTGTGCTTATTTCAATGCTAGAGAGTTCTTGTAGCAAAAAACCCAAAGCAACAGCTATGGGGAAAGATGAAAGCTAGCACAACCAACAGTGTCAGTGTTAATGAGGAAAGAGTATCAATGCAAATTCTCTGTTGGCCACATGCGTAGGACAATGAAGCTCAATCTGCTGAATGTTCCAAAAATAAAATGACAAATTAAGCATCATCTAACACTTCTAAGAATATGACAACAGCTTTTGTGTTTCCTGCCGAGAATCATATATTATTGTGGAACACATGTAAATACACATTGTATATCCCAGAGCCATTTTTCACCCATAAAAATGCACCCATTCAAAACCTGACAGGCATAAATGAGAAGGTTTAAAAATTTCCAGCAGAAGTAGCAATAAAATAAAATAAACAGTGGATATTGTTTCTATTGGTTACCTTCACAAACCAGTTAATGAACATTAAAAACCATCTATAAAGGTGTCCTACAGATGACAGAAAAAAATTTTACTAAGGACCTCTAATGTTTGACATATTAAATAGAATTTTTAATAATATTCTATTACAGGTATGTTGTATTACCAAGAGGTATGTTGTATTACCACCGAAGGCAAGATCAGAGAAAAGAATATACATCCCATTTACTGAGAGAAACGATGATGTTTCATGAAAGAGAATGTTTCCGAGAAGACCTGATTATAGATAGAGAACCCACTGATACTACTCAACCTAAACCAAACATCTCAGATATTTTAACAGTGCAAAAGGGTGACATCTTTATTATGGCAAGTGAATTTTATAATGTGAGCCTTCCAATACTCTTCCAACTAATGCAGCGGATGTAGGTTACTGAAGAACTAAAGACCTTCCAAGAAGTTGCACAAAATTTAACCCTCTCGACATTATGGAACACAGAATGTGTTTTGTCTTGGGAGGAGCACAACATAATCACATCAGTACTTATGTTTTGCAAATGTTTTCTTAATCAACTTGGTACATGGAACACTCAACAGGGCAACCACCATACTTACAACTGCAAGAATTATGCTGAATAGAAAGCTGATATGAAGACCTTGGCAAAGGTACGGTTACTTAATCTCCAAAACAGGTTGGTAATTTGTCACATCAGCCCTTTTATAAACCATCAACCTCATTATCGCAGTTCACTGCACAAACTGCCCTTGGGAGTCTGATACTAATAGTGTGCAGAGAGAGGTAAGACACACAGTCCAAACTACCTCATTATAGATCCACTTTAAAGAAACACTTACATATTAGGGTGAAACAAGCATTACATTTAGGAAAACAAAAATCAATACATGGAACCCAAAAGCTAAACGTGTTTTTTCAAGTAATACCATCAAAATGAACTCTTAGAAGCAGCCCAGGAAACCATCCATGTGACAAGTATCATTGATCTTGCTGTTAGTGAGCCTGGATGAATAGCATCATTATACACTCCCCATTATTGGTAAAGGCACAGCATGAGAGAAAAACTGCATGCTTGAAGACGAACATGCTTTAAAACAAAAGATACAAAGGACCTTCAATTTTGCATGTATGAGTCTGCATTATTCTCCAGGTGTAAGTCACAGCAGTGCCTAAGACCTCAAGCTGTTGGGTGCTCTGGAAAGCTCTTACTGTTTTTACTGAATTTGTGGGGAGCTGAGTATATTTAGTGCCTTCTTGGCATCACTGACACAGATTTCCAAGTTTTGAAAATGTGTGTCACAGTAAAGCAGAGATGAAGTTTGCTCATGAAGTTCCAACAACAGCATTAAATATTCTAAATAGGTACCACACCTTTATTTTTTTATGTGGCCACTGAAGAATAAGAGGATAATCAGTCTTTTTCTTAAGGATGAAGCCACTAAAGTGTGAAAAAACTTAAAGTAAAATCAATTTGTTGGCAATTACAAAATATTTTGTTCTGTTTAATATCACAAAGGTAGATCACCCCAAACCTCTAGTGCTTTATCTACTTTAAACCCACTTGCTTTTTTACTCTTAAATTTCATCTTGGCCCTATTATCCTCTTTGTGACACTACTGTTATATTCAGTAGGAAAAGGGCAATGCTTTAAGTGTCTGAAATAGCATTTTGAAAATTTAATATGGACAGAAATTTTGTATCAATTTTGCATCTTCAGATTACCTTTAGATTTGAAAACAACTTACCCATGAAAAGCAAAAATAATATTGTTAAGACATCATAAGGACTGAAAGCAGATTTGTTGCTCATTTCTATGCACTTTATGGGCCATTATTTCTTTTACAATATAAGTGGACTCAGATCAAACTTCCCTCTTACACTTTTTTATTTGTTGTCATAAAACACCAGAGATCCAAAATAGCCACTGTGGAGAAACTTATTCTTGATAGTATACTGTGACTAGGAATCCTAGTATTCTTTTTCTTCAGTAAATAATGTTGAGCAAAAGGAGATGGATGAGAAACAGGTCATAGAATGCTAGATAAAACAAACACATTTCAAACACACTTCAATAACTTAGAGGGAAGACATGGCAAAGCAGAATTATCAAGTTCTGAAAATTTAGTATGCCTGAAGTTTAAGTTATGTTGAGTTACGTTAAGTTGGGTTGGAGGCTGGAAAAGAGTGGGAGAAGCTACCAAACAGTCTTAGGGTTTTACTTCCAAAATTTAAGTGTTTTATAGGCTAGCTTCGCAAAAAAATGCAAGAGAACAGCATAATTTTTGTTAGTTTCCAGCCTACAGGGAAATAATGCATACCCATAACTGATTTTGTTTGCATAGATATGCTGACCTAAACTGACTTCACATTCTTCAGTACATTATTTCTAGTGATATTTTCCCTATTCTCTTCTCCATGTATTGCCTTGGAAGTAGGTCAACTAGAATTGAAATACAGTAGGTTTCAAACCACATGAATCAAAACCACAGATGGGGGAAAAAAAAAAAATTTCCATAATTTTTTTACCGGCTTGTACCAGGTAAGTCTCTGACTCTGGAACAATTGTTTGTTATTGTATGAAGGTTTCATTTTTTAAAATGCCAACCAAACAACCTGTTGTACAAATGGATAGTTCTGCTCAGCTCCATCCTCCTTTCTTTCAACACTTGTCTGACTGAGCAGTAACCAGCTCAGGGAATCACACTGGAGGCTCACACAACATGGTTTCCCAAAAGCAGCTTGTTGTGGGGTCAAGCAAACCCTAGAGCCAGTCCAGAGGATGAGATGGGACCATGTGTGTAAAAGAAGCATGTGTCTCAGAAAGCCTATTTGTTTTCACAAATGTTCTTTTGTAAAATATACAATGATTTGGAAGTGTGTCCTCTAGGAGTATTTGTAGAAAATGTCAGTGCCTCCTCTGTAACACTCTGGTAAACTCAGCACATTAATCCAAATATGCTTGATGCTTCCTTCTACTGTTACAGATACTTTTCTTACTTCTCCTGCACCTTTTTTTTCCACCAACTCTACACAACGTGTTTTAGAACTTGAGGGTCTAAAATGTTATATATTCATATTTTATGACTTGGATCGCGGTGCAATTATCAACATATAATCTGACAAACATTCAGTACTACTGACAATCACATCTAAACACAAAGAGTTATTATCTATCTTTGAGCTTGCTCATGAAAGTCTGTTTTCTTCCCATAAGGAGCTGGCAAGAGATGAGGGTGTCTTCTACTACCTGCATAGATCCTGAATATACGAGCCTGTTTTCTTTTCTTTAGTTGCCCCAAAATTATGAAAACAGTGTCTTGCCTTGGTTAACTGACTCTTATCCCTGACACAGAAGAATAGAGGCAAACAAAAAACTGTGACCAAATCTTGGATAGTACCATGAACTGACAGGACTGAAATGTACTGTGAACTGCTTTCATATTTGTATGATACTTCACGTGAAAACCCCCCACTGGAATGAATAGAAAAATGCATCTACTCTCTCTACCACTTCAAATCTTACACGAAGAATATCTCAAGCTGCACGAGGAAAAAACTGAAGCAACACACATAAGGGAAATGTGATACAAAGGTATCTCAGATATAATTGTATGAAGAGGTCTTTTTTGAAAGTAGAGTTATTTTCGAGTAGTGTAAGGCCTTCTCCCTCCTCTTTTCCATTCTTTCCAGTACTCAAAGCCCAGGTAGGAGTAATTTTGAAGTTTTCTCTTAGAGTGAGACAAACCACAGCACCAATAGCCTTGATTTAATTAAAAGGGACAGAGAGTCTCTTAAAGTACCCTTCTGCTTGAGGAACAAAAGAGGCAAAAAGCAGAGTAAAGCTCGCAACACTCCCAAGGAACTATGAAAAATAAAGCGTTCGTTGCTGGGCACAAAACAGCACTACCTCCTCCCAAGAGCCTGCCGAGCCTCTGAATCCTCTGGGTGGGAAGGTCGGTGCTTCCCACCGCCCCCGCAGCCTCGAGGTGCGAAGGACAAAGACGCTCGGCCAGGGCTGCAGTGCTCGGCTCCGGTTCCGGGCGTTCCCAGGGGCAGGGAGATGCAGGTACCGCAGGTGACAGCGAAAGAGGCTGGACACGTTCCCGCCCTCCGCCCTGGGCTGAGGCGGGCAGCGGGAGAGCGCCCTCTCCCACGCGTGGAGCTGTGCTCTCCCCCCGCCCCTTACACCCCCTCTGCCGCGGTACCACAGCGGCTTGCGGCTGAGAAGGCACAGACAGGGGTTCTTTAGGGGTTCTCCACGGGCTTGTTCCGCTGCCCGTTAAGTGTGCGTGAGCTGGCCCCTGGGGAGACAGGATCAGCCGGAAAGTTTGTCGCCTTTGCTCCATGGCACAGGGTAGTGCTCGGTGGCCTCACGGCGGGGAGGGGAGATGAGGGCGGGCGGGCGGCGCTCAGGCTCGCCCTGCTTGTAAAGCGTTAAGGGCTGAGACCTCCAGGTTCTTGCTCCCACCCTCACACGTAACGCTACTTGCCATGTCTGTGCTAATGATACAAGCTGATCAGATTTGAAGCTGAGACTAAGTAGCGGCACTTCCTCCATTTCCAGATTTTTTTTTATTTTTTTTTTTTTTTGGAAGGCCAGGTAATTAGATTACAGTGCATTGCCTTCTATCATTAATTTTAAATATATTCTAGTATGTTTACTCCATTTTTTAGACCATTATGCCTTTGAACTCTACTAAGCAAAATGTTTATATTTCTGTGTTGCTCCGTAGTAACTAGGGTGTAAATACACAAAGTATTATTTTGCCCTAATATAAACCAAGAATTTCTGAGCTAAGTCCTTCTACTCCTCAATTGCTGATTGTCTGTAAGAGTAAGACTAGGGGAAGGATACTTTGTATGCTCTTAGCCTTGTTGGCAATTTCAAGAGACTTGCTAGGCTGGAAGTAGCTCTGAGTATTTGGTAACTTTCTGAGTTTCTTGCCTGTCATTCTTGAATTCATCTGGTCTTTGGCATACTTGAATCTTTTGTTAGTGATTTCATAGATCTATTTTGTGATATTATATTGTGGAATATAAATGCTTTGCCCTTCACCTATCCTTTGTCAAGCCAAGCAGACTTATTTCCCTTCATTATACTGACAAACCTTAGAGGAAGAAAATGCCTCTTCTCATTCTGCATCTAACATACCAAATGCAGCTGAAATGATCACTATAAAACATTATGCATCTCTACTCATGCTCACATTTAGCAAGACCCACCTCTTATGGATGGACATGACATTCCTTTTGTGGTGGCTGTAGCTTAGCCAAACTACTGCACTTGGTTAATTCTTCCCAAATTTCAAGTAAAAAGAAAAAGTAAACTACTTTTATTTTTGTACTGAGCTGCAGTGCTAGACTTGGACCTAACCTGAGGAAACGAAGTCTGTCTACAGACAGATATATTTCCACTGTAGACACAGTACACAGCAATATCAAACAGTAGCTTTTCATACATAAATCTTAACTAACTTTCACTCATGTTTTGGAGGAGATAATGGACAACGAGAAACCCCTTCCTTTGGTGGTCTTGGTATCTAAATGCTGTGCTTCAGTACCGAATGGAAGTTCTAATTTCGCTCCAGCTTGCAGTATGCCAGGCTAAATTTTTAACATTTTTTTATCATTGTAACACTTTGATAAAATTTTTGCTCCCACTAGGTGGCATACACTCTAAATGCACACAAGTATCCTTTGGGGGAGAACATTATAATCCTAATTGATCCTAGATTGTATCCTTTTTTTCCTGTGCTTTCCTAATCATTCCTTTCCCTGCTATCTCTTTCAGTTAAAATTTAAGACTAGTACTAGGTACAGAAGGACTGCTTGTCAATGGGTGAAAAACCCAGACTTTTATACTATTAGTCATCACAGCTCACAGGGTATGAACACCTTAAATTATTTGTAGCAACCAAAGATTTAGCCAAAATTGTTTCCAGCTCTCAATCTGAAAAATGATACATGCGCATTTGGGTAGATTTCTGTTTGTTTCCCACTGTGTTAATCTTGTTCTTTATTCACAGAATCCATCCCTAACTGTCCCTAATGGTTCCTATTGTGCTATTCAGGTGCTAGAAGAAAGTTAAAAGAATGTACATTATTTTTATCTCCTCGCTTAGGATGTGATTCCCTAATAAACTGCAGTGCCTGCTTATTTGTTAAGTTTGTGTTAAATGAAGAGGTCAGTATAATAAAACAATGAGCACAGTGCACATTATTTTTCAAAATGTTTGTTGTCATCGCTGTTTCTCTTAAATTACCTTACCTACCTGTAATACCTTTACTATATATACTCTGCCCTTCACCTCTATGCTTTTGGAACACCTTGCAACTGTACTGATTTAGTGAACTAAATTGTCAAACAGCTTTCTGCATGTGTGTAAAAACTATAAAGTAAGAATGAACACCCTTTTTGGATTTGGATATCATGAGGTTTACAGTAGGGATGATTACTCAAGCACCATAGGTCAGGCATAATGTTTATAAAAAGGCAATGAGAGGAGAGATGGGTAACAGTGAGAGGGATGTAAGAACCTGATGTAAGTGCTGCAGTAGAGAAGAAGGATACTGCCTCCTTGGGGCTACTAGTGAAGGAAGTATTTTGCATTAGTTAAGTACCTAATGACAGTAAATCTACAGGTGCTGAATTGTATTTGTTTTAGGTGTGGATCCTGTTCTCAGGCATCAGCATAAACCAAGAACAGCATTATGGATGATTGTAGACTCACGCTGGCACAACACCAAGTAAGTGAAAGAAGAGCTACCTCTGCTGACAGTCAGTTTTCCAAAGCGAATCCCTAACTATGCAGGCACTGTGCTTTATGCTCTGTGCTGTGTAGGGGGGAGCAAGGATTCATCCATGTCAGGTGCAGAGAGGGCAGGAGGGGGGTATGCATGAGAGTACTGAATCATCACTACTCTTAGGGGCAATTGGAGTAGTGTTGTCTGATACAGCTTAGGTTTTAAAGTGCAGTTTAAACAGATAATTTCATCAAGTAATTCTTGAGAACCTTCTCTCTGCTGTAGACAATTTCAATGTCTTTTGCATTTTACTTCACTAATATCTGGATTACAAACCTCTTGCAAATGTGGGCCAATACCCCATGAACAGTAGCATCAAATTTAGCAAGATTGCAAGGGGAAGTAGTTTTTTATAAATGATGAGGAAAGATTACCAGTCTACTTCCTTCACCTCCTTCCCTTCTCCAATTTTGGATAAAATTGAAGGGAAACTTGGATAATAACCAAGTAGAAAGTACTGTACATGAATACCTGTAATTCAAACACGATTTGTAGTCTTCTCAGAACATTACCATCAGCTTGAGAGCTCAGAAATTTAAATTAAGATAAATATGCTGTCATTAATTTCAATCATTAATAGATGGAGGTTAGGGAATTAAAATTCCTTGTACATTCTTTTGCAAGAAAAGAATTTTTTACAAGGAATATTTGTAATAGTGGCTCTTTATTGGATTCACTGTGAGATGAAAAAAGCTTATGCTGCGAGAGCACAAAGCACGTGAACTTTGAAAATCTAGCTACTTCAGGTCTGCATCCATAATTTTTCTATACCACTTTTAGAATTTTTTCTGTGTGTTTTCTCCTCCATTTTCCCCCCAGTGGCTCCTTTTTCTTTTTGACTATACTACATAAAATATTCTAAGGGAAAATTGTGGTTCTTTATTTGGAATGTTCAGTAACATTGCTTGGACTTCCAATGAAATCTGTGTGACTAACCTGCAGAGTGTTTTAACCCCAGTGTTCATGGAGCAGTTCTGTTTACTCATTTTATTCTTTTGGTCAGTGACTTAACTTGGTTTCTCCCATGGCTTTCTCCTCCCTGTACTTGTTTTCTGAGATATTGCTTTAGTTGGATTTAGATAGAGAGATTAAGACAAGTAAAATTTTCTGTCATTCTTTCCTTCCACTATGAAGGAAGAGCCCCATGCAAATCCCTGAACTGGAGTCACTGCCCAAATGTGACTTATGCTTATAAATTCCACAAAGAGAATACTGCATTACAGTGTCAATCTCTAGTTTCCAAGTGCAGACATTGATATTACAGAGTTAGCTCAAAGCCATCAATCATTAGAAAGCTTATTGACTGTTCAAAATAGTTCTATCAATATCTCATTTGCTGTCTGATCTAATGCACAGGCTGTGTAATGCCAATGCAATGACTCCATCTTTCAAAGGATAAGACATAATTTCTTACAAGCGTTTGTAAAAGGCCTACATTTTTATGTCTGGCCCACCGAGCTAGTTGGATGTGTTTGGCCTACTTTGCTACTAGTCTGGTGTCTGTGAATTAAAATTGTTCCTACAGCATATGTTTCAAGTACATGTAATAAGAGCATTTAAAGAAATACTTACTCTGATGAAATACTACAATACTACAGGCTTTTGGAATGGATTTATGTAGTCGGGGTTAAATGGTAGGCATTATCTTTATTAAATTGAATCCAAACCAGTATTTAAAAAAGCCTGATCTAGCCGAATGATGCCCCATGAAAATAATCCAAAATGGTGAGAAACCTCAGCTTTAGATCACGTTCTGGCTTTACACCCTTCCTTGTATCTGCTGACTTGTCCCAGAATGGCAGCGTGTGTGCAGGCAGCTTTTCCCTTTCTTTCACTCTGGGAAGCTTTTGCAATCATTTAATGCTGGATTGGGTATCAGGCCTGAGCAAATCCAAATTCTGCCTAGTCCTCTCAAGATTTCCCAAACTGGATATCTAGGAGCCAAGGACAGCGTATGTATGTGGATTCTCTGGAGCAGATGAAGCAGAAGATGGACAGAGATGTATTTCCATCCTTTGCAATTCAATGGCCATCACAGCTGGGCTAATGTTTAGGGGCAGGAGGGGTTAATGATTTGCTGGTGGTATAGGCCACCAGCTAATTACTTTCTGTCTCCAACAATAGGGAAGCAGGATGGAATAGCCTCTGTCTAATCTGCAGTCATTCCTGTGGAATGCTCCAGTGCAGAAACATGCTGCTCCAAACTCTCTCTTTATGACACTGCCTAGCCCTCAGTAAAATATATAAACACTTGTCATGTCTTAGGGGGACAAGAAGGCTTATCTTCTGTACGAAGTCTATGGTAATAACAAACTTTTTGATATATCCTAGCATCTGAATAAGAAGGAGGGTTCACAAGGAATCCGATTTTCATAGCACTGTACAAATATTCAATATAGTTTTCTAGATATACCCAAGCCCAGGGGCTATATGCCTTTGCATAACACTGTAAACTAATTAGTTCCTGTGAAGTGCAGGTATGATGTTGAAAACAAAAGATTTCTTCTAAGATTCTGGTATTTCAGCATTTGGGCTAACAGGAGCATATGTGTAATCTGAGATGAATCTGAGATGAACAGTCATACAGTGAGATGGTTTTATGATGACTTGCTGATACACACTTCAGAAATGGCCAACAATGGGCATTCTGAAAAGCTTAGTTTTTCCCTCTCTCCCCAAAGGGCAAATCAGGATACCTGGTGGGAAGTATTTCCTTCTGTAAAAAAATGTAAGGTTCATAAAATTTTCTATTCAGGTATTGGGATTAAAATTTCACAATTCTAAAATGCAAAAATTGCCTTTAGGAAATGGCAGCTCAGTTTTATAATTTTAAATGTTCCCCTTATCCGTTTTTATTACCTTTTCATGTGTTTTCTCCTCTTCAAAATAAATGTGCAAAACTAGGATTTTAAGTAGCTTTTAATAGAAGCATTTAAAAAAAGTTTAGAAATACCAAAACATTTCTACAATTACAGAAAACAGTTTTAAGAAAAAATAAGTTTGAAGCCATTTGTTTTGAATCTGAACAAGCCCTTTTTTGAGGGGCAAATCCATCTGACTACTGTTGAAGTCAATCTCTCTAATGAATAAGTATTTTCTGCTGTGGGAAAAAATTATCGGGGTTAAACAAGAATGTCACACTTTTTGTGTTGTGTGGTTGTGTCCCCCTGTCCCCCCAGCCCCACACACCCACTTGTTAACCTCACTTGCAGCTGGGAATGCTACGGCTTTCTGATGCCACTGAGGTTTAGGAATGCTAAAACTTAGTTCAGATCTGGAATATGCTGTTGTTCAGGTATTCTTGATAAAACTGTGGATCTGATGATTAAATAACTAAAGTGAGTGCAAAACCCATATGCAGTCATGGGGTGGAAATCTATGCTTTTGATCAGAAACACACAGGAAAGTCAACCAGTAAATGGATATTATTAAGAAATACAGACAACAAAGTGTAGAATCTCCTCAGGAGACCAAAATACACAGACCTGAAAAACTAATAAATATCTGATGTTGCTTCATAGAGAGAATAGTTAGGACTAACTCCTGAGAATTATTATGATAATAACTGCATTAGAGAAGTTGGAGAGTTTTAGAAATACTTATGGTAAACGCGTATAAATAGAAGTAAATGTTTGAGGTGGTAAAGAGGTGAATATTATCACTTATTTATACAAAATAATGAGTATATGATGTTTTTCTCAGTTTCCTCAGGCTGACAGCACAGAGTAACACAGCCTTGGTTAAGCTACTCTTTACTGTAGATAACAAAGAGTAAAATATAAGGTTTTTACTTGTGTGTGTGTCTAAGTTTCAGTAGGCAGGTGGGCAACAGAGAGCTGCCATGATTGGGTTATTTTCTAGAACCTACAAACAAATTCTTGGTCTGTTGCATTAGGTGCTGTGTACAGAGCATCATAAGACTCTGCTTCTTAATGAAGTCTTAGTCTTATAAAACAAAGGAATTATGGATATAAAAAATGAATTAATATGACTTTTCTAGCACAATTTGAGACTCGGTATTACATTACTTCTGTTTGTTGGCTACTTAATGGTGCTGAGAACATCAATATGACACTGTATATATGCATTGCTGCACATTTTATTGTGGCTATTTTATGCAGGAAAAAAGACAGACTTGATCATAGTTCTCAGAGGCTCTCAGTGTATCATTGTAAAACTTCTTTTAGCTTGTGCATTATACAGTAGAAGTAATACAATACCATTATAAAAAGTGCAACTTTGAGTATGAGAATGTAAAAAATGCCTCATTTTGGACTTTCAGTATGTAAATAATAGAGTTAATAACATAACCTTTTACATAATTTCCTGCAACTTCAAGTGATATAATTCGCTTCTTTATAGGTATACAAGTTTGCTTCTGTTCATGATATAGTTTATAGTTTGCTTGTGTGAATGAATAACTGGACAAAGCATTGTTAATATGCTTGGATTGTGAAGTATTACAAAGAGCTCTCTCATAAGCTGAGGTGAGTTGTCTGTAGGAGATGCAAGGGTGCCACATTACAATATATATATATGCTACGTTTGTTTTCTGTATATGGTGTTTCCACCTTATACCTATAAACATTATTAATGACAACATGAATGTTCTTTCAAAAGACACCGTGTAACTTTAACATTAGAGTAGAGCACTACCAGTTTGAGTAGGTGTCATGGTTTTGCTTTGTGCTGCTAGAATGTTAAAAATTGTTCCTTTTTTCCCTTGCCTGGTTTTTGGGGGAG
>JAWWES010000133.1:21871627-21897462 GCA_035583135.1 Lophotriccus pileatus
TTTGCCAATACTTATAAACCTTTTAATAAAAGGGTTGTTGTTCCTACTCGGATATAATTTTGGTCTCTTTTCCCACACTATTCCTCGATTGGAGTCTATTAATTTTGGATCGGTAATTGCTTAGGGGGAGGAGTTTTTGGGTCTCCCTGTGGTTTAGTCTCAACAAAACACTTGTGTCCCACTCAAACGGAGACAGTAGGGAATAAGTATTAGGACCTCCTACAATAAAAGATCTTTTGTCTTCATGCAGGCGTAGTCAGTTATAAAACTGTGGAACAGATTACGAAAGGGTTATCACTATAGTGCTTACATGGATCAGAAGCTGTTTTTGTTAAAACTGTGGCGGAGATGTATAGGAGAGACCATTCTGTACTTGTCTTTTGCATGGTAGATGAAAGGTAATATGTGCCATTTTCCTTTTTCTCCTGCATGGAAAAGGCAGATATAGTCCTAAGCACTCCCAGGGGCACGTGAGGAGATGCTATGTTGAATGTATGTCAGAAGAGACAGAAAAGTTGGGCTGCTTTGCCTAAAGAACCCAGTAGTCAGTTCTGGACAGGAGGAAGTCCCTTGTAAGGTAGACAAAGCAAGCACACTGTAGCTGTTGAGCAGCTTCACTTCACTTAATTGCGTCTGATATGAACTGTTGTTGCCTTTGAGCTGAAAAACATACTGTTTTTCATAGAATTGTAGAGGAAACTCTAGAAAGACATATAACTCCACTCCTCATTTGATGACTTGATGGCAGCGAATGTGAGCTGTTGATCCTCTGTACAAAAACATGTAGAAATAAGCACATTAGCCAACTTTGCAAAGACAGCCAAGATACAACATTCAGTCCTCCTCTGACAGAGCATATTGGTCCTCCAAGGAGGACCAGTTGCGCAAAGGACTTTGTTGCGCAAAGTTAGCTACTGTAGGTCCTATAAACTTCCCATGTAAACTGAAGTAATGAGAGACTGAAAGAATGTATTGCCAGTCAGTGTAGAAGCACTGCTAAATCTATAGGTAGTTTGTGGGGTTGAACTGAGTTGCTACTGGAGATGTGACAGTTGTGTCCTGAAACATGTATTCTGTTGTTAAATGCAGCAAGGCTGTTCAGTTGCAATAAAATCTAAGTACCAAAATGTAATGTCAGGTCTAGTGAGGGATTTATTGTTGCTGTGAAGAGCAGTAAGCTCCCAGAATCTGTTGTTCTTTTTTTGTGTGTATATGTGTGCCTGTTCTGGACTTTCATGGTTTTGTTTTGTTGTTTGGTTGGTTGATTGGTTTTTCTACCATACACATAAATATAGTTTCTTTTTATCTAATTTGCTTCAGGATTTTACTGTTAAGAACTTAGTGTTTTTGTAGACTTTTGGTTCTACCACATTTTCAAAAGATTTGGTGTAGTGCTGTCCTGTAGAGTTTCAGTTTTGGAAAAATCCTGGCCACTTTTACTGAATTATCAGTGAGTTAATGGAAGAAGAGGAAGATGGAGCAGCGTACTTTTCAGTCCTGCAGCATTTTGGAAAGGTTTAACCCTGAGAGATGAAGTGAAGATGATAAATTGAACTGTCAGTTTTGACCAATCAAGCAATGAAATGGCAGTAAGAGGATACTGCTGTATAGCGTGCTTGGTTTTGTGGGTTTTTTTAAGTTCTTTGTGGCAACATTTTGCAAGTAAATGTTACTTTCATTAGGAGACTCTGACAGTTATCTTGTTTTTCTTTAGAATGCTTTCCATCCTTCAGAAGAAAGTTTCTTTGGAATTTTTACAAGGTATTTGTTATCTGAAGTAACAACTACTGCCTGAAAAGAACCATACTTCTAGCCATGAATGAGAGTTGATACAAGTGCTTTGCCTTACCTCTTAATTATACCTTTTGAACTAACTGTGTATCCTGGTGGAGATTTGCTCTGGGAAATAAATTACTGAAGCTCCACTTGTGATTTTATTTTCTGCTAAACAATCAATTCTCAACAAACATCAATTTAAGAAGACAGTTATGTTTGGGGTTCTTTTTTAAGCAAATGGCCATGTGGCATCTTTTAGTTGGGAGTAGAAGCTAGAAGGGTCACCTTTCCTAATTGTGAGCATCAGACAATTATTATTAAAGCAGAAGAATTAAAGAAGCCTGAACCTTACTATAAATGGTCAAACCTGTGTGAGTTCTCCTTCCTCCTTTATTTTTCATATTTGGGGTATCTTGAGGACTGAAGTTTGTAAATATGCTTGGAATGAGCATAACCTTATTTCCTTGGAGTCCTTGGAAATGATTTTATTGACTTTGGGAGACAGGCATAATCTGGTAATGAAGATCTTATCCTGACATATCCAGTAAAATGAAACATGTTTTCTGAGACTTAGAAAGATCAGTCTCTGAGCAAAAGCAATTTTCTGATGAAGCTGTAAACCACTTATGGGTGACTCCTGGAAGGGATTGTTGCCTGAGAGAAAATTTCAGGTTTTTTGATTTCTCTGTTGCGAATCCTTAAATGAACTATACCTGCTTGTCCACATTCCCTTTCATGGAGAGGCAATGGTGTGGTTCTCTGTGTAATTAAGAAGTATCAACACAATCAGGCCCTTGCACACCATGAGGTAGAGCTTCATCAGCTTTTTGTGAACCCAAATACGGTGGGAATGTTGAGAGGACATGACATAGCCAGAATTATTAGATCCATTAACTGTGGTGGGGATTGATTACCTTTGCAGTAAGGCAAGCAGGTACTGTAGAGCTGTTTCCTAAAAGCTCTACAGTTTAGTGGAAAGGCTGTATCCTTGGGGGAACTTACTAGTGCACACATGATTTCCAGAATTGTGGGAGCTTTCATTTAGGTCTAAATGGCTTATTCATAGAGGTCTTAATTTAAAAACAAACAAACAAACAAACAAACAAAACCACAAAAAAAACAAACAAACAAACAAAAAAACCAACCAACCAACCAAAAAAACCCCCCAAAAACCCCCAAACCTTCAGAGTTCTAGCAATGCATAAACAGAATATTTTATAGTATTTCTAGTTAATATCTAATGAGACAACATATCCTTCCTGGAATTCCTACTTCTAACTCAATTATTGTTAATGAGAATTTTATGCCCTCTGCATTAAAAAGAATATGTTAAGGATATACTCATGCAACAACTTTTGGCTATATATTCACGCTTTACACCTCAGAGGGAGATGAAGATAGTGCGTGTGCCACTATGTCCGTAATTAGTATTGTCATCAATTATAAATACTGCAGCATGCTGCAAACATTGAATCTGGATTCACCTAGGGACTCAGAGCATCCAGCATCCCAGGCTGTTTGGACTGTACTGGTTGGTAGATAAGATTTCTGAGAAGTGTGCTACATTTTAATTACGAATTTTAGCTATAACAGCAGCTATGTTATTTCAGAGAAATAAAAAAAATCTGCTACAGCAGCCCATCAGTGTAGCCCATCTGACTGTCTACTGTGCCCTTATATGTTATGTATATTTTACAGTCTCAGGTTAATGGTACCTCCTAATTGCTGATATAGGGAAATGTCTTTTATGCTCACAGTGAAATATAGATGAATCCATAGCATGTTACTGAAAGTCATGTGTGGTTGTCCAAGTTTGATCAAACAGAAAAATAATTCTTACCTAATCAGCTGTTAATCTAATGGGAAGGTATTGGGATTTTTGGGTTTCATTTGAATTTTGAAGTCATTATATGTGACATAAAGGAGAATAAAAGAAGTATTAGATTCTTTAATTAAGACAGAAGTAAAATGAGAGCTTACTTTGGACTTTAAAAATGCTTGTCATCCTTTGAGATAGTGATTTGCCCTAGTGAATGGTTGTATCTAGTGAGTGGTTGACGCTTGTGATTACCCACAAAACTATGTCCACAGACTTATTTACCAAGAGCAGTCTCTAGGATTGACCTTGAGCAGTCAGTGAAGATAGCTCCTTTGTTCTTATATCAGTAACTTTCTACAGGGAAAAACTCCCATCTGATGCCTGATGGTACAATAGTTTGAGCCAAGTGCAAGTGAAGTCCAGGCAATATGGTCATGTACAAATTCAATCACTTAGGTTCTTAAGAAAATTAAAGCAATTTTTTTTTTTTTAAGTGCAAACAACTGATCTTCAAAACATGTGCTTCACACTGTGTGTTAACCTCTGACATACTGTACAATTTCTAATGTGGAGCAATCTGTGGAGTCTGAAATATTTTACAGGGGGTTGCTAAGTCTTTTTTGCCTTTGTATCATTTGCTGATATCCTTAGACAAACAGTTCTCCTTATACACTTGAAAAATGCCAGTCATTTTCAGCACAGTGAATAATCTGCCTGCTAAATTATTTACATTAATTTACAACATGATCTATAAAAATAAAGCATTTGGAATCTTGTATGCATGCCAGATTGTTATAAAAGAAATAAACAGGTTTTTTTTTCTCTCCTCCTTAAAATTAGATGTCTTTGGCATATGGTGAAAATATAAATACACGTGTTCAGACAGGATCCAAGTGGATATTATGTGTGTTTATATCAGCATTCAAACTCAGTTACATTTAAACATTGACTTCTCTGCAAAGGTAACAGACAAAGGATGGTGTTTTTTTCACTTGGAGCGTGTCATGACCCCTGGAAATGCAATCTCTACTCTATTATTGATAGCTAAATGTCAGTTCATTGATATTTGAAAATAATTGGGAGCTAACCATGTAAGACAGAAAACACGTTTCTCAGGCCCTCTCCTAGCCCAATAGGTATATTTGTTCTTGTAAAGCTCTCTGAGTGAGAAACCAGAAGGTCTCACTGTGATTGTTTTAGACCTGGTGGATCTTCATCGTGTTAAATGAGCAATGAAGCTGGTGAAGGGGCTGGAGCCCAAGTCATATGAGGAGTGACTGAGCTGGGGTTGTTTAGCCTGGGGAAAAAGAGGCTCAGGAGAGACCTTATCGTTCTATACAACTAGTTGAAAGGAGGCTGTTGTTTGATAGGACAAGAGAAAATGGACTCAAGTTGCACTGGAGGAGGATTAGATTGGATATTAAGAAAAGTTCCTTCAATGAAAGCGTTGTCAAGTATTGAAACAGGCTGTCCAGGGAAGTAATTGAGTTATCATACCTGGAGGTATTGAAAAGACATCACAGAATCACAGAATATGCCTATTTGAAAGGACCCACAAAGATTATCAAGTCCGACTTCAGGCCCTGCACAGGACCACGCCAGGAGTCACGTGAGAGTATTGTCCAAATGCTTCTTGAACTCTGTCAGGCTTGGTGCTGTGACCACTTCCCTGGGAAGCCCGTTCCAGCACCCAAATGCTCTCTAGGTGAAGAACTTTTTCCTAATACCCAACCTAAACCTCCCCTGACACAGCTTCAGACCATTCCCTCGGGTCCTGTCTCTGGTCACCACACAGAACAGATGGGTACCTGACTGTCCCCTTCTCCTCACAAGGAAGTTGTAGACTGCAATGAGGTCTTCCCTCAGCCTCCTCCAGGCTGAACAGGCCAAGTGACCCCAGTCATTCTTCAGAGGACCTCCCCTTGAGGCTCTTCAGTGTCTTCATTTCCCTCCCATGGACATTCTCTAATAGCTTACTATCTTTCTTATATTGTGGTGCACAAAACTGCACACAATATTCAAGGTGAGGCCTCCCCAGTGCAGAGCAGAGTGGGACAATCCCCTCCCTTGACCGGCTGGCAGTGCTTTGCCTGATGCCCCCCAGGACATGGCTGGCCCTCCTGGCTGCCAGGGCACTGCTGGCTCATATTCAACTTGCCATCGACCAGGACCTCCAGGTCCCTTTCCGTGGCACTGCTTTCCAGCATCACATTTCCCCACCTGTATGTATATCTGGGGTTGCCCCATCTCAGGTGCAAAATGTGGCACTGTCCCTTGTTGAAATTCATACGGCTGGCTATTGTCCAGTTCTCTAATTTGTAGAGGTCTCTCTGCAGGGCCTCTCTGCCTTTGAGGGAGTCAACAACTCCTCCCAGTTTTGTAATGTCTGCAAATTTGCTTAGTATCCCTTCCAGTCCATCATCCGAGTCATTTATGGAGATGTTGAAGATCACAGGGCCTAAGATGGAGCCCTGTGGAACCCCACTAGGGACAGGTCACCAGTCTGATGTTACCCCATTCACTGTTACCCTCTGTGAGGGTATTATTTATTCGCTATTACCTGTGGCAAATTGCTCACCCACCACACGATGTGTTTATCCAGCTGTGTGCTGGACATTTTGTCCAAAAGGATCCTGGGAGAGACAGTATCTAAAGCTTTACTGAAATACAAAAAGATTACATGAACTGGCTTCCCTTGATCAGCTAGGTGGGTTACCTTTTCATAAAAGGAAATCAGGTTTAATAAGCGGACTTTCCTCTCATGAGGCTGTGCTGGCTGTGACCAATGCAGATGTGGTCCTTAGGGACACTTTTTAGTAGTGGGCTTGGCACAGCCAGGTTGACAGTTGGACTTGGTGATGTTAAAAGCCTTTTCCAGCCTAAAAGTTCCTACAATTCTGCACTGAACTGCTCTGCACTGTCCCATCTTGTGAAGAAACAGTTCATGAGGAGCCTGGTGGTCTCATGGGTATGCTGTGAGCAAGATGAACTGATAGCTGCAGAATCTGGTGTTCTGCTCTTACAAAACACAGTGGCAATGGCTGTTGCAAGAGACAGGCAGGTTTACCTGCTTTTACGTAAGGTAGCCAGCCTTATGCTGTGAATGTGTGGAAATCTTCATGTTGTTATAGGTTTTAGATACATGCTTTCTCATAGAAGGAAGCCAATCTTTGGACTTCTGGGTTGGAGTAAGAAGGGAAGGTTAAATTTAAGAAATAGTCTTCTGTGTTTCTAGGAAGACTTTCCAAATAATTGAGAAGCTTTAACAGTGCATTAATCCACAGTGAGGAGAGTAAGTTTTGTCAGTTTTGTCAGCCTAATATTTAAGATGCTCATCTTTGGGAATTGAGTCCTTGCTCTGAGAACTGTGCTTTGTCTTATGTTAAATTGTCATAGGCCAAATTTCAGAAATGGTCCTCCTAACAGGGCCTGCAACTCATTCAACCTGTTTTCATGTTATGATACTTCCTCATAATCTGTTTTGGAATTTTCTGTTTTGTTTTGAGGTTTGTCTGTTTGGTTTTGTTTGTTTTTAGTGTTTTGTTTTAGTTTTATTTTTTAATTAAAAATCAGCCTTGAGGTTATAGGACATTTCAGTGGACTATCTTGTTCCATGGATAGTTTTTTCATGTGAGTGTGGCATGTTGAGGTTGAGTCTAAGCATTTTTCCAGGCTAAGCGTAAGTGACAGAATAGAATATCGAAGTGTCTTGTTGTCGTATTATTGTTTCAGCACCTTGGTTGTCTTTGAAGCTTTTCCCATGAACTGGATTAGCTATTGAAAACAGATATTTGCTTCTTGGGACAGGTTGAAGGAATTTGTATTTATTAGGAGTTGTGAAGGGTGCGAAGATAATGTAGAAATAGCGTTAGTGTATTGCAAGGAAGGAAAGAGGGCTGACTACTAGGAAACCTGTCAAAGCATGGCCTTCTATAAAAGTATGGTAAATTTGAGAGTTTCTATCAAGGGTCTGTCCCCTTAGTGCATCATGAGGACAGGCTTCACATTTTAGTGAGTGGTAAGCAGCAGGAAAGCAGAATTTCGGGACATACTGTTACGTGCTTGATAGGAACTGCCACAGCACAAGGGACTGTGTGTTTTATGGTGGGGATGGCTATTGTTAAGGAGTTTGGCCCAGAGGCTAAGAGTTAGTGTGAAATGTCGAATAGGCTTTACAGAGAGATGTACACAATTTTCTGTAAAAGCCAAGGCTTTTACAGTGCCTTAAACTTTGCGGTTAATGACAGTTTCAAATTCTGTAAGCTCACTATCACCACCCTTATTGGATTGTATAAAATACCTTTTCTTTTTTTCTTTTTTTTTTTAACTTGAAATGTAGAAATGGCCAAAACAAGTCTGCCTGTTCTGACAATTTGACTGAATGCTGAGCTCAGCACCAGCAGCTTCAAGGACAAGTGGAGGAAGCACCATAATGGGTAGTTATGGTGCAGAAATGGCAGTTTTTGAGCAGTTTGCCAGTTGAGAAAGATTTTTTTTAATGACCACCAGCAAGAAGTTGACATTCACTGAAGCATCGAGGTTTATGTCTCATGTGTTGTGTATTTTAATCTCATCTAAGTTAGCTGTGGATGTTCTCATTATGCATATAAATGTCTAAATCCTTTTTCAATCTTGCTCACCTCTTGGTCTTGATAATACCTTCAGGAAAAAAACCACCAGTAATTATATACCATATAGAAATATTTTATTTTCCTCCTTTTCTTTTAATTCTTTTTTTCAACATCACTGTCTGTCCATTTGTTTTTGTATTATAAATTGTGATAAAAAATACTATACAATTTGTTGGGGTTTTTTAATTATTATTATTTTATATATCCTCATAGGTTTTGTTTGTACTCTTCTCATTTCTCAGTCACAAGGTCCAAATCTTCAAACTCTTCATCCAGATTCTTTTTGAGTTCCAAATACAAATATCTTCCCTTGACTCTTATACCGTGGTTGTGGACTGGACTGAGGAAAAGCTGTAATTCACTGATCACTCTGGTTTTCATGAGTGAGATTCAATCATGTGTTCTACTGGCATTCAAAATAGAGCAAGATTTCAAGTTCTGGTTTGAACACCTTACAACCACAGGATAACTAATATGGCTTTGGGTTTAAATTCAAGTGGACTCTGAACTTACTCCTTGTTTCTATAAAAGAGTGACTTCCTGAAGCATGGTGAATATTTGGAGGCCTCACACAGTTACCCATGCTCTTTCCGAGGACAGTAGAGATGAAGCATTTCCCAGAAGAACTAGTCCATATTTTATGTGGACAACAGGATACAAGCAGCAATCAACAGGTTTAATCTCTGTAGCTGTTTGAGGCCCAAATAACCATGGTGGCTGGAAAATGTTCTTCTATGTTTGTATGCAGAGTTTGCTATTTATGCAGTCTGCCCATGAAGATTTTGTAATTTTTCTTAATCTGCTTCAAAGTGGGCCAGCTGGGTTTATTTATTTGCCTGAAATAAATAGAAAACTGGCACTTCAACATCCCTGCCAGTAGGGGCAAAACCTCCAGTTGGTGAATGGAAAAATTAAGGATATTCAATGTCTGCACAAGGCCTCATTGTCTGAGTCAGCAAAGCTGTTGTGCAGCTTAGCTCTCAGCTGTTTCAGGGAGACTACTGGAGCTGAAAGTTGCCTTTACCTTAGTACTTAACTTGGTTGGGCAATAGAAAAGATAATTCATAGTAGACTCTGCTTACTTGTTTTTCCGAGCACGTGCAAAACAGAGCCTGCAGCTGCTGGGTGAGAGCATGAGCCAATGCACACTGTGGCCTGGAAACAGCTCAGTATCAGTATTTTTACCAGCATACTTGTGTGTGCTCCTTAATATTGTTCCTTGTACACATATACTGCGCTTAATAATAATTGGAAAATAGATGATTTGTATCCTGTGATGGACAGGAAGCTGAGGAATGGTATCAAGTAGTACTGGAGAAACACTCTTAAGATTTCGTCTCTGGGAAAATCTTGCCTACTGGTTGACCTGAGGTTACTTTTTTTGATCAAAAATTTAAGTATTGTACCAGTATACTTCATTAAACATGCTGAGATCTTTAACCCACTTCATGATGTTATGGGTTATTCCAAGAATTACTTTATACGAAAAATTAGCTCATCTGTTGATGTGCAATCTGCTGGAGTAATTCAGGATGAAAATTCTGTATTAGCGTGCTATTTTTTTTTCCTAGAGTAGTCCATGAACAAGCTAATATCCTAGATTGATGTGTAAATAACACATGACACTGTTGGGCCAGGAATTTTCTTAATTTTGCAAAATACTAAAATTGTGCTCTGAGCTATTGCTGAATTCTCTGTAAAAATTGGGCAAGTTCAAGCTAAAAGGACTCAATATCATTTGGCCAAATTAGGTTATTTTAATGAAAGAAGTCCTTTTGCTGAGCCAATGTGAGAAGTACAGATGACTTCATGCAAAGTAAAGGCTGCTTGTGGTTTGGTAATTGCTTCTTTTACCAACAGTGTATGCCTTGGTCCTTTATCTTCATTTTGCTGCTATTCACTTTCTTCCTGCAAGCTTTCTGTTTATCCAGTAGCTCAGCTCATTGCTGCATCTATTTACTTTTTTTCCCCTGCACTGCAGTTCAGTTAGAAGCAACTCTTTGTGTTAACTGCTGATAGAAAAAAGTACCAGGGAGAACGTTTGTAGGATGTTGGCTGTGTTGTTAACAGAATTTTTCAAGATTTCTAAGTAACTGATGATACATCAACCATCAATCCAAATGCAGGTCTAGAGAGACACTTTAAAATTTTAGTGCTTAACAGAGCTCGAAATATGCACCTGTCCTCCCCTCTACCCTGCGATTACAGACTGAAGGAAAGATAGATTCTTATAATTATTTACATGTCAAAACACTGTCTGCCAATAACTATCTTGTTTTTGATGTTTGCTAGTGCTTTGTACGAGGTGTTCCCATCATTTTGATATAAGAAAGTTCAGCATGCACAGAAAAATGTAAGAACCAAAAAACTGTCATCTCTGGAGGAACAGGGTATTTTTAAAAAAAATAAAGATAAAAATTAGCTCTCTCTAGATTTAAAGGAAATAGATAACACATATGTTCTCTAAAGATGCATGATATTTTTATGATATTCCAGGTCTCATGCATTAACATTAGATTTTTGTAAACATATGGTTCTTTGTTTATTATTTTTCCTAAAATTCAGATTATATCATCAGTTGTGGTTATAAATGAAGCAGCAACAGTTTTTTAATTATTGCTGTCCAGTACTCCTGATGGAAGATATAAGACCTACACAGAAGAGCAAGTTGTGACAGTTCTAGAGCAGTTTGTAGCTAATTCTAATCTAGTTTATAAATTGAAAATATCAAGCTTTCTGGTTCAGGCATAGCTTTAATAATAACATATATCATGTCAAGTAAATGTATGTTTCTTTCGTCTTCAAAGCATACAAAAAATTTCACGTAACACAGTTCTGGTGATGCAGCTAAATGTTTTTTTACCTTACAAGTGGAAATGAAGATGCTTATACAAATGAATAAGCCAAAGCCACAAAGTGAGGACGTTTCAGATCCAGCCTAAGAACTGTGAAAGTTCAGCTTCACGTAGTTGTACTTATTACTAGTTCAAGAGTCCAAATTTGTGAAGACACTGAAATATGCCTAAATGTATGAACACTCTCTTTGGCTGTGACACTATTCATGATGTGGAGTTTAACTCAAGTGTTTTCCTAATTTAAATCTAGAAAGGCAGTATTTAGTTTGAATGTCATATTTCACTTTTTTTCACCATTTAGGAAGTTTTGAACACCAAAATGGGATTTTTTTTTTTTTTCTTTTCATAGGTAGAAACTTTGTAGATAAGGACATAAGAAGCATAAATTGTATTTTTGGAGTAATACATCTATACTTGGTCTATTTTGTTTTTTTTAGCGGGAATACTCAGGGTCAAAAACTATAGGTACTTAGTAAGTGAATCTGAGAGATAACATTGCTTTGATTTCCCGAAAAGCAGTGATGCTGAGTTTCTAGCAATAGCATTTTTCTACATCTGCTGCTTCTCCCAGAGATGGCTCCCAGCTGAACCTCTCTTCATACTAGAGTACACCTCCTGCCTAACATGCCATAGGTTGCACTTATGTTTTCTCATCTCTGCTCATCCTTTCCCCCATGCTCACAGTAGGGCCTCTATTTAAATCAGAAAATATTGTTGTCTGCAATTGTTCACAAGCAAAGTATTCCCTTGATACTTTTTTTTTGTGATTTCAGCTTTGGTAATGTGGATGTTGCTGCTCAAGATGTATGCTAAAGCATAAATATGGATGAAAAAGTTACCCTTTTAGGTCTGAGATTTAAAAAAGCCAAACCTTTTGGAAGGCAGGCTGTTGAATTCCCATGAGAATAAATTAATGATGTTTCCTGAAAATTCTGGCCTTGATTATCAATGTACTGTGTTTTTTCCATAATTTTTTTAAGGGTTTAAGAATAACCAATGTCTTAGTCATCATAGTGACCCACCAGACAGGTGTCAATCAAACATTTGTATAAGCACAGATCACTGAATGTTGCTCAGTGTTTTAAAGGGAAGGCATTTTTAGCTTTTCCCTTTGAAAGTGCAGGTCAAGCACTCTGTCCAGCATTAAAGATTTTTCTCAATTCATCACTCAATTGACTCAGTAACTTGACCATTATTAACCCAGACCATTAAATGCTTTTAACCCTTTTCCATGGAAAGAGGGGACCTCTCAACTATGAACAATTTCAATGAATGTATTAATTTCATGCAGTTGCCATTTGCCCTAAAGCATTGGTTTGCTTTAGTGATATACTTTATAAAGACAATTCAAAACCCAAATGAAGCTTTTCTTGTAATTTGTTTTGCTGCACTGAAGATTTTTGTTAAGATATAAAACATTATGTGTTGGAGGTGTCAGTAGAAACTGTAATAATACAAGCTGGTGAGTTCCATAGAGATATGAAAGGTGAATGCATGTAAGGCAGGTTAAGAAAGCATCTGGGGGTGTGGGGAACTAGTATAAAGCAGCAAATATAAATTGCAGCAAAAAAACCCATCCCTTCTGCTGAGAAATTAATTACAGGAACACAAGGAGCCCTGTACACAAATAGTGTTTGTCTTAAATACATAGCACTGATATTTAACCACATGTTCTTTCTATGACCAAAAGTGAGGTCTATTGCAGAAGTTACTACAAATAATAAATTTAACTCCTTCAACCATGTTAAAATGAAGTATACAAGCAGTAAAGATCTACTGTGGTTTGGCCTGTGAGATGATTAATTACAGGCAGGCAAGTATATTTACAGGAATGGCCACTGCCTTTGAAAAATGCCCTGAGTTCTCCACATGTGAAGATAGCCTACAAGATATTTGTTTCTCAAACTGTATGTGCATTATGTGGTTTAACAAGGAATCCAGACATCCTGTTTTCTTAGGGTTTTGTTTCTGCTGTGGAATGCTTTTGGGAGAAAGTTTTTTTCCAAGGCAAAGGACGAGTTTGTCATTTGCTGTTATCAAAGAGCAGCAAAGAAAGCAGAATTCAGCACAGGCATAGTGCTGTATTTTTACTAATCAGCAAGAGCTGCATCTGATGTTAAATGGGTCATACTCCATCCGAGTCAGTGGGTGCTTGCTAAATGGTATCCAAAAAGTTCCTATGCTAAGATATTACTTTCAATTGTTAACTACTATTGTATTTCTTTTTGCCAGACCTGTCCCCACCCATTGCTGTCCCATGCCATTAGCTATGTACTGTAATAATAGCTCAGAATTTGCATCTCCTTCTTTAGAATTTCAGCAGGTAGCACCTCCTCCTACCTATTTTCAGGGAGGGTACAGAACAGGGAAGTGGCAGATTTTTTCTTTTTTTGTTTCTTTTCCTTCAGAGTAATCGTACTCTGCATGATCATCCGACCACTGAGCTTGATTAGATTCTTTGAGGTAACAACAATATGAATTTAAGTAACTGCTTGTGGCTAAAGGGTGAATGAAAAGCCACATTATGAATAATCTGTTTCTTTATAAAAAATTTATAATGGCCTAAAACAAGATTAGATAATGACACTGAGGGGTTTTATCATGCAAAATGAAATGAGGATAGTCAGATATGTAGACAAAATGAAATGAGTATTGTCAGATATGTTTAATAACAGTAGCAGGATTCCTGTTAAAGGCAATAACTTGTGGGTTGTGCTGTCTTTCCAACTTTTGCTGTATTTTGTATTCTTGGCATAAAGGAGTTTGATGCTTTTAATAGTTTTTATATAGTTAGCAAAAATTTTTTTTTTTTGGGGGGGTGTTTCTTGTTTGTTTTTTTTTTCTTTTGTTTGTTTGTTTGGGTTTTTTGTTGGTTTTGGTTTTGGTTTGGTTTTGTTTATTTTTTTTTTGTGGAGATGTCTTTTGATCAAAGTTTTAAATGATTTTGCTAGCCTTATTACATTTGTAGATTTGGCATGTTGGCCTATGAAGAGAGCCTGATTCATGACAAAAATGATATTTTTTACCTTGCTAGTGAAACTTTTAAACCCTGTTTAAGATCAGTTGGTGCTTTACAGACATATTTGAAAGAAATTTCTTTCAACATATTCAAAATAAGGACACTACTGCTATTCATTTACAGATGTGTATTTTCATTGTAAACAAGGTGCAGACAAAAGCCCTTCAGGTGAGTGTTGACTAGGGAATTTTGCAGGGGTTTTAAAGCATGGTCTGACTCCAGTTGGATCAGAGAGGAATATATCTGCTGGAACACAATCGTTACCATGCTTTTGGAGAGTTCATCAGATACTCCTTTCTGTGCTTGACTACTTTGGAAGAATCTCTTTACATCTTGTTTGCTCAGGGAAGAATATGTAACATAACCGGTATGCTTGAGCAACATGCACCAAGTAAAGACTTCCAAGCCTGTGTGTTGTTAAAATTGATTTCGAGTTATTTATCACTCAGAGGTGCAAGGAAAAAAAATGCAGTAGAAAAATACTGTCAACCTGTTTTGTGGTTGTTTTCTTTTTGGATCGTGCTCTACCCTTCTGGGTCCTGGATGTAGCACCCATGCTCAGCATCTCTCTCCACACTTGAATGCTGGTCTCATTCTTCCTCCCTAGACTTCATTTTGTCTCAATTAACTCTGACTTTTGTGCAACCTGAACTCAGCCAAATGAGCATTGAAAACAGAGAGAAAAATTTTTCACTGCTTCCCACATTTCTCTCATAGGGTAAGCTTTGTTCCACCTGGAGTCTTCAGAGACTTCTTCAGTAAAAATCCAGCAAATATATGCTAAATCCATAAGCTAGGGTTTTTATCCCAGAATTTTACCACGATGTAATTTAGCAGAATTTCTCAGGGATACATAGAAGCGCATCCCTAGGAGAATTCATTCCACTGTTATTTTTCTAATGTCTATTTTAATACGTCAAAAGTATTAAAACTTCTTTAACAAAAAGTCAACAAAATGCAGGGAACAAACACTGGTTTTCCATAACCAGTTTTTTTTTACTTTTCTGGCTGAAAATTTAAAAATAAATTAAATAAAAATTCACTTCAAAAAAGATTTTTGTGAGTTAAATCGTACTTTGCAAAATTTGGTCTAAGTATGAGCACTCAAAAATAAAAGACAGCTTTTAATAACATGGAAAATTATAATTTGCTTATAATATGTGCATATGAAGATTATAAGATAAATATCCATGTCATTATATTTATTATCTTAACACTGTGCTGTATAGCAAAAAATGATTGTATGGCTCTCTGAATTGCTTAGAAATTGAGATTTGTATTATTTTCTCCATATCTCTGTATTTTTATTAGTGGAAGAGTTTTGTACAAGGCATCTTTAGTATAATTACAGAAAACCATCAAGCTCTAGGTTACATTTTTAAAAAATGGTGCAGTATGAACTCTTCTATAATTATAGTTATTTTTGCCCTTATTGCTCCTTTCCCCTGAAGATCAAAACATTTTTTACAAACATTACATAAGCCTCACAAGTTATCATTGTATCCAAAGACTCATACATTGACTTATTTGGTTTGCAGGAGCTAGAAATGAACAAGTTCCCTGGAGGTTCATGCAGAGGTTTGAATTCATTGTGTATTGAGCTGTAAGAGGAAATCTTCAAAGTGAGCCTAACTTTACTGTTTAACTTCCCACTTCTTTTCCCATATTCAAAAGTTTTATGCTCTGGTCGTACATATAAGGTGTAAGAGAAGACGTGTTTTGATGCTCTCAGGCTGTGAAAATGAAGAAGGCATGGGAATTTAGCAGGTCTTCAGCTCTTCAGAGACTCTTGGGAGGTTTTAATTCATGGGAAAAGGTTTATGAGTATGTCTAACTGTTGACACCAACTTTAAATAAGACCCCGTTATTTTTCTATGGATTTGGTGTGGTAGTCTAAAGAAAGTTATTATATGCCACTTCAGATCAGTATTGGGATTTCTGAGAAGCTTGGGGTCTGCTAAAGAAAAGTTAGATAAAGAGCCAGTATCACTATAGTGACATGCAAGTTCTGAATTAGAGACATATTGTTACTGGCTCTTTCGGGTTTGTTTTTTTTTTACCCCTTACCACTGTAAGGATCATAATTAGGCAGCCACAAACAATTGCATTAAATCCCCAGATGAAAATGGTTTGCTTGATCTTAAAAAATAATAGTTTTGTTTACCTTCCTTGCAGATTTGACTTGTAGTTGATGCATCGTAAACCTTTCAAAAGCAAAATAAACCCAAACATACCCTTAGTTAAAGTGACATTATTTGTGCTATGACTAATTAAAATGTAGCATCATTTGATGACAAAATTGCTATCTGGACTGATAACAGATTTCTCAGCTGTAAGTAAGTTCATGTTATTTTTTAGAAAAATTCTAAGATTAGGAAAACATGTTACCATCTTCCTGTATAAACCACTGCCATATAACTACTGTTCTTCAGGCCAGAGAAATAATTTATATTTTAAATTCAACATCCAGTGAGAGAATAGCAGCCATAAGGGTCTGACTGTACTCATGATCCAGAGGGCACCTGTGACCATCTGCATGAAAGACAGTTTATTTTCAAGCTGGCAACCTCATCCTTGCAGCATTCCCTTCTTCCCTCTCATCACTACTCCACCAGAAAGAGCCACTATTGAAGGAATAGATTTTCTTCTAGAGGCTACAGGCTCCAGTAAGATGGGATGGGAATGAAAGGAGACTGAACTTGATAGTTTGTTAAGAATTCATTAGAGTTTCTGTTAGGTACTGAGCCTCTTCTACATGGGGAGAAATGGTGCTGCAGGCATGTTTTTGGAGTATAGGTCCTGCCAAATTGCCCTGCCACTGCTTTTTCTTTATGGTGATTTGTGGGCCAGTGTGAGTAGTCAAGGTTCACTTTACCCAGCAGGTGAAGTGGGAATAGTGATTGAAAAGATATAGCAATGTTGCTTCAGATTAATTTAAAACTATTAATTTTTTATATTTGGTGAACTGAAACTATTAATTTCAGACTTAATCCATTCAGAAGTTAGTTCAGCTATTGGGACATTTCAAGTGCAAAAGGCAGCTGCTACAGAAGCTTTGGTGCTGCTTTTGGATAACTCAGGGTTTAGAACATGACCCCACTGAAGTGCAATTCATTGATCACACAGATCCTTTCCTCATGATTGGAGGTTCTTGAACTACCAAGGAACTGATAATCTGTCCATCTTAAACCACTGCATTTTTATGAACTTTGTTGTATTATAAAACCTATTTTTATGTATGAAAGATAATTAAATCTAGGTTGCTTACGGATTAGATGGGTGTCTTTTATTGACCTTCATGTACTTTCTTGTCTCTCTGGACTACATAATGCTTACCTTTACATAAAGTAGACCATGCTAACAGGAGAATCTTATTCCCAAATTCCCTCAAGTCCAGTGGTGCATGCACAGAAGGTGAACATGTCAGTTCAAATTGTTGTGGAATCAGAGGAGAGCTTAAACCCAAGACACCAGCATTGTACTCATCTCTGAGGTCCTAGATTGTTATTCATTATTACAAGTGTTCAATCATAACTGTTGAAGCAGTGCATTTTACTGTTACCAAAATGAACAGGTAGGATAGTGGTCTCATACAGGAAATGTTCTTTCAAAACTATGGTCTGAATTTTTATCTGAAAATATGCCATTCTGTGCTGATTAACTTTTGTCTGGGAAATAAAGCCTTCCCTGTTCCTTTCCTCTTACCCTATTATAGCTCTGCACTTGTGATTTGACTCATCAGCCAGCACAGCATGGTTCCCTTCTGAATATGATGCAGAAGAGAATAGCTGTTTCTGTCTGTAAATGGGCTCATCATTATTTTCGTTCTAATAACAAATTATTGTTATCATGAGATAATACTCTGTGCAGTATATATACTGCTGGTTGTCATATGACTCCTACGTGGAGTCTGGATGGAGGCAGAAACCCCACTTACTCTCTTGTGTTAGAAACCAGGAACCACTGTAGTAGTGACTGGCACTTCCACAGCTGCTGTGAGTTGTACCAAGTGCTGTCCTGGTGCACTGCCCGGCTGATCTGGTGGGAACATAAAGGTTGGTTTAAGGTCCCCTTGCACATTGCTGCTGCCTTTGTCAGAAACATTCTGCACTACTGAGCTGTGATTGAGCTCTTAGATCTATGCATATATAATACTTTATTTGCAGACGCTGTGGTTACAAAAAAAGGACAAGGAAGGAGGGAATATATGCTACTAATACTTTGTTTCTGCTATATTAGTAGCAGCTTGCTAAAGTGGCCTGCCATCAAACTGTATTTATAGCAATGTATAAAACATATTAGTGACATCCCTTTTAAATTCAAAAGCTTTAGCTAATATTGCTGTCTGCATTCAAAGTAGAGCTCAGTGCCTAAAAGCCGGTCAATAAACATTTTAGTACTGCTCTATTCCAGTGATCTGAATTCAATAATGTTACCTTTCCAGAAGCTGCAGAATGGAAAGTGAAAGAATGATTTATGAAGCTTAGCTATGCATGGCCAGATAAGAAAGCTTTAACTGATGCTTGCAGGATTCTCTTTAATGAAGTACAAGTTGCCAAGATAAGTTTAAGTAAATGAAGCCTCTGTCACAATATGTTACAGCAAAAGAAATGACAGAGACAGCAGAGCAGATGGAGGTTATTACAGAACAGTGGTGTCAAGAATTGTAGTCTAGGTAACTGCACAAAGACAGAACAGATGCATTAAGTTTTGTATCAACAATTTTATGATACCAAGGAATATTTATAGAATATGTTTAAATTAAGCCTAGTGAGTGTCTTTCCTTAAACTGTCATTTAGCCTTCAATGAGATCATACTACTAAGCCATCACTCTCCTTTGAGTAGAATTCTTCTCTTTTAGTGCCACCCTCCATTTTTGATGTTGTCATTAAATGCAAAGCCCCTTTACTTTTCAAAATGTTGTTGGTTCATTTGTTTGTTTTTAATGCCTGCCTTGTTGACAATACTAAGCAGCATTAATTCAAATTAGTAAAATTCCTATTGTATTTTTTAACATCCTAAATTAATTTGTAACAGCCTATTGTGAATGAAATGAGATAGGTGAACCTATGCTTCATTGTTGGGGCACAGGACCTAGCAGTCCTCAATTATCAGGTGTGAAAAACTTACTTTGAGTTCTGCCCATTTCAGGAAAAAAATGGGACTAAGTCAGTGTGGAATCTGCATTTGCATTGTGTTCTGTTCAGTCCTGTTTTATGTTGAGGAGGTAAATTATTTTTAGGAAAAAAGATGAAACATTAGGGAGCTTATCCTAAATATGATTTGGAGACTGTACTTGAACAGTAAATAAGTTTGTTTGATGATTGTTTCTTGAAAAACCTGGTGTCTGCTTCTAGTTTTCTTAAAATTTAGAGAGTTTCAAACCACAGCATCAGAAAAATACAGTTTTTTAATTTGCATTCTGTCAAAAAAGCTGTACTAGCTTCCAAAAGGAGTTCTATCACACCTGTAGGATGACAGCCTCTGTGGTGGGCAGGCTGACAGACAAGTACATTAAGCTTCTCTACAAATACACATGAGATTGAATCTCACATGGCTGTGTCACACCATCCATCTCCCCGGCCAGGGTGCTTTGTTCTTGTATTTGCTCTGACTATTGAAAATTCAGCACTAAAGGCACATATTATCCTTATGCACTGATAGGTTTATTTCATAGACTATTTGAATGCTGTATCTTTCTGATGGAAGGGTATGGGGGTGGAGGCAAAGGAGAATGTAGTATGAAATACATCATTTTAACGATTTAAAATATCTCCAGAAGAACTAAGATTAAACCAGTTAGTGAAGACTCCTCAGTACAATAAGAAACCAAAATAATTTTTATTCCTCTGCTTCTTTGTATGTCAAAAGTTTTCCTCTTCCCTTCCCTCACTTAAAAATTAATGGCTCGGTCTTCTTTCTATGATACCTCTGTTCCAAGGCTTAGGTTCTACCTCTTCTGTGACTGTTGAAGTCTCTTTTCAGTATCTTTTTTATGTTAGTCAGTGTGGGAAGAATGAAAGAAAAGGAAGAGTGGAGGAGGATGGTAATGGAGGAAAAATAGGAAGTAGCAAGAGAACCTGCAGACATCTAATTTTTTCCCAGTGTCTAACAAAAGAACAGGGAGGATCTGCATTTGGTCTGGTTGATTCCAATGTGCTTCCGTAACCTGGTGGAGTTTTTATTCATTTATTGAGAAATGACATTCATATTGAGGCAGAGCCCTACTCCACTCTGTACTACCAAAGCTTGATTTTCTATTTCTGTGCTGTCTTCAGCTCTAGTCTGATAATTTATAGAGTGTTGTATAATGAAACATGAACTGATGCCACAAAACTCACTTAATACAGATGAAATGTGTATTTTAATTTTTAAGACCTGAAGGTTACTAACCTTGGAATTAAAGGCATTTTCTGCTGGAGTTCTTTTTCTTTAATTGTAAGACAAAAATCTTCCAGCGTACAAAGAACTAAGATGTCTCTGACTTGGTTTTGCTGATGTTATGCTTTTTGTAACAGTTTAGCTTGTAGGTAAACAAAGACAGATTCCATTCAGATGCCACAATTGGCTCAGCATTCCTTGTGGCGTTTTAATAATAGTTTTAACAGCGGTGCCTTTTTATCCCTGCAAGTATTCTTTCCTACTGCTGTGTTTGTAAGAAGGGGAGCCTTAGAGAATGCGAATTAGAGACAGTGAGAGAGAATTAGAGCAGTAATTCTGTGAGGCTTAGAATTAGCTTCTTGTATTTTATTCATGCGTTATTTGTCTTTAGGACTGTAAGGGCTAGGAAAGTATAATAAAGTTTGGGATTTATTTTTTATGTTAACAAAATCTGAATGTTATCTGGGTTCTGTAGGTCCTGCTAGGCTCTAAAAGAAGGAGGGAAATTAGTTTCTGCATCACTTGGTCTACACAATTGACTAATTGGAAATAAATTTGTCTTTTAGTCTTTCAATAAATTGGGGCAGGAATCTGTACTTGCAAAGCAAAAGGAGAACTGTTATTACCAAAATTCAGTGAGTGGTTATGGGTAAGTTTTGTGCCTGAGAAGAGGGAAGATAGGTAAGAAATATAATCCGTGCACCTCTCCTCCCTCCAACACATTTACAAGGGTTTCAGACATTGTTGTCACAATTAATTAGTGAACATTTGGGGAAAGATAATGGGTGAGTTGGCTGTCAGTTTCCAATCTTTGTGTTCACTGGGCTGAAATCTGAGCAGACTGGCAGAAGGACCTGGAAGTAATTAAACATCTAAACTTCCATAAATGCAAAAATCTTCCATTGTTTGTGCCTTCTTTTTAAAAAAATAATAGAAATGTGTGATGTCCCATTCTTTTCAGCTGCCAGATGATTCCTAAGAGAGGTCTTAGTTTTTTAGAGGATGAGGGATACACTGAACAACATGGTGCATCTTTGGGATTAAAACTTGGTGTTGCATCTGGTAGACAGAAGAGGTTATAACCTTTGAATAAAGGTTCAGTGGTACTCTGACTTGTGTGAAGAGCTACCATCCCTTCTTTGCTTTTGTGTGGCAGGGACAAATAATGCTTCCAAGACTTTACTTGCTCTGTTTCCAGTGTCTGCCTGTGAAAGTGTGGCATACAAGCATTCTGCTTGTCTGCCACCCTTCTATCCATTCATCCATGCATCCATCCATCCATACACTGTTATCCCCATTGGTGCAAGAGCAAATATGGTACTGTAGATAGATCCTGCTGTCTAGCAAAATAAAGACTTCCGCTGAGCTCAGACCCTGTATGGAAAGTTACTCACATGGTTAAGCTGGCAAATCTTAGCAAGTTTTTTCTGCCAGCCTATAACACAGTTTCTCAAACACACCTCAGAAACACTGGCATTATTCAGGTCTGCCTCAGCATTTTGACCTTCAAAATTAGGAGCTAAATCACACATAACTTTTCATATGGTTTGGTTTCAATGGTTCATGCATGATGCTTTACTCAATTAAATAGAGAATTAAATCATAATTAATTCAGAATTAAGGGAATCAGTTTTATACTGTGTGGGTCACTGAGAAGTTTCAAAGTGAGGACCGTACTTTTTCCACTACAAGAGAAAATGAAAGGAAGACAAATGTAGCTTTACTTTGTTTTTTATTTTTAAAGAACAGGTAGATAAGATTAAAATCAAGCTACTAATAAGTAGTGAGAATAATAATGAATAATGAATAATAATGAAATAATTAATGATCGATTTACCTTGGGTATTCAGGCAGCTGTAAGGCCAATTATTTTACTCAGAAACTTATAATTAAAAATAGCAATAAATATACCAAATACCAAAGGGATAGTCATGCTGCAAACATGTAATTAAAAAAAAAAATCCATATCATAACATTGACATAAAGAAGGATTCAAATTAAGAACTTTCTGCGTTGCTGAAGTGACATCATTCTGTCTCATTACTGCAACAAAATATTGCACCACTATTAATTCCATTTAGTTTGAATCATCTGACTCTGCCACTCTCCCTAGCCAATTTATAAAGATCCATAAAAATCCACCCAGGTGATGTTCCAATTATGTGGTTTTAGTGTGGAGAATTTTTTGCTTGGTATTTAATAGGGCAATGTAAAACTTCTCTATTTCTTTAAATTTTGTTTCATTAATTTAGTAACCTGAGTTTCTGTGTTCCTCTGACTTAATAAAATTTTATCTAGTGAATTTGAAAAAAGAAAAATCTTTACTTCTCACTTTTTATCTGAGACTGTAATTTTGTATACCCATACTAGGTTAACTCATGCTTACAAATGGAATTTGGGCCCAATTTGGGCAACTAGAGGTTTTTCTTTCTGGGTTAGTGGGTTAAGTACACATTTCAGAATTCTTCAAACTTACAAGGTTCATTGGAATCCAATTTAAAACTTGACCGTGGCTGAACTGATTGGCTACATTTGTGGCTTGATAAGACATTTTCTGTTGTGAACACAAAGTTTTAGAATAACTGGTTTTTTTTACAAGGTAATAAAAATTGAATTAATTTTGTATAAAATGGTCTTTTTTCAATTTGTTCCTCCTTACGTGTCATGAAGTTACAGTTAATATTCTCCTCCGAGGAGATCTGTCCAAAACACCACAGTGCCTGAAACTCTCCTTGTGGCACTTTACCTTCAAGGTCCTGTGATTAATTCTTTGTTTCTGCAGCACAGTATTTCTCTTAAGCTAGTTTGAAATTATTCAGGGAAATGCAGAAATTTTATGTTATAGTTTTCATTACTGCTCAATTTTTTATTCTTTTTCATATGTAAGACTTGGATCTTCAAGACTGTATACTATAATCTTTGTCAGTCCAGGTTTACAGTTGAAGTTCTGACCCATCAATTGTGAACAGCAAAAGGTGTGACACTCCACAGTATCTGTATACATATTTCAGTTTGCACAAGCACTAGTTTTGTGTTTAGCTTTCTTTCACTAGCACTTGTTGTTTGAGTGGAAAAATCAGCTCTCAGATCTTTGTTAAACAGTAACTCTTTCAGGACTTTTCAGAGTTAAAGAAGTGAATAGCAAAGTGTTTGCGAACATTTGTGTGTTTTTGTTTTGAATTTTGTTTGTTTGGGTTTTTGTTTTGTGTTTGTTTGGGTTTGTTTAATAAAAAATACATATGTATATAAACTCTAAAAAATATATCGGGTGTCCAGATTTCAGAAACAGAAACGAGTCTGAGTGAACATGAATCCATTTTCTTTGGTGGCAAATTGTTGCTAAGTGTAGATAAAAAAAGTTATGACACCTCCTGCAAGCCAACATTTTCTGATAGCCTAAAAGCTCTAGAAATAATTTTTCCCATAATTCTTAAAGTGGGGTATATTAATTAAAGTACTGAAAATTGCTAATAAGACTAGCACATGCAAATTTTACTCTTAGAATTCATTTGTGTAATGTCTTTACTGTTAAGAACACAGAGAATTCCTGATACTGATGCCAGAGGTTTTGGGATATAAGCAGATAGAAAGAAGCAGCTGTAATACATGCACTGCTGTCTTCTTAAAAGCTTAGGTATTGTGCCTGTGATTTTGAAGAATTTAATTTGATTTCTTAAGAGGTTTATGTCTGAACTACTCTCAGTTTTATTAGGTCCCAGTAGTTTCTGGTATTGATCTTTTAAGTAAATACTAAGTGATGCAAATGGAAGCTTTCTAAAATCTTACTCACAACTATTTTTTATTTCTTAAAGATAAGCGTTTATCTGAGATTTTCAGTACATTGAAAGAGCAGTCTGACGTATATCATGCCCCCCATCTGGTGACCAGTGAAAGTCTAAATCTGATGAGGTAATCCTCAGCGCAGTGGTGCAGAATCGATGTGGGGAAACTCATTTCAGGTTCTCTGGATGCATCTATCCACAGAATGAAAATTCTCATCAGCTTGGAGGAGAAAGAAACTGTTCAATGAAAATGAGGTTTTTACCTATATTTTTTACTGAAATGTGTACTAGTAGTGACTTTGCTGTTTGTCCTAAGTAGAAAAGTTCCAAAGCAGTGGATACTAATTTATTTTTTTTTAACTCTTTCGCTGTTAGAAAGGATTTAAGTTCCTATATTTAAGATATCATCTACGGCGTATCTTGCTTTCACATGGTTTTAAGCAGTTCAGTCCTGGACAGAATTACAAGGGAAACAGAGGTTTGGTTGAATGGTCAGACTTTCATAAATCTGGTCCCTCATGTAATAGTGGACACATTAACCCTGCCTTCCTAAATGCAGACGTGAGCTCACTTACTAAGCAGAAACTTTCCCATTAGGTACTCTGATCTGCAAGTGCTGGGTTGCTTGACACACAAAGCCATGACTGGTTCCAAAGGAGAGCTGGGCACTTAAGGACTAGATGGAGATTAGTGTGGAATACGACTGTAATGTTTTCAAACTTGAGTAAGTAGGTGTGCATGGTGCTGAGCTCTGCAGGTTTCCCCAGCTCAGAGCTCTGTGTGATACTTTGTTGCACAATATGTGAAGTTCTTTTGTTGCAAGAAAACTCTAAATACACAAATAATAACCACTGGGTATCTTTAATTTTTTCCCCACTGTGTTGCAGATTGAATGTATTTATTTCTGTGTCCCATTTGGAACAGCTCCATTAGCAGCTAAGTAATTTGCTTTTTATGTGTTTACTAGTCAGAATACTGCTGTGCTTTTTAAGCTGTCACTAACTGGAACAGGCTAACAATATAATCATAGTGGGCTGTTGGAATATAAAATGAGAAAAGTTTTGCTAGAATAAAGTGCTCTTAACCATCTCTCTGGTCTTTGAGTGTAATAGGGTGATAAAAGCATTCTGTGAAAGTGTTACATTAAGGAGGATAAATAATATTCCAGGAAAAATCTCTCACTTTTGATTATTGAAGTGATTTGTGATACTTTTATTGATCTCTAACCCAAAAGCATAACTGTTATTTTCTGTGAGTTTTCTTAGAAAATCAATACTAACAATTTTTTGAAAAGGAGTTCAAATCAGATGGGAAATTTTTGTATGTTGTGATTTGTCCTTTGTTTTCTAGTTAATGTTGATTACATCAATCTTGAAAAGATTAAAAAATGGGTGTCTTGTGTCACAGATAGGGTGTCTTGTGTCACAGATAGTCTTCTCTCTCTATTCCAAGACATACATTGTTTTAATTTTTTCCTTTGGGCTTTTCTCTCCGTTGCTTAGGGACAGTGGATCCCTTCACATACATTTAGAAATTAGATTTGAAAGAATTTGGAAAACACCATGAGGTGT
>JAWWES010000133.1:21897562-21914974 GCA_035583135.1 Lophotriccus pileatus
TTGCTTAGGGACAGTGGATCCCTTCACATACATTTAGAAATTAGATTTGAAAGAATTTGGAAAACACCATGAGGTGTAATGAACTTACCAAACATGATTTATGGTTGGGTGGGATGCTTTTCCCATGCACTGAGTGGATTCTTTTCAATTCTAAGTATACTTCTCTCTGAAATACCTTGTTTTATTTATTTATTTTTTGAATGGGAAAACTTCACACAATCTCCAGGATTATAAAGAACTGAGAGAAGTATTAAAATGTTTTAAAAATACATCAGCACCTTTCCTTAATGCACAAGTTTTGACCACTGGCCTCTCTGAAAATCTTGTTTAGTTTGATGGAAGCTACCTGTATGCTGCAGTGGGAGAAGGGACTGCTGCTCCCAGGATATAAGCTAACCTTTCTACAACTTCTTCAAGAGGGCACTAATGGTTAACAGTTCTGGACACTGCTATAATATGTTTTATTCTAAAATCACATGTTCCTGGCAAAACGTGATTTGAAGAACAAAACCCAAATGTTTGGACCTCTACAGGTTTTGACGTTCTTAATGAGAAAAATGCACAAATTTGCCTCTGAGAACACAAATGTTGAAACTTCTTGAATTAGTCTACACCAGGTTTAAGCAGAAAATAATGCCTTTTTTCTGTGATGCATTTAAAAATTTAGGTTTCGAATGTGCTGTCATCTAGAAGATACACTGAATCTCCACAGTCAGATCTGGGTAGATAGAAATATAATCTTTCCCTTCTTGTAATCACAGAAATCTTGGTATTCCTGGTTGTATGTGCTGACGTGGCAGAAGTAACCAAATCTTAGACAAGAGAAAATAGGTAAAGGAAGGCATGAAAATAAAGAAGGTTTCTTTGTAATGAGAAGGACTTGATTTTTTTCAACTAAAGACAGTAAAATAGTGTAGAATCAGGCAATGAAGCTTTAGGTGAAATTGAAGACACAGAAAAATTCAGGGAGAACTATGAGAATGATAAAACCACAGTGAATACACCAGGCATGAACTGAGCACTTTTAAAGGGGAGGTGTGATTATTTCAACCTCCAAATGGTTCCTTAAGACACTTCAAAAGATAAAGATCATAAAATCAAATAGATATGAGAACACAAATATCTCAATTTATGTAGAAAAAAAAATAGAGAAGGACAAAGTGTTTTTGAATGCTTTCAAAATCTTGTGAAGATAGCAGCTCTTTAAATGCTTTTACTCTATTCAAAGATACTTTCAAGGTAATAAACTTTTTGTATGCACTTAGAAGAGTTTAAGACATTCCTGAAATATACTTCCAAAAGAGAGTTGTTCTTCTCTGTTTCATAATTGGAGGGGGGAATACCACACTCTCCCCTTCTCCCTCAAATTTTTTATAGTTTATTATGGCTTGTCTTAGAGTGTAGTAAGGATTGCTTTTCTAGTTTTTTTAATTCCCTCTGAGATGGAAAAAAGTTTTCTTGGTATTGAAAATCTTTAGTTTTAATTTTCTTTTTAGTGTCATTTCACTTACTTAAATTATTCAGAATACTTCTGAATAATTTTGCTGCTTTCTTCCTACTTCTGTTCCCCACAAATTTAATCAGTCATGTTATGTATCTTGGATTTATTTTTCATTACAGTATTTGATATTCTATCTTTCATTTTTGTTAGCACATTCTTTTTACAATAATAATTAAGACCTGAATAAGTAAAAACATCACTCAGCTTTTCAGGTAGGTTTGTGTTATACTTCTGCCTCTTAGTGTTTTTTTGAACCTTCTCATATTTTTTCAGTTGTCCACCTTCAAAATCATGTTTTTAACCTTGAGCTCAGCTTAAGTGTTGTTGGAATTGCAAATTCATTCATATTTCAAACTCCTGTTTGAGACTAGGTCCCTAGGGCTATAAAATTTTGTTAAATGTCACAGCTCCAGTTTATGTTTTATTTTATTTAATTAGGATTCCAAGTAGCATGTTTTCTTGATGATTTTAAGTCTGAATCATAACAAGAAAAAAATAAGCTTTTGCCCTAAAACTTTGCTGTTAACGAGCTCCAGAAAATCAGTCTTCTGCACTGCATGTACCAAAGTTTTTACATTTCTTTAGCAATGAACATTAATTAGGTATTAACTGAGCCATAACATTATTGTCAGCTTAATGGATATGTTAATAGATATATTTGAAAAACTGTTCCATGTACTGAATTACTCAGATTTTTTTTTTCACAAATGAATGTAGAGATATGTATTTTTTATATATAAAGAGTGAGCATTACCTCAAGAGAATCTTGGGATTAATGTAAAGCTGAAATTTAAATTGTAGTTCACTTTCTAGTTCTGAGAGTTCTGCATTCACAAAAACCAAGAACGAAGTTCATTGCCTTAAGTGAAAAAACAAACAAACAAAAAACAAAAAAAGCTGAGAATTTCATCTTTCCATGTTTTTTGTGTGTGGAAGAACACTGTTAAAGTGAAGGACTTTAAAATGGAGTCCTAGTGGAAATAGCTTTGACAGTTACTGAAGAGCTGTTTTCCTTCAACACAACTTCAAAACGTATTTTAAAGCACAGCTGTTCTTTCACTTAGGTATTCAGGTGCTAGTTTGAGGTTACCATAAATGTATCTTCCGTTGCTTTTACTATTTCCTCAGTTCTCTACACTTTGAGAAATGCCGCTGTTGAAATTTAAAATAGGATATTTGTTCTTCTCTCTTATATTCTGATGAAAATAACTATTTGTCATCTGATTTAGCACATATTGAAATAGGGCAGTTGAGATCTCAGAACTCTTCTGAAAGAGTCTTAGTGAATTTGTGAAATTGCATTCCAGACCCAAATAAGACAATCATGTTATTTTTGGCTGTTTTATTGCTGTATGACAATCAGAATTGGAAGCTTACCTTTTATTTAGGAAAAATTAAACAGGAGATTGAAGAATGCAAGTGTATCTCTCTGCATATCCCATCTAGTTTGATGCCTTTATTAGGAAGATAATGTAAAGCTATTTTTGGTAAACACTACCTTTAAATTTTTTAAGTATGTTCTTTGTCACTAAACATCTTACAGTCGAATCTTTCTTAAAATTAGTAGTTCTGCCTTTTTTTCCACACTCTGTTACTGACTATGCATGACTTCTGATATCTCCTCTTTTTTTTTTTCTCACAGAAGCAAGGGAAGAAAAAGCCATCTACTGCTGATATTTAGTGTAGTTTAATATTATCAAGTAGAATTTTTGATTTTCCTTTGCTGAGGAACTTTTTTTCCCAATGAAACCACCAAATCTGTTTAGTCCGGGGCAATAGATTGTGCTGTCTCTAATGCTTTTTCTTAGTCTGAAGGGAAACAGGCTCTGAGCTTTAAGTAAGGTGTGGTGTCACCATAATTGGTTGCAGTGTGGTACAGGATTATGTTACTTCTACAAAGCTGTATTGTGTTGTCTGCTGGAAAGCATCTCCTGGTTCCTAAATTTAGGTGTTTAGGCTGAGGTTTATCAAATGAACTTCAGAGCTCAAATGCCTGAATCTATTGCATTTCAAAAGGTATGTCAAGCTGCACTGAAAATATCAGCATTAGTACAATACATACATTAGAGAAGAAATTTTTACAAGTGGTCAAAATATGCACCTAAATAGATGCATCTGAAGAAATCACTCAGTATCGTCAAATTGGTTTGATATATGTAAAGGCATTTCAAGAGTCCAAACAGCATTTAGTAATATTTACTGTGAATTTAAAGAATACAGGTTTTGGATTGCTGCCTATATTTTTCCTTTTTTAAGAGTCCTAAAAGGATTTGAAAAATTTTAGAAATATGATTTTTGTAGCTGTTTTCCTGTCCAGTTTAATTTTAAATCTGGCTGACTGGGATGGCTGGACAAATGATAGTGCTAGAAATTCATTGGTATTTTATATTAATTTTGGCTTTTATTAATGATCAAGATAGTATATGTTTGTTTCTCACAGTGATATGGCCCAATACACAAAAATTGCTGGGTTTATGTGCTAAGACTTGTGAGCATTCTGGTGGTTCTGATGAAAAATTACAAATGCCCATGAAATATGTCAGCTCTACCTGCTTGCTTATATAGAAATAATCCTCTACTAATCATAGACAGTTCATCAGGTGTGAAAGTGGGATAAAGGGTAGGACAGAAAAAGAATTATTATGACATTTGTCAGTAATGTGACTAATCTTGAGAGGCTGTGCAGATATTATTGAAGATGTGTGAACACAGATGATTATCTATCTATCACCTGGATTAATCTCCAGAGTAGATAGTAATTTCTGACAGGGGTTAAAAGCTGCCCCAAGCCCGCCCCTTGTACACCCTTGCTGACAGCAGAATAAAGAGACCAGGCTTTGATGTGCTGCGTGGACAATGAGATCTGTGTTAACCTCTACTCAGACTTCGAAAAAGTGAGTACATATACTATCTTTCCCACACGTTTCTTACTGTGAACTGGAACTATTTCTGTACATGATGTAGTGCTCAGGCAGAAAGTGTCTGGCTTAGTTAATGATTCCCACTGAAACTCTCTGAGTCTGGTTTACTAACTTGTGTTGTGGCTTTTTTGATGGAGACAAAGTGCTTAAATATTTGCCATGGTATTTATAGTACTTTGCTTAACATATGTCTTTTTTACAAATAATTTTTGTTGAAACCCCCAAACAGATAATTTTCATGCTACTGTATATAGTACATATTTATGAAACATACAGAAATTAATATTACTCTCTGTATATACACACAGGGAAAAACAATTTTGTATTCCAGCAGTCAAATGAATGACCTACTCTTAGTTACCATTTTAGTAAAATTGCAGAAAGCAGTGACTCATATTATAGTTGCTCGAGGCTTCTCATCCATCCACTCTCATGGATTGTTTTTCAAAATCTAATCTGCAGTCAAATGTAGTGTAGATCACAAAATATATTACGAAACTATCTTACAATAACTAACCTTGTGTTTTCCATCTCTATGGAACAATGATTGGGAATCGGAGCGGTGTTCGGAGAGCAATTACGTGATAGAGAGCAAACAAATTCACCTCTCTTTCCATTTTGTTCATATTTGTTACCTTCCTGGATAAGAATGTAAATTCTTCTGAACAAACAGAGTCTTCCAATATGTGGGTGTTTGTGGAAAGTAGGTCCCTGACACAGTTAGTGAGGGAGGCCACTAAGGAAGGTGTCCTGCTGGACCTGCTGTTTATGAATAGAGAAGGACTGGTAGGTGATGTGATGATTGGAAGCCCTCTTGGGCAGAGCTATCATGAAATTGTTAAGTTTTTGATTCTTGGAGAATCAAATCTAGCAGAACTAGATTGCTGGACTTCTGGAGGGCACACTTTGGCCTGTTTAGGACGCTGAATGAGAGAGTTGCTTGGACGGAGTCCTGAGAAGCAAAGGAGTCCAGGAAGGCTGGATGTGATTTAAGGAGGAAACCCTAAAGGCATAGGAGAAGGGTCTGTCCATGTGCTGAAAGATGAGCCAGATCGGAAGACCAGCCTGACTGAACAGAGAGCATTGGCTGGAACTTGGGAAAAAGAAAATATTTATGGCCTTTGGAAGAAAAAGCAGGCAGCTTGGGAGGACTACAAGTATGTTGTGAAGTTACACAGGGAGAAAATTAGAAGGGCCAAAGCCCAATAGAACTTAATTTGGCTCTTGCCATATGAGAAACTAAAAAAATCTACGGATACATCAGCAACAAAAGGGGGGCTAAGGAAACACCATGACAAAGGATGAGGAAAAGGTGCAGGTACTTGATGCCTTCTTTGCCTAAGTCTTTTATAACAAGACCAGTTGTCCTTAGGGTATCCAGCCCCCTGAGCAGTAAGACAAGGGAGCAGAATAAAAGCACCATAATCCAGGAGGAAATGGTTAGCAACCTGCTATGCCTCTTAGAGATGCTCAAGTCTATGGGTCGAGATGGGATCTACCAAAGGGTACTGAGGGAGTTGGCAGAAGTGCTCACTGAGCCACTTTCAGGCATTTACTAGCTGTCCTGGTTAACTGGGGATGTCCAAGTTGACTGGAAGTTAGTAAACATGATGCTCATCTACAGGAAAGGCTGGAAAAAGGCTACGGGGAGCTACAGGCCTTCCAGTCCAGCCTCAGTGCTGGGGAAACTCATGGTGCAGATCATCTTTAGTGCCATCATGCAGCATGGGCATCATAACCAGGGGTTCAGGTCCAGCCAACACTGGCTTAGGAAAGGCAGATCCTGCTTGATCAACAACCTCACCACCTTTTATGACCAGGTGACCTGCCTAGTGGATGAGGGAAAGGTTGTGGATGTTGTTACCTGGACTTTTGTAGGGCCTTTGACATTGTTTTGCACAGCATTCTCCTGGAGAAACAGACTTTTAATGGCATGGACAGGTGTAATTTTTGCTGGGTAAAAAACTAGCTGCATGACTGGGCCCAGAGAGTGATATGAACGGACTTAATATCCAGTTGGCAATCTGGTTATTAGTGGTGTTCCCCAGAGCTCATTATTGGTGCCAGTCCTGTTCAATACCTTTATCAATGATCTTGATGAAGGGATCTAGGTCACCCTTGATCAGTTTGCAAACACACTGTTGATCTCTTGCTGGAGGGTAGGAAGGCTCTACAGAGTGATCTGGACAGGCTGGATTTATGGGCTGAGGCAAATTTTGAGGTTCAGCAAGGTCCATTTCTCGGTCCTATACTTGGGTCACAATAACACCATGCAGCACTACAGGCTGAGGGCAGAGTGCTGGAAAAGCTGCCTGGTGGAAAATGGCCTGGGGGAGCTGGTTGACAGCCAGCTGAATGTGAGCCAGAGGTGTGTCCAGCTGGCCAAGGCCAATGGCATCCTGGCTTGTATCAGGAATAGTATGACCAGCAGGACTAGGGAAGGTATTGTTCCCCTCTACTCAGCATTGGTGAAGCCACAGCTCAAATCCTGTGTTCAGTTTTGGGCCCCTCACTACAAGAAAGATTTTGAGGTGCCGGAGGTGTCCAGAGAATGACAACGAAGCTGATGAGGGGACTGAAGCAACGGAGATGGTGAAGTCCTATAAGGAGTGTCTGAGGGAGCCAGGGTTGTTTAGCCTAGAGAAAATGAGGCTAAGGGGAGACCTTTTCACTCTCTACAACTCCCTAAAAGTAGGTTGTTGCCAAGTAACCTGACCTGTACCAGAGTAAAAGGCGACTGGGTGAGGAAATAGCCTCACATTGCACCAGGAGAGGTTGAGATTGGATATTAGGAAAAATTCTTCAGTGAAGGTTGGTCAGGCATTGGAACAAGCTGCCAAGGGAAGTTGTGGAATGTGTGGATGTGGCACTTGGGAACATGGTGTAGTGGTGAATATGATTGGTGGTCAAATTCAATGTCTTTTGCAACCTAAACGGTTCTCTGATTCTATATTTTATAAAGTATCAAGTATGATTCAGATCTGGTCTCTGACAAGGCATCTGTTGCTAGAAAAAACAGTTATGCTATTTCCTGATCAACACTTTAATTTTTCTATGCTGGTAAAATGTTCATGTTTCTCTCTTTTCTTGTTTTGGTGCTCATTTTTTTTTTCTCTATCCTATGTAAATAGTGGGGTTTGATGTTGTTTTTTTTTTTTTTTGTGAGAAGTCAGTGTCAGTATGGTAGTACTTTTAAAACTCAGTATGCGCTAGTAGAAAGCCAAGTAATTTCATTAACAGTGGTATGTTTAGAAATGGTTCTGTGGGTAATTCAGGCAGGTAGCACTATACAAGGACATTTAAAAATGTGTAAAATTAAGCATATGTGGAAGTGTAATCAAGTCACATATAATGACCAATCCTCCATGATATCTTTAAGGTAATATCTCAGATTCACAACTTTACAAGCAGTAGCTCTGCATAAAATTCAAGATATTTATGGACATAGTTAAAATTAAGATTAAAGTGTTATAAGAATGTACAGAATTAAAGACACTTTTAGATTTCTCTGGGTTCTTTCAAAGTCAGAGAGTAAGTTCTGTAAGAAAGAAAACAGCACATACTTGGTTGCTAGGCAGTTACCTCTAATTGTGTTTCTAGGATGATATTGCACATTCTTAACAGGGCAAAGTAAACACAGGTCTTTATATAATGGTGAATCGATTTTTGACACTAGCTCTTGAGAACAAAGATATATAACTTTTGGTTACTCTCTCTGTTTCAATAGTTTGCAGTCATATTGCGTAGGAATCAAATCCTTGCTGTGGCTAAACCTGTTTATTTGGCATAGTATAACTGTACTGAAGAGTGTGCACTGCTCATTGGTTTTGATGAGCATTTGATGAGCATTTACAAGATTTCCTCTTGGGAAAAGACCTATTCCCTGATTAAGTCACTATGGTAGTATCAAATGCAAATACTGTTAAGAACTAAGCGTGGAAATAATCAGGATGTTTCATGGAGCAAAATCTACTGAAAGTAAAAAGTGATTTATCCAAGGTAAAATGGTGTTTGGTATGTGAAACATGGATTCTGTGCATTTCTAAAATGACACCACAGTGGCCTATTTGGACAAGTGTTTTAAGTGCTTATTGTAAATTTGATACCTAATGTTTTCCTTTTTTCTACTGTGAAACATTTTAAAGAAATCTTAAACATTCCTCTCCTCCCCTCAGCAATGTCTTGAATATCTGGTCATATTTAAATTTTATCAAGATGAAGTGCTCATTTTGGAAAATCTTGTCCCTGGGCTATAGTTATCTTTGGTTTATATATTAGATATATAGCTGTGACTTATATAAAATCAATAATTTATATGGAATGGATCCTAATTCTTACTCCACTGAAACATTGAATGTAGCTTATTATACTGAGATGAATGAATAGTGACATCACCTACATTCCGGTGTAGGTAGAGGGTTTCTGTCACCATCTGTTGTTGCATGAATCATGTTTTCCTTATGATTTTATGGGGAATAAAAATAACAGGAAAGAGAAAATGAGAAGAATATAAGAGGGTAAAATGGGTATTATGGTCTGCTAAGAATATTATTCTGGTTAAGAAAGGAGTACTGCTTGCCTTGGCTTCTTTTACTCGTGCTTTTGTTCAGCTAGCTAATTTTCACCACCTTGGGAAAAAGTGAGAGTAGTGATTATCCTGCTACAGAAAAGCAGAATAATTAAGGTTGGAAGGGATCTCTGGAGGTCATCTGGTCCAACTCACTGCTCAAGCAGGGCCACCTAAAGCCCGGTTACCCAGGATCATGTCCAGATGGTTTTGTAATATGTCCAGGGAGGGAGAACCCAACACCTCTCTGGGCAACCTATGCCACTTCCCGGTCACAGAAAACAAGTGTAACCTAGTGTTCACAGGGAAACTCCTGTGTTCCATCTTGTGGCAAGTGCCTCTGGTCCCATCACTGGGCTCCGCTGGAAAAGCCTGGCTCTGTCCTCTTTGTACTCTCCCATCTGGTGTATGTACACAGGGATGGGATTTCCCTGATCCTTCTCTCCACGATGAACAGTCACAGGTCTTAGCCTTTCCTCCTATGACAGTCACTCAGGTTTCATAGTCATCTTTGTAGGCCTTTACAGAACCCTCTCCAGGGTTTCTGTGTCTCTTTGAACTGGGGAGCACAGAATTGGACACAGCATTCCAGGTGTGACCTCACCAGTGCTTAGCAGAGGGGAAGGATCACCTCCCTGTTGGCAATACATTTTTTTCTAACGCAGCCAAGAATAGCCTCAGTCTTATTTGCCACAAGAGCCCATTGCTGACTCAGATCAACTTGTTGTTCACTGGGAGTGCTGGTACCTTTCTGCCCAACTGCTGCCCAGGTGCTTCCCAATTGTGTGGTTTCCAGCCTATGTTCTGCTATATGAGGTTGTTCCCTCATTGTCCAGGTGAAGGACTTTGCAGTTCCCTTTGCTGAACTTCATGAGGTTCTTGTCAACCCATTTTGCTACTCAGTTGAGGTTACTCTGGATGGCAGCACAACCCCCAGGTGTACCAGTTCCTCCCAGTTTTGTTCTATCAGAGAACTTGTTGAGGGTGCACTCTGCCCCATAATGCAGAACATGAATGAAGATGATGAATAGAATTGGACCCAATATCGATCCCTGGGGTATACTGCTATTTTCTAGTCTCTGTTTCTAGTGGACTTTGTGCCACTGATTACTACACTTTGGGTCCAGGGGGTCTTTCCCCTCATGTCCTAAGCTGGATGTTTCATCACAGAAGGTTATTAGGATGGTCAAGCATGACGTCCCCTTGGTGAAGTAATGCTGACTACTCCTGATAACTTTATTGTCCTTCAAGTGCCTGGAAATGGTTACCATGATTAATTATTTCATCTCCTTCCAAGAGACTGAGGTGAAGCTCATTGTTCCCTGGGTCCTCTGTCTTGCCCCTTTTGAAAATAGGAATGACATTTGCTTTCCTGTAGTCCTCAAGCACAACTCCCAGTTGCCATGATCTTTCAAAGACTATTGAGAGTGATCCTTCAGTGACATCAGCCAGCACTTTTCTGTTCAGATAGAAAATTTTTCTAGTGTGGAATGCACTCCCAAGCCCCTATCACTTCTGGCAATACAAATGCCTAGGAAATGGACAGCTTATAAAAGTTCATTGGTGTTTTGAGCCGGGTATATTTCTAAAATTTTTAGGGGGGTTGGGTATGAATAAGAAGGGTGCTATGTTTTTTTAATGTGTACTGTTCATTTAAAAGGAATACCAAAAAATTTGTGAGAGTGTGTGCATTATTTGTGTACACACAAATAATGCACACACCTCCTTGTAAATGTGAATTTTTAACCATTTTATTTTCAACTGAGGCTGTCAGCCAGGCTGTGATGTCTTTTTCAGAATCCAGTTAACATGTATGTTTATTTAATTCACTTTTTATTACTTTTTATGTATAGAGTCCAGCTCTGAGGCATATTTGGGTTCCTAAATAGCATGTGCCAGCCCATGTGACTGGAGAGAATAAGCTTCTCTGAAAGTCACAGAGGTCTTATGCTGCCCCCAGGGCAGTTTTGACAAGTATTATGCAGTAAGGAATGGGACTCATACGTTGAATTTTAGTTCAGCAGCTCACTGAGAATGAATTTCCCTTCACTTTTGTCAGTTAAAATTCTTCTTTTTTTTCACTGTGACTACTTTATTTTTATCCCATGTGTAACTGCAGTGAAGTGTTTGTGGACGGGGCCTTCTTGTTAAATAACATGTATCTTTATTACAGTGAATCAAAACCTTAACAAAGTTTCTCAAACTGCTTTCTACCAAAAGGCAGGGGGAAGAATTACATGCAAGCAACACCCACAAACCAGTAGTCCTTACAAACTGGCACAATCACAGTTTACTTTCCTGGATGGATTGAGATAATGTCTTCCTGCCTTGCCCAGAAGTGATACGTAGGTGGGTGAATGAAGTCATGTTCTAGAAAGCATTGCCTATAGAGAAAATCCTCCACATTACTTGAATGACAAGCTGTTAGCTTATATACAGGTTATTTTTGGTTTTGAACAAATTATGTCAGAAGAAATCAGTAGGATTAATCATTAAAGAAAGACATGTTTTCAGAAGAAAAATAAAGCAAACAAATTGCATTATTATTGTTCATTGACTGGTTTTGGCTCTCAGGCAAACTATCAGTAGATGCATATGGAATGGCTACTGTCAAAATGTAGCAGCAATTAAATCCCATTAGGAGATTTCCAGAAGTCATTAACCCAAGTAGAGGGCAGTCCAGTAGCACTGACTTGCTGTTCTGTTATTAAGAATTTTCACAAAAGATGGAGTGGTCAGCATGTGATACAATGAACCCACAGAAGCTGCTGAATTTAAGTACCTTTGAGGAATCCAAGACATTATGTTTGCTATGCAGCGATGTCAGTACAAAGGAGTAAACTGCCACTGTGCTCGTGAGGAGTGAGCTGTACACAGACCCAGATGTGATTCCATAAAGGATGCCATTAGAAGAACTAGAACTTAACTTGGCTATTGCCAATAAAAGACAATAAAAAATGTTTCTATAAATACATGAACAATAAAAGGTGAGGATGAGGAAAAAGTGCAGGTACTTAATGCCTTCTTTGCTGTAGTCTTTAATAGTAAGATTAGTTTTTCTCCAAGTGTGCAGCCCTTGAGCTGGAAGACAGTGAAGGGGAGCATAATGAAACCCCCATAATAAAAGGAGAAAGACAGGGAAGACATTGTGGTGCTGGAGTGTGTCCAAAAAAAGAGCAATGAAGCCGCTGAAGGATCTGGAGTACAAGCCCTGTGAGGAGCAGCCAAGGGAGCTGGGATTGTTTAACCTGGAGAAAAGGAAGCTCAGAGGAGACCTTATTGCTCTCTACAATTAGGAGAAAGGAGATTATAGTGAGCTGGGGGTCAGTCCCCTCTCCCAAGTAACAATCAACAGGACAATAGGATATGGCCTCAAGTTGTGCCAGGTTTAGAAGAAATTTCTTCACTGAAAGAGTTGTCTAACATTAAAACAGGCTGCTCAGGGAAGCAGTTGAGTCACCATCCCCAGAAGTATTTAAAAGACATTTAGGTAGGGTACCTGCTGACAGTTCAGTGGTGCACTTGGTGGTGCTGGATTAATGGTTGAACTCGATATTAAAGGTCTTTTCAAACCTCAACCATTCTCTGATTCTACAATAGAACCTGTATACCCTGAGCTGTGTAAGATACACTGCAGAGCATTTGAAATATCCACTTCTTGCTTTAGTCCAGGAAGCTGGCACTGATGGTCCGTGAGGACAGAAAGCAAGGTGTGTAGCATTATACAGTCTTTACTCCTTTCCTTCTCAGAAAAAGTTCTAAAATTTAACTTTTAATCCCATTAAAGGAAGAGCCAAAAGGAGTTAGAAGGATAGGAAATATTTCTAGATTTAGAAATTTCCTCATCTAGAGTAGAATTTCTAGAAAATCTATTGCCTATTTATTATTTATCCCTTTATTTTAATGGGTACAGAAGGGTGGCATCAGCTGAACTCACATCATTAATCTTTATACTACTCTGAAGGAAAAGGATTGCTACATCAATTTGCTCAAGTCATTTTGATGTTAAGTCATATGTCAGATCATGAGACATGATTCCAAATGTTAGTGAAATGACCTTTCCACTGACAAATGGCACAACCTTCAACTTTCAATGGTTTTGTGGGAAGCTTTTGTCCAGCTAGTCATTTTCACATATTTGGAAATGGGAAAAAGTGCACTGTTTTTATCTGGTTTATCTATCGCATCATATGAGCTAGTTAAAAAGCACGGAGGTAATATAAATAGATATGTAACCCACATTTTGTACTCAGATTATGAACTTATTGTAGTGTATACCTTTCTTATTAATGATGATACTTTTTATAATTATAACACATATGAGTAACCTTCATATATTATGTTTGGATAACTTGTTCAAATTGAAGAGGTTAAAATGTCTCCTTGAATTTAACTTATTCTCGTCAAGCTCCTCAAAATCAGCAAAATCTACAAATGACATGAATAGTCTTTGAATCAAGCCTAAAAGTAATTGAGTAGTATATCTTAATTACTCATAATTTTCTTGGCAATGAGTCATCTCTTCCTTTAAGATTTTTTTTTTCTGGGGGACAATATATATGTAGGTCATACCTATTTGTTCTCACATGCAATATTTTTGCTTTAACATTACAGTAGGACCTGAGTTAAAAGAAATTGTTGACTCTCAGATAAGTCCATAATGACAAACCATGAGAATTATTTAACTTTCAGTGTACAATACAATTCATTTATTGCATATGATGACATGAATATGGGTTCACAAAAGAAATTTCTTTTAAGAAATCAAGAGAGAATGAAAACGAGCTTGGCTGAAGTGTTCTATGTATTTAGCCACCCCTTGTGCCCAGACAAGTTTTCTCACCTACTAAAGGTAATTGTCCAACTTTCAGTGATGAAAAGAAGAAAGGTCTGCAGCATACACACTACAGAAACAGGGAGCATTTTGGCATACTTATTATCATACTTTGTTTTGCAGATAATGAGAGCTTTGCAACCTGCTTGGGTCTTTTGTTTAAAAATTCCCACCAGAGTCTCTTGTGGCTCACCGTGGCTTTCAGTGACTGATTCCTGTGGAGCCTAAGACTGGTTTAACAGTTACTGTCAGCTGTTTCTTGTGCCTGTTGGTGCCTGTTTTGCTATCAGTGGGCACCTTGCCAAAGTTCTGATAAATCCACTGGCTTTAGGTGTCCTTCCCTTCACTCCTGTCTTTGTGGTTGCAGTTTTGATCTGCTTCTCTGTGGTTGCAATTTTGATCAGCTTCTCACTGAAGAGAACTGTCATTTTGAAGCACATCACATGATGACATAGATTAGCTTGCATTGCCCCATCCTGGCTGGAAGTGAAATGGAACTAATGACTGGCATATGGAAGCAGAATGCACAACCGTAGCAGATGAAGTGCATCAGACCTTGCTGTCCTTTGAAATTTTCAACAAGTCAATAATCAGCAGTAATTGAGATTTTTAAATTAATGTTACAGAGATGTTACAAACTAGAATAGTATTTTTTCATTTTTGATAGTTATTAATCATATCATAAATTTATTTAAGACTCTTCAGTTCTAAACACTTGCATCTTTTTCTAAAAGCCAATGCACAGCAAAAGGCAACAGACATTATATATGCAGATCAGCCAACCACAGTGGCTGTCCTTCAAATCGGGAGAAAGAAGCAGAAAATTGCTTAGCTTAATAAAAAAGTTGAAAGTCGTCCTGTCTCAGATGAACACCTGGGGTATTTTCATGTGGTTGGTTTGTTTGTTTGTCTGTCTGTTTACATATTTTCCTTAATCTGACTCAGTTTAAAGCAGAGTCTTGTAGGCCATGAGGAAAAAACTGAGGGGGGAGCTGGGGAATAGAAAAAGCTTTTCATGTATACCATTCATGTCACAGAATGTGGATGGATAACAATGTCTTGAATCTTGGAGTGTATTTCATCTAGACAATCATGACAGGGATGCAGAACACTAATGAGCAAAGTCCCAGTTTTGAAGTGGAAACTGCCCTGTGTGTAGTATAAATAGCTGAGAAACAGCCCTTCCTAGAATAATAGTTGGGAACCCTAACATACTTAGAAATACATTAGATTTGTTTTTAGAATGCTGAGTGTCGATATCAGGAATCTCTGTGTTACCAGGATTCATCTGTACCACTTTTCCCTGGATCATCCAGCAAAATCATCACTTGAAGACTCTCTTCTGGAACAGATCTCTGATCTCTTGAAGGTCTCAATATGTGGTAGTTTGATGAAATACACAAACAGGTCTTTGTGACAGCCTTAGTGCCTAGAGAGTGCTCTTATCGGAGTGCTTCACAGTCCTGCTAAGTTTCCTTCTGTTTCTGACACAATGAAACTCAAGTTCTTTTCTGTAGAGTGAAGCATCTTCAGCATAAACAAAATAAAAAAGGTAGATTAATGGGGTGGGAAAAAAAATAAAAAGCAGAGCAGCATTATCATTGCTGCTGATAGATTGTTCCCAAAGCTTTTTATGTTTTGGGGTTTTTTTCTTAGATTTTTAGGGTGTGAGGGAGTATGAGCATTTTGGAAGGCACAGAAGATTGAGAGGATGTCTCCTCGCAGCCTGAGGATTCAAGCATTATTAAGGATTCTTAAGCATTATAAGGGCAGGAAAGAGAACTTTGATCCTCAGTCCCTAGCATTTGTTATTAGCCAGGCAATTGTCTGCTCAGCATGTGCAGGCCAGATACATGAAATCCAGGTATCTTGCAGGGAATGGATGTTCCATCACAGGGACTAACCTGAAAGCACATGAAGTGGTAGTCAGCAGTTAGCATCTAAGTCTACTTTTGTGTTCAGCCCTGAACATACATGTATTTGGGTTGGTTGTTTTTCCATGTTTTCAGTATCAGAAGTAGAAATTTCAGAAGCAGTTTTTCATGCATGGTATAGGTAACCAAGTGTAGTTTTCTCTGAGAATGCACACCATTGAAGTACTTGGTTACAGAAAGATAAAGCCATGCTTTTGAACATTACTTTTGTTACTTTGATCTCAGTGTGAGACCTCAGCCTCAAATCTCTTTTTTGCTTCTGTGCTCATTTCTCTCTTTGCTTGGGAAGTGTGTTTTGCTTGGTTTTATATAATTTTCTCACAATTATATAATTTAGAAATGTCCTTTGGTTTCTGTTGTTAGTTTGGTTTCATTTTGCTTTTTTTTTTTATTATTTTTTTTTATTTTATTTTAATTGTAAAGGGATGTCTTTGTAAGAATCCATATTTCCTTTAGAGAGACAGTTTTTGTCCTGTACAGATGAGGATTCTGAAAAAACAGAGATTGTTTTTTATACAAAGCCCTATAGTTGGCAGTGGAGAACTTGAGAATCCAAACAATAATGCCCCTTGCTTTTACAAACCAGTTCCACAGTAGAGATACTAGTTCTCTTACTAGAATTGTGATAGATATGAAAGATATCACCTAATGCTCTAATCACTACCCAGTAAAAGCAAGCAGAACACAATCTGTAGGAACATGAAAGCACGTCAGTTCATTATTCAAACTATTATGTGAGGGAGAGATGTCTGTGTTAAAAGCATCTTCTACAGACTTTTCACAAATTTAATTGCTTTTTTCCAGTGCTATTAAAGGTTTAGAAAAAGTTGTTCCCCAGCTCTATTAGTCTAATAGCTCTCTCCAAAGTTTGCCTTGCTCAGTTTACATCTGAGGCTGAAATGCAGTTCTTCAAGCACACAATGTGATTTGCTATATTCATTGCATAACTAATACTTCTTTTAATATAGAGGGGTTTAACACTGACTTAGTGATATTAATGAGATCAAGATGAGTAGAAAGATATTTATTTTCTTTTAAGACTCAAAAAACCCCTTATATTTAGGAAATTGTCTTTGACAAGGGTCAGTCAAAGACAATGAGCATTTGTATTGGCTTTCATCTGCAGATTGCCATTGTGATTTATGTGATAAATTAAAATAAAGCTTTGTCCATAAGGATATGAGTAACTGGTTATAGTTACATAAAAATCATTTCTTTAAAGGAGACAACACTATAACAGATTTAATCCTGCAGAGAGACAGCATCTGCCCAATCAACACTCTTTTGACATGCTGACGAGGGGCCAGAAGAACCAGACAGCTACTGATAAGGAAAGGAGGAATGAAAAGAAACTTAAAAGATATCCCTACCTGACTCATGGACACAAAGGGACCCCCCCCACACCCTCTAACACAAAGGGAATTGTGCAAGATACTAGCCTGGAGAAGGTGTTGCAATCAACAAAACCCTGTCTGTACCAGAACAAGATTACCTTTTAAAGTAACCCTGGAGAAAATTAATATGTAACAACTTAAATTAATATGTAACAGCTTATATAACCAAAAAAGGTATAAAAAGAGGAGGTTTTAAACAGCCGGTGTGCTTTTCTGGGATACTATGTAGCTCAGGGATGCACCCAGCGTTGGAAACCCAAT
>JAWWES010000133.1:21915074-21935340 GCA_035583135.1 Lophotriccus pileatus
GGTTTCCTTTGAAACTCCGTCCAGGAATTCTGTCCAGTGGTTCTGGGTCGGAGTACCTGTGTCCCAGAACGATGCATACTGTCAGAAAACTGGCAGCTCTGGTGGCAGACACTCGGAACAACCAGGACAGAAGTTCCTGAGACAGGAATCTACAGATTAAAAAGGGCAAGAGAAAAATTGGACATGCTGAATTTGGTAAAGTACCACCAAGAAATATTTTAATCTAGGAGGATATTCCATTCGTTGGACTTGTGAGTCCCCGATGGGTATCTGAAATGTTTTTATTATGTACTAATAAATATATTCTTTCTATTTTTAATTGTATACTAATAAATATTTCTATTGATTATAATTTGATTATTTTGAGTATCTCTAATAATCTATAACAATTTATACTGTTGAAATTACATGTGAAAGACCATTCAACAGCCCTAAAAGCCACATTTTTTTTGAAGTATAGTAGGTTACAGATTAATGTGTTTGATTTGAGGGTATTTAGGAAGTCTTTGTTGCACAGAGTTGCATATTGATAGAATTAATCTGTTGTTGTGGTTTTACTCAAGCCATCAGCTAAGCCCCACACAGGTGTTCACTCACTCTCCACCAGTAGGATAGGGAAGAGAATTGGAAAGGTAAAAGTGACTGTGGATTGAGATAAAGACACTTTTATAGGCAAAGCAAAAGCAATGCACAGAGGCAAAGATAAACAAGGAATTCATTCACCACTTCCCATCAGCAGACAGGTAGTCAACCATCTCCTGGAAAGCAGGGCTCCATCACACATAATGGTTACCTGGGAAGGCAAACATCATCACTCTGAACTTTCTTTCCTTCCTACTTCTTCCCCCAGGTTTATATGCTGAGCATGACACCATATGGTATGGAATATTCCTCTGCTATGTTGGGGTCAGCTGTCCTGGTTGTGTCCCCTCCCATCTCCTTGGGGCTGCCCTGTGCAGGGCCAGGAGTTGGATTTTGATGATCCTTGTGGGTCTCTTCCGGCTCAGGATGTTCTAGTCTAGTCTAGTCTGGTCTATCTCCTTGTGCTTTGTGTTAATTCTATCCCAGCTAAAACCAGTACACCTGTGTGGGAGGAGCGCTTGAGAACCCACACAGTGGTCTCACCAGTGGAGCTCATAGTTAGAAGATAATGTTCCATGAGCCTTTTTTAAGCCCTGTTCAAAATCTACTTTGTAGTAAGTTACTGTAGTGAGATTTGTGTTTCCAAACCTTTTTTTTTTTTTTTTTTTTTTTTTTTTTTTTTTACAAACATTTTTTTTTTTTTTTTTTTTTTTTTTTTTTTATCATTATGGTCCTGTTTATGCTGACAAATTTCAATTTAGAAGTCTGGTTGTGAATAGGGATGGAGGATGACACACTTATTTATGTTCCCTTAAAAAGTGCAGTAAAGAATGAAGTATAAATTGATTTTGGAGGAGATGAAGCAAGAATAGTAGTAGAACAGAAGGGTAGGACAAACAGCAGCAGTCTCGTATTAAAAATTTGAAATTACTTGATGGAGACTAAGGCAGTGAGAAAAGGGAAAAATAAACAGCAAACTGTCTAAGGACTTTGAAGAGGAATTTTCATGAGGCTTCATTCTATATACGTTCAAATTTACATTGAGTGACAAATATTACTGATGCTAAAGATGGTCTTCATCTTAAAACGTTTAATGATATGTGCTTTTGGTATCAGATTTTTTAAAATACATAAATATTCGCACAAGGGACTCAACTCTCTCAATAGACATGGATATTAGAGCATATTATTTCTTTGAAGGGATTAATTCTCTGTCCTGTGGTGGTCAGATAGTGGTCTGAAGCAAAAGCTTTAAAGACATACAGTTTGTAATGAGGGACAACATTTTGTACAAATCCAGGTAAAATATTTAGGGAGAGGAAGTGAGAAGAAAAAAAGACCGAACTTAGGCAATGTGTCCCCATGAGTTTCTCCATGTACTGGAGCTGGTCTGCTTTTTGGGTCTTTGACTTCTTCCTTCCCCACCACTTTTTCTTTTCTAACCCTACCAACTTGTCTAAGAAAAGCGAAGTCTCTTTTCATATAAACTGTCTTCTGTGCTCATAGATCATCTTGGCCTTAATACAATTAAGTTCACCTAATCTCCACCTGGTCAGCAAAGCAATATATTGCTTTATTGAGGTTTAATAACAGGAAACTGCAGAAGTTATTTTGTATTGCCTGTCATAATATTTTTGAGATGGAAAACTTCCTGACGGTATATTGTTATTTTTCTTTTAATTTCTAGCTCAGATAGTTTGTTATTGGTTTTGCTTTTCTTTTTTCTCTTACGTCCCTTAATGTTTCACAATTTTTTCAAATAACCTAACAGCACTTAGAGACAAACATACTTCAGCCAACTCTTATTAGAACTCTTATGTTTCTTCTAAACTTTCACCTGTTTTCAGGCTTCTTTTAAATGCATCTGAAAGCCACAAGGAAACACCTTCAATTTTATTATTTTCATCTCCTGATCTCTGTAGATGATGTTGATGAGGGAGCTGTTCTTGGTGACTGCAGAAAACTGTCATAGTAAGTTAAGAACTGTTTATGTTCTGTTTTCATATCTTTGGCTCCAATACTAAGTGGCTTTGAACATCTTATTAGAATGATGTATCATTAAATGCTATCAAAGTCAGTTTGCTGCAACTTTCTGGCAGCAAAGAAAATCCAAGACACTTCCAGGATGTGCTTCCAGTGGACAGTGAGTGGCAACAGAAATAATCACCAATTATTACATATATGTATGTATTTAAGTTTCTTCCAATGTTTTACTAGATATCTTAAATTTTATTTCTTTGGAGTCTGTAACATCTGTAGATTTCAAAAGATCAGGAAGACAGGGTAAAGTTCATTGTGAATACAGTATGAATTTAACTGACCTACAGTCTGTGAGGACAGTTGTTCATAAATATCCTTTTAGAGGCTAGCCAAATATTTCCTGGTCTTCCTTTAATAACTATTATTATTATGATTATTATGCACCTAAATTATGTCAGAAGTTCAAATAGGATTAAAAGGGACATCTGCAGAGAAATATAAATGTTTTGGTGATGGTACCTGATTATTTTTAATGGAGAGGGCATTAATGTATGAACGCAGTGAGTCATACACGAGGAGGCAGACATAGCAAGTCAGTGTTAGCGTGCAGTGTGTTCCCCCTCGTTTCCATATAAACAAGTTTTCTCAGTATTGGCAACAGGTTTGCGTTTTGTTTTCTGTTTTATAGACTGAGGCTTATCTGGCCTCCATCCCCCTCTGTGAAGAGCAGACAGAAATCTCCCCGAGCTCTGACTTACCAGCAGGTCTCCCCAGGCTGTAGGGAGGCCTGCACAGTGCTAGATAAGAAAAGAGTACACTTCAAACAGTTTGGCATTAATCAGCCAGTGAGGCTTCAAGCTCGGTGTTAGAGCAAAGGAATGCAGTTCAGAGGCTCGCTTACATTAAATGAAATTAAATCAGACAGACTCACTTAATTCTTGCTTTTAAAAAGCTCTTGAAGTGCTGTTTTAAACTAGTTACTTTGTGATGCCACTGAGTGAGGCAGTTAATCTGACTCATCGGAGAGGGAAAGCGGCAGACCCCTTGGGATTCTTTCGAAAAATTGCTGGACTGGCCTTTGAAACAATTTCCTTATATCTTATTCATACCTTTTCAGCATAACATATTGTATCATCTGTTATCTTTAACTAGAAGACTTAGCTCCTCCTTTCATATCACTGCCAGGGCAATCCTTGCAAGGAATGTAGATGGGAGCGTAATTGCTCCAGGAGGCAACACAGAGTCTTTTCCTTTGCACCCACGAACTCTTGTGTGATTCAAGGTCAGTGTTAGCTTGTTTCTTAAAGGGCAGTGAACAAGCTGTCAGTGAAACTCTACTTCGTAATGCACTCCACGCTGTGCTTGGAAAAGATGTTGAAGATTTTGAGGAAATCAGTGTACAAAGATGAGAAAAAAGTCATCCTTTATCCAGTCTTCTCATTTTACGAGTCTGAAACGAGAAGAAAGTCAATATACTCTGAGGTATATTCATGATAATACATGATTTTTGAGAATCACATAGTTGACAAGTAAAAAAAAGTCTAGAGTCTAAATAGAATGTGCCTTAGAAAATCCTGTATTTATAGACACTATTCCAAAATGGTTTCTTACTAAGGATCTCTTTACTAATTAAGTGATTAGCCAATCAGAGCAATCAATTTATGCTAATGATAGGGCTAATAGTGAATTCCCAACTGGGGTTTAAATCCGTGGCTGTAAGCTCAGAAACATCTGTTCTAATGATTAAACCATTTGCTCTGTATATATCTGGTTCTATCTCCATCAGCTAAACCAATGATAACTTAACTGTAGCTCTTTCACCCTAGGCAGAAAGTAAAGGATCTAATAAAAAATCCTGTACTGACAAAGTCTTCATAGGTATATATTTTTGTCACCGCCCTCTTTGAACTATGCTGAAGCAAAAGCAGGTCTGGAGTCCTTAGAACTGTATCCTTTCCTCCAGCAGAAACACAGGTCACCTACCAAAATTATGAAGGCTCAAACTAAGCACTGAAGCCTTTCTCGACCTTGTTATACTTGCCATTGATGTATGTTTTTGCATTTATAAGATAATAGCTTTAAATACAAATAGTCAGGGGATTTGTGGAGGTGGAAGAAACGTCAATAGGATGACGGAGGAGTTCTATGTGAGTGAGAGAAAAAAGGTCTTTAAATAAGCAGTCGACATCAGATTTTTATGGCCCTCACCTCACCACTTCAGAAATCAAAATAAATGAACATTTATAATTCTATGAAGTGAAAGCAACACTTTTTATCTATTTGAAGGCCAAATCTAGATCTTGTCCTCCCATCTGGCTCCTTCTTCTAGTTAATATATTTAGCGTTCTTTTAAAAATGAAGCTACATAAAATAGGAGTATATATAGAAGACTATATATAAGATAATTGCTTATATATGAGGTCCCATCTGTCTTGGAGATTTATGCCATTCACTTAAGCAATGTTTACTGGCATTTGTAATATCAAGTGGGATTGGTTGGTTAAGTCTACATTCAAACAGTTCTTAGTTTTCATTGCAGAGGCTTTTTTAGAAAGTGTTAGGTCACTGTCCCGTTCTGACACATTGTTTTCAACTTAGAGCTATTGAAAAAAGGTGCTGTTGCCAGAAGAAAAATGGGGTTTGGAATGCTGTGTTAATAGAAAGTGATTTGCCCTCAGAATGTGATTTGATTTATGCTAATACCTTTTTTTTTTTTTTTCTTTTTAAGTAATGAACTGCTATGCGGAAGAGGGAAATCATGAATTAAATAAATAAAAAAAAAGGAAAAAAAATCTCTAATCCTGAAAGAAAAAATACTTTACTTTCCAAGAGTGTCCTCCTCTGATGTCACCTAGAGGAGAGGAGCAGGCAGCTATAGTATTGTGGGCCTACTGTGTTTGGTTTGGCTGCCTGGCATTAAAAGAGACCTGAGAATGAGAATTGAGTATATTAAGATGACTGCCTCCTTTCATCCAGAAAGGCCCATTATCATCTGGTTTTCAACTAAGCAATGTTAGTTTTTTAATATCTTTATTTCAAAAATAAAATGAAAATAAAATAAAAGTTCATCAGGAGGACTGAGGGATGAGAAGACTGATGGAGAACCACAAAGTGAAAGAAGAGGGAAGAAGTTCCAGTGAAGACAAGGAAAATGTGGCAGAAAAAGTGTAATAGAAGTGATGGGAAGAGAAGAGACAAGCAGCAGAATTTGTGGGTTGGGAAGAGGGCTTCTTTGTCTCTGTTTTTTGAGTGAAAATTGCCATGTGATTAGTAAGCAGAACTGAAAGAAAAATCTGGTAGGGTCAGAGAATGAAGGACAAGCAGGCTTGGACAAATGGTAGTACATTAAGCATTTTGTCCTGTCCAGTCATTTTTCCAGATTTAGTGTCACAAATTGGAAAACAGAGACCAAAGACAATTTCATGTCAGACTTGTGCAGCACTACAACAAGCTGAGCAAAAGGAAACATATTTATAAAAGGAGAGCAAGACGTGGCAGAGTGCAGTGCTCCATACAACAATATATGAAAGAGTGCTAATTTGCTTCCATGGCAATCATCTGATTGCTTGCCTATCCTGCAGAGGAGAGAAGCAAGGATTTTTGCTTTCCTTCCCTCCTCTCCCCTTTCCCCCCGTCCTTATTTCCCATTCAGTCATCTGTTCTGCAGGGTGAGATTCCCTTCAGTCAAGAATGACCCACCATTGCCAATTCCAGTCTTCTGGGAGATGATCTTGCATTGGGCAGCTGTCTTCCCAAAGACAGTGGCATCACCTTCCTAAAAATCTCCTACTCTGCTATTCTCAAGGCTGCAAGCTTGAGTTTGTCCCAAAAACCAATCATCCAGTTGTCACTCAGTGTGCTATCACCATATGCTAACTTGATGGGAAGCTGTCTTCAAAGCAAACGTGATTGTCCACCCTACCACTCCATGACTGTGTGGGTGCATATGTGCAACCATGCAGGTGGTGTCTGTGTGTGTATGCAGAGAAGCAGAGTTAGCATGAAATGATTCAACCTTCAAACAACAGGGACACTGTGTTAGTCACATATGCTGTGTGAAACCTGGCAGCATTTAACATTTTCCATTTTTACTTATAGAGGATCCAAAGGCCCATGGGTCATTAAAAAAAAAAATTAAAAAAAAAAAAAAAGGCACATCACAAAACCACAAGTAAAATAAGCATGTCCGTGTGTGTTATTGGGGTCAGTCCGATAATTTCGGACATGATATTTGTGTAAGTGGAAAGTGATTTATTCACATCTAGCCATTGTCATTTTCAGCAACCGGATGAGCTACATCTGGAGGCAGAAATATGATAAAGATTCCCCTGATACTGGGTAGTCTGTGAGAGTAGAAACTGTTTTAGAGCATTTAAATGACAATCTTTTTCAAAGTTGTTAGCTACTAAATCAGCTTAATGGGCATGCTCCAAAGCTCTACTGGGAATTGTCCTTCTCTCTCTCTCTTTTTTTTTTTTTAAGGCACAATGACACAAATCTTTCTTTAAAAAAGTATGACAACACAAGTGAATAGTAACATACTCCAACAATCATATTTTGCAATTCCCTTGTGTCACACTGTGGACACTTAATTCAGTGGCACTATTCACATCAGTGAGGCAGGGACAATAATGGAAAGAAAGTGTAAAAACACCATTTAGGCTTCTGTCTGGAAACTGAAGGGCAAATCTCCCAAGGCTCTCTGTAGAAATAGAAAACTTTGCCAGGTTTTTTTCTTATGTTGGATCCAGAATCACTTCTTGTATAATATCTTCTTCCAAAAGACAAGACCAGTAACAAGCATTCTTTCTCTGTGACTTGAGAAGTAAGACAAAATTATAAAATGTTGTTCTCTTTCACCTTTTGTGAAGTGAATGGATCAGGACAGATGTCTTGTTTTGTGTCTGTATATACTTATCTGCCATTCTGCCATGGGAATGGTGCTCCTGAATGAATTCCCAAAACAGGTATGTGGTACGTCTACCAGGAAAAGACACCACCTCTGTTCACAAATCTACTTGTTTTCTTTCCTTACGAGCTTAGAGTAACATTATTGGTGTTGCTTGAAAGAGTCTCTGCTTTTTGAAATGTGTACACACAAGAAAACGAAATTATCAAGCTCAGTTTTCTTGTACATTGGACAAGTTGTAGCTGGAAGGTAGGGATTTTTTTTGGTTGGTTGTCAGAATAGGATTTTAAATAATGACTTTAACTAAAATCCTATCCCTGAATGGGATTTGAACTAGTGACTATTACCAAGAAGAGGATGAGCTCTGTATCTCAAGATGTTCTCGCATGGAAGGGGTTCCCTTTCCTGATGTTAGCTTCTGTCTGCAAGAAGTAATAATAAAAATAGTTGTTGCTGTTGAACTACATTGTTCAGTGTCAGTTCGGCGGTTACTGAATTTAACATCAATTGTTAAAAAATAGAGAAATAAGGAACATAAAAGTTCTAAAGTTAAAAATAATCCTAATGTCTTCAATTACTCAACTGTCAATGAAAATTCTAGTTATATCACTGAAACAAAGAAAATGTATTACTATAAATAAAAGAAGGTCTAAGCAATATCTCACCTATTCCAAAAAACACTTTAAATCTAGAGATTTGTTTCTTTTTTATTTTGCTTTGCTTTCAACATTGATATTGTATGATTGGAAAGAAATGTACCCCTTTTTTATTACATAATTTCCCCTATGAAAATTGGTTTATATGCATACATATTCTAGAGCTGTACAGTTGTGGCCAGTTATTGAAGCCCAATTGCCTGATTTTGACAAATGTACATGGTTGTTTGGACTATTGTACAGTGCACAAGTACCTATGAAGCAGTTGTGTGTGATTAGCTCACTTGCCATGTTTTCGCAGACTGGTAATCATGATGTGCAAATGAGGTAGCAGAGGACATAAATCAGAGGTGCATGTATATACAGGTAGCATAGTTGCACCCTCTCCTTAATTATGATCTTTGTAAGAAGTGCTGGCAATGGTCTGAAGTCAGCCAAGGGCTGATTTTTATGTATAAGGTTTGCAAACAGCAGTGCAAAGGCAGTGTCAGAAAAGCTGATGTTTGTAGCTCCTACAGTGGTGGTATGTGATTATAGCCAAGTGAGGAAAATATAGTGAAGCCTTACTGATGCTTGCTGCATCCTCCTAAAAGGTTAGCTTCTGTAACAGTAGAAGCATGAGGGTAAAGGTAAAGGAAGTGAACTGGACACCAGAAGAGAATATTGTGGCTCAGAGTTTACTGCATTTGGAAATTTGGACTTCTTTCTGGCAGTGAAGCGGAATGTGATTCTTCACATAGCACCAGGATATATACACTTAAAATGCTGTAAAAATGCATAGAAATCCTGAATGACAGGAATTTTGAAGGAGAATTTGCAGTGAAAGCAGTCATTTAATTGAACAGAGGTTGAGCAGGTAGGAGCTTTTCATTTAGTCTAAGATTCTTTTCTAAACCTCTACTTTGAAAAGGCATATAGCTGTTGCCTGTCAACTAAATTGGACTAGTGTTTTGACGCCACACATTTTTATGCACCAGTGGAGCGGAAATGAAAGCTGTCAATATTAAGCTTGGCCATACAGGTGTACGCCCACTTACATTCTAATCTTTATAAAAACCTATTCCGTACTTCACTGCTGCAGGGTGAAACCAGTGACAGAAAACTTATGAGCCTTCCAGAGCCTGTGTGCTACAACTCGCATTCTTCTATTCAGGGAAGAAATTCTATTTTGTTTTATATTCTAAGAAGAGAGGAAAAAAAGAGTTCAAATACTAAACGTATTCAGTGTTCCTGTCAGTGTCAGACTTCTGCACTGGAGGACTTTCGTGTGACAAGAAATCAAAAGCTATTGTTCTCTGGCAGTCCTGCCTGTCGTTCAATGAAAGAGAAAAGAATGTAGAAAGTGGCAACTTCTGCAACTGTGGAAATGATGCATCTCGTTGGCAGTAGACTTGTGGCTGGGATTCAACGTGTGAACCAAAGCTGGGCCTAGCCAACACTTAGAATGTTTGTTTAGGTATGTTATATATACTGGAAACATATGGTCCTTGTAGTTTATTGCTTTCCGAAGGGACTGGCTTGTACTCTTCCAGAATTAGATGAAAGCATATGAAAAAGATCACAGAGGAACACAGATTGTGACAGACAACCACAAATCTGTGATTGACACAGATGTACCACAGGATGTATGAAATGCACCTTCCCTCCATAAATCACTAGAGTTTAATCTACTAAACTTTCCTCTTAAAGACATATGTATTTGCAAATGCAATCACCATGGGATTTAGTGGTTATTATTGCATTATTTGCACAGAGCAGACTTGAAGTACCTCAAGCATTTCATTTTCATGTGCTTAATGTTATCATATGTGGCACTTGGAAGGCAAGTGAAGCTCTTCCAATTTCGTAGTAGAAGCTTTTCTTTCAGTAATATTTCTAGCCCTTTAATGTTACTAGATGTCAGTCTTAGAAATGCCTTCAGTTTAAAAAAAGGTAATATTTTTAGGGGGGTGTAGGAGCACAAAACAATTCTTAGTGTGAGTGATATCGTTAAGAGGTTATTTCAAAGACGTTGTTTTGAATTTCTGCATTGTCCCTACCCTAGGGATTATGTACAAGAGAGGATCTTAAAGGGGCTCAGTGTTGAGTACATGGGCATGCCTATTTGTATGGACACAGTTGGCCTGCCAGACGTTTGTCCAAATCCACGGTAACTCTGCAACTTGAGGTTTAAATGAATAATTACCTGGCTGAACGAGGCCTTTTCAACAGGTGTGTTTGATAATTAAATGTTTTATTTTTTTCTTAGTAATATGATTCAAACAACTCTGGCAAATTACCATGTTAAATTACGTGATTCCAAATCTGGCAACCAGTTTTATCACCTGCAAGTGACTGTTTTTCCAGTACATGCTCACATTCATGCTATGCACTCACCACGGAGCTTGTTCTAGTTAAGATCCTATTAGCTGAATTACTTTGTGGCAAAATTATGAACATCACTATGATTACAGGGACCAACCATCTCCCTATTAATTTCTGCAGAACACTAGCTCTGAGCATCAAAGCTACCATAGCAATTAGATAGAAATTGGGTTGCTGCACTGTACTGACGAGCAGCACTATGAATAGCACAGGTGTGAATACCTGCTCTCGAGGGGAAAGTCAAACAAGGCAGAAGGGGGGTCTCCATGGGTCACACATGGGCTGACTGAAGGGACCGGTAATTTTAGCTACTTTCTGAGTAAATGAAATCAGGCAAATGGTGGGGTGGATTTCATAGCTTTTCAGGATGCTTCTCTGTCATAATTTGCAGCATGTATGTAAACACCTCTTAAAATGCCTTCACTGATCTAAGAGGTAAACTCTGCCCTACAGAGGCAAACATGTGTGCAGCCCCATTGGAAGTGATGGTGGTTGTGAGAGTGGCATCCAAGGGCTAAATTTGGCCTGACATGTAATAACTGACATAACTACACCTGGGATAAAAGTGTTAGGAATACAAAATGCATCACTCTGGTAATTCCATCTCGCTTTTTCTGCTTCCCTACTGTCAGAATACCTGCTGGAGTGGGAATGCACTTGACACAGAGCAGATAAATAATGTTGTTCTCTTAAATGAGCTATTTAGAGTGCCTTATTATGTTGTTGGGGAATTTTTGTTTGTTTTTTTTTTTGTTTATTGAGAAATGTTGGACCAAATGATACTGGAGGACCCTTACAACCTGATATTCTATGATTCTGTGATTGTGGTGTTAGATGATCATGTTCCATCCCTATATCACTCATCACCTTGTTTCTTAGTTTGCTGTAATCTACAATTTTAAATATATTTCTTTTCCAGATCTTTAATTAGGGAACTGCTTATTGCAGCTCTACAATTAGGGAGCTCTATCTTGTCTGAGTAGGAATGCAGGGAAAAAATGTGGAAAGGATATTTCCTAATTTTATCAGTCTGCATTACTATATATTTTTTCTATTAAATTGTAATTTTGAGAACAGTAGTTTTTAATTTTTCCTATAAGTCAGGAAGTATGATAATTTTCACAAGAGCATTTGAAGTTAAACAGATTATTACAAATAAGTAACAGCAACTGTTATCTGCTGGTTTTAATCATGGTATAATGACAGAAAGGTTAAAAAAAAATAACCTCAAGCCCTGATACAGGCAAGCAAAGATACACAGCAAAGAAGCATAACATGTTTGTGTTTTGTATTAGATCAGTTACTGTACAGAATTGGTGTTTTAACTCAGATTTGTACTGCTGATAACTGAATACCTTATATTGAGCATTTTGCACATGGCAGCTGCCTTCAAGGACAAACACAAAGGCTTGTCACAGGTCTCAGCACGCTGATGTAATGCTGCAAAAAACGTCAGGAAATTGTGAAGAAATAAATAACTTGAGCACCATCATTATGATAGTTAATGGCTTTAGGGATGGCACTAAAGCAGACAATATGGTCAGAATGAAGTCTCCATCTGTGTCGCTGCTGTCAAGGGAAATAGTTTTACATCATTTCTTATCTCTCTTTTGGTCCCTGTGACAAGTAGTCCATGAGGTGTTCAGACCCTGCAATGAACTGACTAATGAAAGATGATAGGATGGGAATTGATAAGTGAATTTACGTTGACTGTAAACCCTGCAACGTCAGATGGCAACTCCTCCTCTTATCCATTTTATAATCTTTCTTTTAGTATGGTGGCCCTGAAAACCTTCACAAACAATTCTGAAATGTCATTTTCACAGTGATTCAGAAGTGATCAGAAAGGCAACCAAAATGACATAGAGAGCAGGGATAAATTAATGGGCTGTCAAAAAAGTATTCTCACTTGGAAGGATTTCAGGCTTCTCTCAGATCTGATGTTAACCCAGAAAAATCTTGACAAAACTGAATTCTATTAATTTTCAATGGTAAAGTTGGAGTTGCTTGTTGAAAGTTTTGCAATATACTTTTAGCTCATAACTAGATGGTTTTTATTTATTCCCCATTCTGGTGACAAGCAAACCCTAACATAGTTCTGATGGCTGATCCCAGAGAGAGGTCAAGAGGGTTATTCATGTGAGTGAAGTAATATGCAAGCTTAAATGTGAGCACAGTGGGAGACAGAGTTTAATGATCTGGTTCAATTTGAGTAAGAACTTTAAATGATCATTTGAAATAGTCCAAGCTGTCTGAAACAAAAAGCACAGCTAATTAAACAAACATCCCTTGACAAGCAACCCTCGCCTCCCAGCCTCAACAGGGTTGTATTGCAAGGTTGCTCGTATGTCTAAAAATCTCTGCCTAAAAGATATTTTGGAAGTAAGTTGTTATCACAGGTTCAGGCCTCAATTACTGAATAGAGAAGCAAAACAAAGTCTCATCAAGCAAGAAGACACAACAACTTTTTAAAATTAGCTTTATATTTTTAAAAACTTTCAGGCAGTCTAACTTGGTGCATTTTGTTCCAATCCCACTTTTGTGGTTTGAGAATGTAACTCATGATTATTCCATTTTACAAAGACCACCCTCATGAGTATATAAAGGTAGTAGAGCCTGATTCTGTTTTTGAACTGACTTGATTGCCTCAAGAAGAGATGGCTTAATCTTTCCTCTTCTTCTAGAATCTGTGTTTTAGCTTCATGTATTACTAACTTGCATCACTTTATTCTCTTAAGTTTCATGCTGTCTAATGTTGTGTCCTACATGCTATGCAATATTCGGGCTCAGAGCCAATGTCACTGCAGTATAGCAAAGAGCTCACGTCCTTCTAAATCCTTAAGCCTGGTTGGTTGGGTAAACTCTGATTAGGTGCTTAACAGTTTGAAAATTGGGCATGATATCTGAGCCCTGAATCATACCTTAACTCTGTATTAACTCCAGTTATGAGAAGGAGAACCAAGCTTGAATTCATGTGGATTGTGTATGGGTTAAGTTCCTGTATGGGTTAAGTTCCTGTCTAGAGTGACTCTGGAGAGAACAGAGAAAACTAGTTAAGACTTGACAGATGCATAGCATTTTATAACACACAGTGACACAAGTCCTATCAAGTATGATCAAACAAGTATCAGATTCTAGGGTTTCATAAATATAGGTATGAAACTGTTCACCTTGATCTAGGTCACCTAATTGAACCTAATTTGAAAAGGTGGCTCATTAGCAATTTTTTCAACAAAGAAAGTTCTAAGTGTGAGGAGAGCCAAATGCTGAGGAAATGTCTAAGCTTCTCTTACTTGTTTGTTGTTGGTGTGGAGGAGACAAATTGAGACAAGAAAAAAGATACTTGTAAACTTGAAAGCTTAAACAGCCTCTTTTATCATTTGCTATGATTCAATTCATATTAGCTAAGGTTTTTCAGGTAAAGAACCAGAGCTAGATCTTTGTGATAAATTATTATTATTACTATCACTATTGCTATTATTATTAAATTGTGAAAGTGAAAATTAAGAGAAGTAAATGTTGTCCTGAAATTACTTTGCTGGGGAAAAAAAAAAGAAAAAAAAAAGAAGAAAGAAATTCATATTTATTATATTGAGGCAGCAAAAAAGAAGTACTTTGGAAAATGTTAAGCTAGAATAATTCAGATTAATGGAGATTTTTCTCATTTTTGGGGCTGAGGAGAGCTGGGAATGTGTGCATATATTCTGAACTCCTGGACTAGAGTTTTTTAGAAGGTACTAGTTCTCTGTAAATGAAAATCAGCTCCCTCCTTGGCTCTACAAATAGAATAAGGGAGTAGGAGTTTATAGTCTCCCAAACCTTGTATTTTTGGGAGAATGAGTCAGTCCTCCTACAGATGTCAAAACAATTAGCTATGAGGGTTTTACAGGAAATTTTCTAGAAAATAAAGACTGTATGTTTTGTATAGACATGGAGAATTAGTTTGCACACTTACACATACGGTTTGACTGACCACAACAGTGCATTGAAATAATTAAGGAATACAGGTAGGAGTTATTTCTATCTCTGAAATAAATGAGGCTGTAAGTTGTTCCTCAGCTGAGTCTGTTACATGTTCTATTCAAAGAAAGCAATGCTTAAGTCAGACCTGACAAATTTAAAGCAACTTCTTTGTGCCGCTTGAAGCTCGTCTCTTGCAATATGTTTAAATGTGTGCTTTGTCTCAGTTTAAAATGTATTCCTTCCACAATGGCCAGTCTGGAAGGCAGCAAATAACAAATTATGTAAACATGGAAGTTTACAACCAGATTGGGACACCACCACCATGACCACAAAGCTGCTACACCACCTCCTTGTTCTGTCAGTTCAAATGTTGAATCACTCTTTTGTGAAGAAATTCCTTTCTAATGTCTAATCTGAGCTTCTACTGGTGCAGCTTGAGACTATGTCCTCTCATCCTGGGAGAAGTCTGGGAGAAGGCACTGAACCTCACCTGGCTACAGGTAGTTGTAGAGGGTGATAAGGTTTCCCCTGAGCCTCCTCTTCTCCAGGCTGAACACCCCTAACTTTCCCAGCCATTCTGATAGGACTTGTGCTCCAGACCCTTCACCAGACTCACTGCCCTTCTCTGGACTCACTTCAGCACCTCAGTGTCCTTCCTGAATTGAGGGGATAATAAGCATAGCCTATATGCATTTTTTTTAACTGCTCTGTATTGGTTAGAATATTTTGTTTGGTATTGAGTAATAAAAAATATCAGTATTTTTAGATAGACAAAAAAAAAAAAGGGAAAAAATTTCACATAGTGATGTTGGAAATGATTAACACAGAAGATTACGGTAAGATTGAAAGATTCTCAGGGGAAAACAAAACAAAACAGAAACCAAAGGAGTATATATTCAAAGAGGAAACAATTGATTTTCTATAAGGTTGGGTTTTCCTTGTGATGAAAAATTGTCTTTAAAGGAAACCAGAAAAAGAAGGGATCTAAATGCGTTTCACGGATTATGTTTTTCTGACAGAAAATGGAATGGTTCTGGTTTAGGTTCGTCAAAGTAAAGATATTATTTTATTTTCTCCTACTTAATGTTACTCTAGTGCTTTCTTTAAAAGATATTTTTTATTGTTTTCATATACAAGTAGAAATACATTGGTGACATATTTGACTTTTTCAAGAAAATAATAAACATCTTGTTAGCTACTTTTTTCTATATCCATTTTGGTATCTGTGAAAGAGATTAAAGATGTTCTCTTTAATTTATAAAGCCTTTGGGCACTGAAATATAGCATAATTAATTTTAATTTTTTAACTCAATACGAAAACAAAACAGCTTTAATAGAATGGTTAGCAGATCTTACATGGGTTTATACCTTCTGACTGAACTGTGATTTTTTTTTTTTTTTTCAGTGATGTGCTTAAACTTGATCTGGTTTCCAACATCTATTATTCAACTTTGACACACGAAAATAGAATGCTCTACCAAAAAAGTTCCTCACATACATTTTGACTTCTTCATTCCTGTAATGTATTGATTTTGAAAGCCAACTTCTCTCAAGGTCATGGATTTAAAAAAAAAAAAAAACCCAAAATAAAAGTTCCCAACAACAACAACAACAACAAACCCCAAAACAAACCCAGCAAGATCCAAGCAATAGCTGGCTCAGGTTTGTTTTTACTGGGTTATGCACTAAGTCTTGTGTAGGCTTTATTTGTTTTAAATTTCGTGTCTAACAATTTCTTAGCCAAACAACCTTGACAGTGTCCCTTTAACTTATTCATAGCAACACGCAGAGACATCACAGGGAATTTATTTACATCTCTAAGTATTTCAGAGGCCTGCAGCTTCTCCACAAAAATCTTCTGTGCTGAACTTCAGAATCAGCTTTGCTGTCCCTTTGGATTGATTGATTGATGGGCCTGTGAGCCCAGTTACTCTTCTGACAAGCTGCACTCGAAGGAGCTTAGTCTGAGTAAATAAACAGGTCAGTGAAGTGAGAAGTATGTAGATTTGTAGTATGCTTTCTGCAAGCAGACTATTGTTTTGTCACAAGATTACCTAGAGTACATCAGATTGCCTTTTGTTGGGACTGGACATGACTTAACCTTGCACAATGGAACAGAGAGAACTGTTTCTGATGGCTTTGAAATGAGCTTGCACTACCCAAACTATTAAATGATAGTTAATACAAGACTGAGAACTAATTTGAATTCATGAACTCATGAGGCATTATTTAGATGTAAGTTTTTTCATTAGCATTTATATTTGCCAAGCATCTCTTTTTGCTTTTCATGTGTACTACAGACAGGTTCTATTTCTTTTTGTGTCAGCAATCATTGGCATCATGGTTAGTACTAATCTTGGACTCATAATGACTCTTTCCATCTTTAAGTCCTCTCTGAGCAGTCTGGAATCTTTGACTGGAATGATCTGTGAGCTCCTTTTAGGCAGTGCCATAAAAATGTAAAAGTCCTGCTGTGCTTAATTAAAAAAGAAGCATCAGTATCTCTTATGTACAACTAATGGCATTTTCTTTTAAATTGGGAGGAAGATATAGCAAGTCTGGTCCAGATCCTCAGCTGATAATTTACATTTATTAACGGTCTGGCATAGGGAGTCTGACTATGGAATTATGATTGCATTTTTTTTTTAGTTAATGCACACAGTTTGAATTAGGTACTTCAGTCACTGCACTGTGTTTCAGTAATGAACATCATCATTGATAACTACGAATTACAGCTCCAAATAAAAGATGGGCACATTCATATCCTTCTTCAGGCTTTATTAAATTTTTCTGACATTTAGAAAACGCAGTTTGCTTTCCTACTGTTATGCATTAGAGTTTTAGGAGAACTCCAATGGGATATATTTGCACTGTGCATAATCATGGTTTGGGGAGCAATATATTCAGGGAATTGCTTTAGAAGTAATTCTTCTGAATGATATCTTTCAAATGAGGGTGTGCCTGCACTGTGCATGTCAAAGCTAGAGCTTCACTTTTTCTTCTGTCATTCCCAGAATTACTCTTTTCCTAAAGCATGCAGCACTCTGAATTTTCCATAGCATTTGCCTTCTCTGCTCAGGGCTGATTACATTTCAGTGAGATGTCCTCATAGTATAAGAAAGCACTTTGGGAGATAAGATGCTGTAGAAATATAAACAAATAGGGGAATTTCTAAGCACTTGACCCATTGTTTGGGGTGTGCAGGGGACTCTGATTCTGGCTAAAGCAGGCAATGGGAGATGCAGTTTAAAGTTGATTATCACTGATAAAGGAGAATAACTGAAGTTAAAACATAATTTGCTGAACTTTTACAATTTCTTTTGGCTAAAAGGCTTCTAGAGGGGTGGTGTGATCACAACTAGAAAAAGTCCAGGTGTTACTTGAGATTGTTTTAAGGCTGCCACCTGGTCAAAGGGTCAAGAAATTACAAGATCACCAGGCTATATCTTCTGTTCTTTTTTGAACGAGAGAATCTGTATCAATGAAAAGATTGTTATGTGAAAAATAGTGAATTTAACCATTTACATACACAAAAGAGAACTGGATGAATCTTGAGAAGTTATCTGATTTACTACCTCTGCCTCAGAATAATGTCAGATGTGTGTCAGATACTGACAGATGCTTGTCCTACATTTTATTTGAAATGCATGATAATGGAGGCTCTATATTTCCCTTGGATCAGCTCTTCCATTGGTTCACCATCTTTGTCTGTAGAAAGCTTTCCTGAAAACGTCTTCTTTTCTGAAATTCAAATCCTTTTTGCACTATATTCTGTCCTTCATAATATCTAGAGCAATCCATTCCCTTTTGTTTTTTGTAATAGTCCTTTACAGTCTTTTAATATTCTTCCTTTCATGCTTTGCATTTCTGGACTAAAAGCCAATTTTTTTAGATCTTCCTCGTGGATTCACATTCTCTAGGCCTTTGTATACTTTGTTTGCCCCTCTCTGAGTCACCCTCTGTGCATGTGCATCCTTCTTGTAGAGTGTGCCCAAAGCAAGGCACAGTGCTTAAATTTAGCACTGCTTGTGCTGTATGGTGCAATCAGTCCCATCAAGTTTCTTGCAGCTTTTTGCATTCACACAGCCAGTGATGGTGTTTGTCTCACACCATGGACTGACAGTGTTGATGTAGGTTCAGCTAATACCCCACTATGTTGCTGCATTGTTCTTCCCCCTCAGCTGATAATTTCTTCCCAAATATATACCCAAATGGTCCAATTTGAACTGAATTCTGTTTTCTCCCCAACCCATTTATTTTGTTTCTCAGCGATGCAAATCCTGTCCTGCAGAATGGGCATTGTTGCTTAATGTGGCACTATGTGCAAGCTCAATATTCTACCATTACGTTATTTAAAGAGAAAATGAGAAAAAAACCCCTTTGAATTTGGCAGCAATAGATTGAACAGGTGAGGTTGACTGTTGAACACCAGCGGTAGCTCAGCCTGCCAGTCTATTTAAACAACTGAGTAAATCAGCTGCTGCTGAGCTTGGGGAGAAGGGAAGCAGCCAAGTGTGCAAGCCCAGTCTGCTCTTGCAACTTCAGTGTGATGGTATAGAAAAGAAAATGCACAAGAGAAGGCAAGGAGATATTTATGGCTTTTCATTAGAATCAAATTCAATCTTATTAGGGTGATAATAATGAAAATAGATAATATTTTGCACTCATTTGGACATAAAATTAATTAACCCACTGAAAAATATATGAATAAGAGGATTGTAGAGAGATACTGAACTGTAAGGATAAACCATAAATTACAGCTGAAGTAAATTTTACTTAGTGAAAATAAAGGATTGCGGTACTCATTTTTTAAGGCAATGGCCTTAGTTATAACTGGAGTTAACTTGTTAATTAAAATACCTTTGAGAAAATTTTACATTATCACAGTTTAAAATGTCTATTTTTTTCCTGGTTTCTTAGGTATTTCTCTGAGTTTGCATTAGGAAAGGAATCTGCTGGTATTTTATTTGCTCATTGTAGGGACAATAAATATAGCAACTTCTCAAACAATAAAAATATCACTTAGTAAAGAAGAGGTTGTTAATACACAAATCAACAAACATTATTGACAGTGTGTTATAGAATAAATCATAATTTGGAAAAACTGCTCCCACTCATTAGAATTAGAACGATTTTTTTGCTTCTCTCATGAAGCGTATGCAAGGTTTACTATGGGGTTTTGCCATCTGCCCTCAGAGAGTGGCATCATAGAGTTGTTCTGGCCAACCTGAGCTGTTTTTCTCCTTCTCTCTACCAGAACTCCTACTCCTTTCTATTGGAGGAGGAGGGGAGGAACCTCACAGAAGCATTGACTGCTTGGCATGCAGGCATATCAGTGCAGCCCAGGCTGTGGTGATCTTTTTTACTTGTGAGAATAGGGGGCACTGGTGCAGACCCAGGATCTGTTCAATCCAGTTAGTGATCTCTAACAGTAGCCATAAGGAGGCACTGATAGAAAAGTAGTAATCGGGCAATAATGTACACTTTTCTGATTCTCTTCAAATCTCCGTGTTCAGCTGAGAAATTTTCTGGCCTTTTTGTTGCTCAATTTGTAGTCTGCTCTGGATCTTTCTTCTTCTTACTTCTGCATTCTTTCCCTGACCTCTGTGAATTGCACCTGCACTGTCCTGTCGTAGAGATCTACTGCCTGATGCATGAAACAATCTCCTTCTGTTTGTTTTCAGTCTGTTCCTCCTGCCTTTTTAGGCAGCCTGTATTTTATCCAAACTTTATAGATTTCTATATCTCCAAAACATTCATCATTCATGCCTTGTATGGAAGCTGTTCATTACATTTGACAATAGTTTTAAAA
>JAWWES010000133.1:21955126-21966849 GCA_035583135.1 Lophotriccus pileatus
AATATGTTCCAAATGTGAGTCATCAAGGCAATACTGTCAGGCTAAAAGGAAATTTGTGCTTTCTGAGTGGCTGGCTGTTTTTAAAGTCCTATTGCTCAGTTTTAAAGAAACGTGCAGGTCAGTAGGAGTTAAGAGTGAGTTATGCAGAGAAAGAGGATAGCAAGGAGCATGATTGTCCTTTAAAGTTTCAAATCCTTAGTTAAGGAGCAGAAACGTTAAATTATAGATTATGCTGGCTTTTTAAATGTGTGGTTTCCCTTAGTTTCAACTTCTTACTCAGAACTTATTTTTAGACTGTGATGACTGAAAAGACCATTTTTTAATCAAATAGCCCAACTTTGTACTTACACAGACCTTTCCTGAGTTAATTCCCATCTTAGTTAAATAAAGGAACTCTTTTAGAGTAACTTGCAATCCTGTTGCTAACATTTCCAAATTGAGTCTAGCATAGATCATTTTAAAATTGTTTCAATAATTAGTAGAAATGTCAACTTCAATTCTACTCCATTTCTGACATTTACTTCTAGATATTGTTATATTATTACCAAAGTTTTCTTTCCTATTGCATGAAGAGTCAGATCAAGTTATCCCTTAACCTCTTTGATGAACTAAATACATGACTGTCCTGGAGTTTAAAGGCTTACTTTCCAATCCTGTAATGATTCTCACTGATTTTCTCTGAACCCTCTCCAATTTATCAACATCCCTGATGAATCATGAACGCCATATTTCAGCATAAACTCACAAACATGAAGCTCTAGTGCCAAATCCAGAATTAATATAATTCCCTTCTGCTTGCCTGCAGACTGGTTGCCCACAGAAATCCTCCTGCTTATTCTTCCGGGGACTGTACTGACTACTTTGGATGAAGCATCACACGAGGCACTCATGCACCATTAGTTATCCACTATCGTTCCTAAATGCTTTTAGAGCCCCTGAAGTAAACTGCCCTGTTCCTATAGGTGTGTCCTACACTTTTTATTCCTGGATGTAATCCTTTACATGTAGCTGATGTGTTTACATGTAGCTGGATGTGTTACACTACTAAGGGTTTGCTCAGGTAATTTTCTGCTGCATCAGCCATTTTATCACTTCTGCATCAACGACAGTGAAGATTATGATTTTGTGTGGTCCTTGAGATCATTGTTAAAACTGCTGAACATGTAAGGGCCAAAACCTGACCACTGTAGAGCTCTGATAAAAACTCAGTCTATCACTGATGATCCCCTGTTTTGAATCCATTAAAAATGCACTGTACTGGTTTTCGATTGCTCAAAATTCTTGATCAAAATCCCAAAGCAGCTATCAAGTCATCTTGCCTAGATTCTGTGTAGTGTTTTTGGCTTACTGAGAGGGTGGATGCCAGTCTTCAAATCACACTGCTGTGTGACTGAGTGAAATCATGCTAAAGACTTGGGAGTCAAAAGCAAAAATTGTACCACACACGAGAAATGCTGTCTGTTGAGGGAGGGTTCAATAATTGCATTTTAGTGTTGCAGTGCAGCAGCATGTACTTCATCTTTGACTAGTTTCTGTGAAGATCAATGTGAGATTTGAGTGAATTAGTATGGGTAAGTGTTTGCAACTCAATAGCTGTAAAATCATGATAGATACCTTAATATGACTATATTGACTTTCTAGAACATCCTGCAGAGGTTTGGTGGGTTTTGGTTTTTAGTGGTTTGGTTTTTTTTTTTGTTTGGGATTTTTTGTTTGTTTGTTTGTTTGTGGTGTTTTGTTGTTTTGGTTTGGTTTTTTGTTTGTTTGTTTTTTTGTTTTTACTTACATTCCCAACCCAGTTCTCCATCAGGGTATTAATTTTCATGATGTATTTCTTTTGCCTTTTTACCTGCTGGAACTTCAGGCATTATCCTCAATTGCAAATTTATTTAAATAAGGTCATCAGAAACCCGCTAATATTTGTGTAGTTTTCTGAAGAAATATTATATTGTTTTCCTTGATCTATTTTTAGAACTTGAAAATTAAAATATTTAGTTACACTGGATTAGCTTACATACCCTGATTTTTTATTCTATATATATCTGGAATATCATCATATGCTGATCTAACTGAACTCTGAAAAGGGAAGAATTGCTGATATTCTCACTTTGCAGACTGACCCATTTTTTACTGATATTTGAAGAGCTGAGGGCCACTTAGTTAACATATATTTTCTACTTGGAGTGTCAAAATGTAGACAATTACATCTATACTTGACTTCTGCATTAAGTTCTGAGTTTTGGAAAAGTGCTGAGCATTTTCAGTTTCTTCTGAGTGCTGGCAAGTGCCTGCAGAATTGCCTGCTGTCTTCCTGAGACACTGATAAGGACAATAAGGAGAGCATCAGCAGCATTCCCTATTTTATTCTATCATATATAACATGCTTGTCAAACGAAATACAGTATGGTGAGGTAATGACTGCACTGAGCGAGCGAGTTTCCAAGCAGGAGGCAGTACCCCGGCTGCTCTGTGACTGAAGCAGTTACGCTGTTTCTAGGACCTGAGCCAGCAGTTCTCTGTGGTTCTGCCTGTGCTGTGCTGTGAGTAGCCAGCATGGGGGTCTGAAACCATCCCTGCGCTCACAGCCCACGGACAATGTTTGCAGATTATCTGTGGTCTGCTCGTTCATTGTTCTGTCTCTCTGCCAAAGCAAGGCCCCCCGAGGCCCTGGGCAGGATGAGGGTACCTTTATCAGGTGCCATACAAGCAGGGAGACAGGGGTTTGGTACCCCCTGCCTTGCAGCGGTCTGCGTTTGTCTCTGGCCAGGAACAGGCACATAATGGCACAGTTCATGTTCCGGATGGAGGCGATGAGAGAGCATGCTGAGAAAAATAATTGAAAACGAAGCTGCATTTAAAAGTAATCAAATTACTTCTTGGGATTAAATTTTTAGAGCCAAATTTTAGCCTTCCTTATTCCACAGGAATGACTTGCCAGGACTGCATAGCTTGGCCCAGCTCCATGCCTGGGGAGAGTTTACTACTTTTCTGAGTAAATAGAACATAAGAAGCCAGATTCTCATTGCTTTTATGCTTAAGTAAATGCACCACTTTTTCAGTTGAGTCCTCCCTGATTTATACGTATGTTCATGAAAGAAAACAGAAAGAGAATGGCTCCACAACTGCTAAACCGTTACTGCTGTCCCTGACTATGCTCCCAGAGAGCTTAGGGAAGGGACTGGTAGTGAAAGATAAGAGGGCATCATTACGTGGGGTCTGATTACTTCTTCAGGGATCCTTGACAAGTTCTGTCAGCTACAAAGTGGCCATTAGGACGAAGAGTGTAATTCCACTGTGGCATCTAAGAAATGCAAAATTCCATTGTTCAAGGGCTCCACCCTTAAGAGCTCTGGGAGATTTATCCTAACCTGTTTGTCTTACTGCCTTTTGACATCTCATCAATGTTACTGAAACACAAGAGTAGAAGGAAGCTTTATAGCTTCTGTAAAGGAGAAACAAAAAGAGGCCATGTTCAGAGGCCATGGCATGTTTCTCCTCTTCCAGACCACTGTAATTGCTAAGAGTGGAGCTGCCAGGTTTTGTCATTCAGAAAAATTAAATCTGTCACTGCCTAGGATGAAAATCAAAAAGAAACAAAATTCTGCAGTTACCAATCATGAATACAATTTTTTGTTGCTTATGTCCTTAACGGGCACTTCATTGTGCCTGAACTCTTTCCTCTCTTTCTGGGGTGTGCACATGTCTGCAACATGCTCAGCTATGTAGGAGTGGGGCCTTTCTCCTTTGACTGAAGGAACCTGGTTTCCAGCTGACATTCCTGACACTTGCATGAGGAAGCACCTTGCTTGTACTCAGTGCACCACAAGCACTGAGGTTACAGTTTCTGAGCAAGAGCTAATCATAGAATCATAGAATCAGCCGGGTTGGAAAGGACCTCTGAGATCATCAAGTCCAACCCTTGATCCACTACCACCGTGGTTACTAGACTATGGCACTCAGTGCCACATCCAGTCTCATCTTAAAAACCTCCAGGGACGGAAAATCCACCACTTCCCTGGGCAGCCCATTCCAATGCCTGATTAATGACATGGTATAGGCAATGAGGTCTCTCGACATGGGAGCTTAGGTGTCTTACACAGTCTCGGGGAACTGTTCTAAGACAAAATGTGCTTTATATGTACATATATACACATATATGTATAGATGTATTTTTGTGAATGTTTAAGCTAAGCTCAAATTAAGAGTTTGAGTTAAGCAAAGAGAAAGAAAACTATTGGGGATAGTATATATATATATATGTACACACACACACATATATATATGTACATATATACATACACATATACACTGTAACTAACTGTGACAAATACTGTTGCACTGAGGTGTTGCATTATAACATATGTGTCTGTCTTGCCCATTTCTTATGCTGAGCCCATCAGCATGTTATTTGAAGATTTTTGTGTCATATATCCCGCACTGTGCTCTGACAGTATCTAAGGTCTACAGAGTGAGTTAAGAATGGACTGACACTTGGAAGACTGTCCCTTGCTGTTAGTTTAACACTGTTTCATGTGAAAAATATCTTCAGAATGGCTGTTTCTTTCTCAGATAACAGACCTGTCTCCCCTACAAGTGACAGCTCCATTCCTTCCACTTCAGAAAACAGAGAGTATCATTAAAATGTTGACATTCACCAAACATTTGTTAAATTTATCATAGCATTTTGTGTTCTCCATGTAGAAATACTAGAAAAAGAAAACAACAAAGGAATATACCAAGATCTGATATATGTCAAGATTTTAATGGAACCTACACTGTCGAAGATCTCAGAACCAACCATTTACTCAAGAAAAATGTCCTCACTTCTTTACTATTCTGGTCCTTGAAAATTGGTAGACAGGTCTTACTAAAATTAGATTTCTAATGCCCCAATGTGAGAGTCATCACATCTGTGGTCTCATTAAAGGACTTCTTTTCCTCCACAAATGCATCCATCAAAAGTGGTATGAAAGAATTCATGTAATGAAATTGGATGTGCTAGCCTCTTAGGAAACTTGGTTCAATATTCAGTGAAATCAATGGAATTACTTAATTGGAACCTTCTGCTCATTTTTGGTTTTGCAACCCAGGTTCATAAGTGACAAGGCTAAACTCTTTTTTCAAGTTGTTTCCAGAACACAAAAGAACTTTGAAGTAATAACATGTTGCTTTCCGATTGCACTAAATCCATGGGTGATTTATGACTAAATGTAAGCATTTAGGGGCATAAAGATATCACAGTTGCTCAATTAGATCACATCTATTCAGTCTCGGAAAATGGCCACATGAATGAAAAGACATTGCAGGAAATCAGGTACTAGAAGAGTGTAACCATAGAGTAATTTTCTTCCTGTCATGTTCAAAGAGCTCTTTACATGAAGTATACTTGTTTATTGCCTCCTGTGTTGTGTTACTCTTCTAATATAACCGTGAAAGGTCTTATTGTCCACAAATGAATAAAGTTCCTGATGCTCAATTCTGGCTTTTCCCCAAAAAGCAGATACAAAGCAGGTACAGGGCTCAGCCTCTCTCTCATTAGTCTGATGGCAAAATTCCCATTATGTCTCCTGTCATTGGAAGAATTTTTTCTATTGAGACTTAATTCACAAAATATGTCACAAAGTCAACCAAAAGGATTTTTGAAACCTTTATTTAATTTCTAAAATTGTATCAGACAGAAATGAGGGAAATGTACAAAAGTATGGAAAATTAAAAAAAAAAAAGAACATGGTCTTTTTAAAAATTGTCTTCCTACATCTTCATCAATTTATTTTTTACACTGTTAAAAATAATCAAAAAACTGCTTTATTCTGACTTAGCTGACGTATTCTCACTAGAAAGCAAATCTGTAACACTTTCTTTTCTTTTGCATTGAGATCATATTTCTGGTCAATTCAATTTTTTCTTTATACCAGCTTTTTGTTTTGACTAATAAGGAGAAATATCAACCATTCAAGTGTGCCTTTCGTCATTAGCTGTAAAGGACTGAGATTAAGACTGCAACATCCAAAATGCCAAAAATGCTATCGCTGTTCTCTAATTAAGTAGTCCCTTATCGAAGGACATCCATACACAGACGAAAGGAAAACCCATCATTTAAAGGGTCAGTAGTTATTAAATATATATGAGAAGATAACAGTAAGGCTATGTTCTCTTAGCATGCATCACATCCCACGGTGATTTTTTACTTATAAAACATTGAACTGATTGCATACTGTTTTGCTCTGTATCGCTCGCAAGGACTACTCTTGGGTAATGAAGTGTAATTAAGAGGAATGGCATCTATCTCTTCATTCAAAGCCAATGATTTCCTTTCCCATTACTTACACTCTGGAAATACAATGCTTTACAGACGAAATCTTTACCATTGATTTAACTGACTCAGCTGTCTTCAGATGTTAGAACTTGGTACCAATGGCTATATTGTTCAGCTGCTTCTGCTTAGTTCAGAAGTTAAACAGATATAAACAATATTACTTACCCCTCATCAGGACAGATTATTAGACACAATGTAAAGCAACCATTCCTGCCTTTAAAGAACAAAAGGTATGTGTGTTTTTTTCTTTTTTTTGTTTCCCCCCTCCACCCCCCAGGAAGTTTCTTTGAATTTGAAATTACCAAATAAGGTAATTTTCTTAATTTTTTTTTCTTTCTTGCACTTAACTGCTATGCTTTAGAAGATAATGAAATACTAGCAAAAGCTGGGGATATGAAACACCTAAGTGCTCGTTTTCTAACTACCGGAAATCTGCACTATCAGTCTGTGATGCTGAGGTTGAAGAGCACAGAAACTGAAGGAAGGTTGTGCTCCCTCAGAACTGTAGCAACTTACATAGATGTGCTATTCCTTATGGCTGAGTACTGGCATCTCACTAAGGGTAATAGTGGCACCCTTTACATCTCACTGGAAATTCACAGTCATTTACTGAGAAATTCTGAAGCCCAGTAACTATGTATAGGTGAAACTCAATATAGACATGCTAACATAGAGAATAATCTTAAATTTTTAAAACACGAGCTTATGAAATTGGACATGCTGTGATTTTGTAGAATCATAGAATGGCTTGGGTTGGAAGGGATTTAAATATAATCTAGTTCCAACCCCCTTGCCATGGGGGGGTTGGAACAACTTTCCCTAGACCAGGTGTAGTTTTTCCATTTATATTTGACAATTCTTTATCTTGGTCTTCTGTTATGGGAAGTACCTTCTAGTGAAAGAATTAATTCAGCTGCTCTCAAAAACTAATATGAACAAAATAAGTGACTAAAATAACTCAGTTACTGGACAGCATTGATTCAGTTTCTTCCAAATTTTTTACCAGCAGTTGTTTGCAATGCATTTCATCAGCAATACTGATGCCTGCCTACAAGAAAGCACAAAAGGGATCACAGAGAATAAGAAAACTGTTATGAATTAGAAGGTGCTCTAGTTTACAAAGGGGTGAAATCAGAGAGCTTGTTAGTTATATAAGTGCTTGTCTGGACTACACCTGGCTTTTCACAATGGGATTAAAACAAGCCATCTACTTTCCTGTATTGATGGATTAGATTCATCAGATGATTCATTTTTTTCTCTTTCCAGAGTATCATCTAGTCTGAAATCACCATGTCCTTGCTCCATCTCTGCTCTGATCAACAGAGTGAGGCCAGGCTAGTAATAGAGAAGAGGTGGCATTATGGGTGCAACTCTCCCAGAAGATACACTCTCCATCCACACACAGTTGTCCAAAGAGGTTTCTTCCCATGGAAGGCTGTGGTTTTGCACCACACCATACTCAGGCTTCAGTGAAAGTATGTTCTTTGTGTCTGGAAGTCCTGATTGTGTCCTTTGTCTGGGGTAAATGGAGCAGGACTCCACAAAAAAAAATTAGGTCCAAAGACTTCCATAATTTTCGCTGTGCCAAACCACAGGCTAAACAGCATTTGGCCAGTGGGAGTAATAGGGTAAATCTGCCTTTTTTAATGCTTTTAGCTTCATAGAATAAACCAAGACTATTGCAAACCTCAGGCCTCTAATTTCCTGCTAGTCACCAGTGCCACCACTATGTTAATGGTCATCAAATGTCAAGAATCATTTTCACCTTGGAAAAAGCTTGGAACAAGAGAGAAATGATTAAAGAAATCTTGGATCTTAGGGATAAATATGTAACAGATGGAAGGTTACCTATGTAGCGCTTCCTTGGTATGTATGTGTATGCACACATAGAGAGGAGAATGCTGTCTCTTCCAGTCATGATGCACATTTGTATATGTTAAAGACAGGGAACAGAAGACTGATTAACATGGCAAAGAACTATAAAAGCATTTAATATATACATATATAAAAGTAAATTAAAAAGTTTTTAATGAAATATTGCAAACTAGCTTCTGAAGAGTCATATGGTATTTTAAACACCTACTAACAATAAAAGATTACTTTTAAATATTGTATTTTAGAGTTCATAGGAGACCTCAGACAGTTTGTTATTCATTTCAACCTAATGCAAGCAATAACAAGTTTACTGGATAAGGTGTCTCCTTTCTGAAATGCTCTGGGTCCCTAATGTTCATTATTAATTGGTTTAATATATAATTCATTGCAATTTTTAGTATATGTCTGAACATTCTTTGGGAAATTGGGCTAATAGTGTCTCTGGACATTAAAAATGCCCTGGACAATGTATTTTATTACTTCTCTGTTATCTTCTGTTTTGAAAATACAAATTCAAGGAACTCTTAAAAAGGAGAGATCATTAAGAGGGCAAAAATATCAGAGTGGCAAAACAATAACATTCTTCAGCTGCTAATAATCTCCAAACTGCTAGAAATGCTTCCTGCGGTCTGCGTTTTAGAAACAAAGGCTAATGATGTTTTGTATCCTCGGGATCCTCAGTGGTGTCACTAGTACAAACTCATCTCAGGAAAAATTCTCTCTGTAGCTGAAGGAGCAGTTTGGAACCTGGCTTTTGCAGGATCCTCCCGCCCTGTGCGGTGTGGGTTCTCACTGGGAGCAGCAAGTTGGACACCCCAGTACAAGTACTGAGGGACGGAGCACAGGGCAAGAGTCACGGCAGTGACAAGCCTTACCCTGGCACGTGGCACTGCCTCCTTCACGGCACACCAACACCCTTGCTAGGTGCATGGGGTTGACTGGATGGCAATGTTACACATAAAAAGGTCTGTAGAAGATAGGAACCATTTTACCTATGAAATTTCTTCCTAATTGTGGCAAATCAGAAAAGCACTTGATTTTGTTAACCATGGTGCTTTCTTGTGTCCAGGAGCTCTGGGTTTTATTATGTCTTAACAAATCTTAGGGCAGCACAATGGTGGTTCAGCACTTGAGCTCTCACAAGCTGGAGTGACAGAAGTAGAAATAAATAATAAAAGTAGCAGGGCTCGCAGCTCCCAAAATATTGATGTTTGCTGATTTTGGAAGCCACAAACCCCCCCAATATCTCACATTTCAAACACAATAAAATATGTAAATTTCATAAGAATTAGGGATATGTGAAGGCCCTTGTCGACCTTTGTCCTTCTGGCACTGCTGAATTTAGTAAGCTTAATCTTGAGTCATCTGACTGGCTTAACCCTATCCTGTTTTGGTTTTGTTTAACGCCACTGATTTACATGATAGTTTGCCTTAGACAGGGCAGTCAGCCTTTGATATTTGATCCCCATGGGAATGTTGATTAATAAAGGCTGAGAGGAAAAGTTATAACTGTAGAAAATGAGAGCAAATGAGAGTCCTTTGTAAATGAGAGTCCTGGGATCTGCAGTGATTTCAAATTACATTTTTGTGTATCCATGTAGTCAGTGCTTTAGCATGTCAATAGCTTTTAGTGTGCTTTAGGAATGATGCTCTGAACATTAATAACCTGTAGAGCTAAGCTATCTTGGTTCAGATAATTGTATAAAAATAGCACCATCACTGTGTTAGAAATGAAAGGAGAAAAAAACATCAACTTGCAAAAAAGGCATCATGAAAGCAGGAGACTAAAGAAAACAAAAGTGCTAGATATTACAGCTGAGAATTATGCAGTTTCCTCCTGAAGGCACAATAGGAAAAAAATAATTCTTTTACAATGCGAGATCCAAATTTGGGGCACCAAAGAAATATGAGAAGTAAGCTCTAGGACTGTAGGCTTGACACTGGGCTGGACAGCTCACCCCATTGCTTTGGGCTGTTTGGGAGCAAACAGAAGTTGCTGCATTTTCTATATTCCAATTTTGAAAGGGTAAATTTCTGGCCTGGCTACACAAAGTATCTGACACTTTTTTATAGCACCACACATGACCTTTCCTAATGTGGAAAAAACCCATGAATCTACCCATTCCCACTGAAAACTAACAATCAGTCGTGTTACACGCATGTAATAAAACCTCCACTAAAATTTGTTAATCAATGTTTGGGACACATAGAGTCAAATTTTTAAAAAATGTCTTTGGAAAGTCGAATTACAGTATTACAGTATTCTCAAATTTTGTTGGTGACCTTTACTGAATTGACTGTAATTTGGAAATACTGTGAAATCCATAAAGGCTACATTTTGTAACCAGCCAAATGTTGAATGTGGGTTATGATTTCCATGGAATGTGAATAGCTTAATATTTTTATTTTATTTTACCTCTGATTAGTTGTACATGGAATATTAAAGCTGGCTTTTTACAGTCATATAGTTGGGGGTATTTAAATCAGACCATAGATCTCTCTTCTAAGTACAAATCAGAAGGGCAGAAACATATGGTTAATAGACCTATATTTTTAATATATAGCTCTATGATTATATTTTATTTTCCAGTTTGTAGTTATTGGGAAATAACTCTTCAGATGGCCCTTAATTATTTTGAATTTAGCTAATGAGATATGTTGCTGTAGTCCAAACTCTAGGTGAATAATAGGCAAAACCTAATAGAAGGAAATATTGTCATTTTTTCATTCTTGTTTTCTCAGTGAATGTTATTTAGAATTTTTTTTTCAACTTTCTAACTTCTGAGAGGTTAGTTTTGTGGGGTTTTTTTGTTTGTTTGTTTGTTTGTTTGGGGTTTTTTTTGTTTGTTTTTAATGATTGTTCTACATCTCTAAATTTCATTGCTGTGCTCTGTGTTGAGAGACCTCAGCTCTCATTTCCACCACAGCAATTGGGGACAAAAAAAAAAAAAAAAGAAAAGGTGAAATAGCTCAGTGTAGTAAGAAAAGGCTGACCAGAAGCAACCAGCAGTGGGAGCCGAAGCACTCACACACCCCTCTGACCAGACACTCAGCACCTGTGTGGTATTTCTCCTCACTGTCCTGCAAAGTGGGAAAACAAGTCCACCTCATTTTTCAGACTGGGAGTTGAGGGAAGGTGACGTTGTGCTTCAGGTTGAGCACCCATCCTGGATTACACAGTAGGAGCAGCCCCTTTTCCCATTAGATAAGCCGTGTGCTGGATCTGCAGTGGCCCTGGAACAAGGTGGAATGGAGTGCTACCATGGCAGACCCTAGGAGGAAGATGCAATACATCAGTGCAGCCAGGGTCACTTCTAATGTCACCACTATGACTGGTGACCACTATGGGACCATGAGAGACACATGATTTGGAAGAGAGCAGGGATGATCTGTGGCAGCAAGAATGGCTGGGGAGACTTCAAGCAACTGGGACATCACACAGTTTTGGCAGAGCTGAAATGGACTTTATTAATATAGAAGTTGTGAACTGTTAGTGCATGGTTCAGAAGATTTTGTATCCCCAGTTTTAATC
>JAWWES010000133.1:21966949-21982081 GCA_035583135.1 Lophotriccus pileatus
TGAGCAAGTCTGACATGCTCTCTCCTTTGTCATTCTCCCCTGCCCCTGATTGGCCAGGATCTGCCACAGTGTAGGCAGTCCTGCAGCCAGCCCTTGTTCCTATGATTGGTCCATGTTAATGTCATGTTCCCTCCTGTTCTCCCCATTAGCTAGCCCCTGTTGTCAATCTTATACTCCTCCTAAATTTCTACTACCTTCCTCATCTGACCCTATATAACCAAGTTGTTACCTTAATAGAAGAGATAGCACTGCAGCCTTTACTCTGCATGAACCCCTGTGTGCTGTTGCGTTCTTTTCCCCCACCAAATCGCGGCAATGATCAATCCTGCTTCCAGGAAATGCCCACTCTGCAAATAAGCTATCTTACCCACTCTGCAGGTGAAGCCTTACAGAAGCATAAAGTGACACAACACTCTCTAACCTCCCACCACCAATACTCCTCGTCTCCAAGCACTCTACTTCTGTGTGCATTAACCCTTCTCATGGCCTTCTGAATCCTTCAGCAGACACAGGGCAGATGCATGATTTTGTTTGCCTGAATAGTAACCATCTGCCAGAGTGAGAACTTCCAAGTTTTTGGTAACTGGCTCATTTACCTTCACACCTGACTTTTACAGGAGTCATCACACTCCCTCTGGGTTGCAAGCATGGGTAGTTCTCATCCAGGCAGGTAATAAAAGTAATTCCTGGTGCTGGGTCTATTCAAGGATTTTGAATTAAACTGTGTTTCCTTTCAATCTCCTAAATAATAGAAAAGAACGGTAATATTTTGTTATGTATAAATTATCTTAGAAATATGTATTTTTTGACCTTGATTTAAACAAGCTCTACTAGTAATACGGGAATAAGGAGAATGGAGTTTGACATGATTTCCAGTGAGGTATTTATAGAACTGTTTGAACAGATTTTACAATAATTAAAACAGAGTATAGGTTATGTTAAAGTAAATGAAGTCAATTTAGTTCATCATCATTTTTACACTGTTGCAAATTAACATAACAATGACAACTATAGTTGTCACTGACTTGAGCAGCAGCAGTTAATCATTGCAATTAATCATTATTAATACGTAATTCACGATGATCAATCATGCTTGACTCAAGGATCATAGTAGGCTTATATTAAATACTATATAAATATATAACGGCATTAATAACTGTCCAAAGCCTAGGAAAATCAGGCCCTCATTTCCCATTTTGATGTAGTGCTGTGAGCTATAGCTGCCATGTGTCTGAGTTTGTTAGGACTTGTTTAATTTGAATTCGTCTTGACAGGTAAGAATTAAGATTGCTGCATGTATAGGTAAATTGCGTAAATGCCCCGTATTTGTCTAAGATAGCTGTTGTATGCCTCACAGATCTGTTATGTCAATCTGGCAAAACTCTTTTGCTCTGGACTGAATGGTGTTTTTGCCTGACAATTCTCCTCTAACTCTCTCCCTGTGGCGTGCAGAACATCATTAAAAGTAACCTTTGGTTTTGAGATTAGCTCTCAGTTCCCCCTCAGCTTCTGTGCTCAAAGTTTCTTGAGGAAGGGCTGAGGTGGACACTGTGCTGTGGTTTATACCTATTGCAATATTGATGTCCAGGAGCACAAAGAACCTTTGAAAAGTAGTTTTGCAGGCTGCCTAGATGGTTTTACAGGCTGCAACTTACCTGTATTCTAGAAGCCCATCCTCAAGACCATGTTTTGGTTTGGTTGTCTTTTGTTTTTAAATTTCTGTTTATGGGCTCATCTACCTCTCTGTGAAGCAGAAGAGCAATGACATAAATTAAATACTTTTCCAGAAAGCTTCAGAGTACTACTTTTCAATTTCAATCTGCCTAGACATTTTAACGAGTCTTCTTTGCATGAAAATTAACTGGAGTGATGGTGTTTGTCTTCCCGAGTCACCATTACAAATGGTGAAACTCTACTTTTCTGGGGGTGGCTGAACACCTGCCTGCCCATAAGAAGTGGTGAGTGAATTCCTTGTTCTACTTGGTTTATGTGTGTGACTTTTGCTTTACTTGTCAAGCTGTCTTTATCCCAATCCATGAGTTCTCTTACTTTTGCTTTTCTGATTCTCTCCCCCATCTCACTGTGAACGGATTGAGTGAGCTTGGTTGCCAGCTGGGGTTATCATAGAATAATAGAATATCCTGAGTTGGAATGGACCCACAAGCATCATCAAAGTCCAGCTCCTAGCCCTGCACAGGATCATCCCCCAAGAGTCACACCATGTGCCTGAGAATGTTGTCCAAACACTTCTTGAGCTCTGGCAGGCTTGTTGTTGTGATCACTTCCTTAGGGAGCCTTTTCCAGTGCCTGACCACCCTCAAGGTGAAAAGCCTTTTCCTAATATTCAACCTAAACCTTCCCTGATGCAGTTTAATGCCACTCCATCAGGTTAAACCATGACACCATGATTCAGACACATATTGCACCACAAAATAAATTAATTTATTGTAAATGGAAGGCTATCATAGAGCTATATTTTTTCCCTTGAAGAGTGAAAAGCAAATACATATTTCAATTAGAATTTAATATTTTAGTTGCTTTAAGGAAAACAGGAGAGAACACTGTATATATACGTAATGAACTGCAGTAATACTTGGTTCAAAATGACTGTTACAGCATACAGTGGTGCTCAGAGAAAGCCAAAAATTGAATACAAACAAAATAAAAACATTAAAGTTTGATAGCCGAATGATTTCTGGACAGAGGGTAAAGACCAACTGGAGAAGCTGCTAAGTGCCCTGGTACTGCAAAGCGTGTTTAAAAGCAAGTGCTTTTTCTCTTAACCAAACAAAATATTTCAAAAGCAGCAAACCCCTTTTAAATTCCTCCATGAAATGAAAGTCTGTTCAAGAGTAGTTTGGCAGAATTAAACTGTTAATTCGTCAGATTTCAGCAGTGTCTGATCTCTGAGTAGCATGCATAGTGTTTGCTGCCTAAAGGACAAGCAGAGCCATGTGACTCTTGCAAGTGGGTAGATGTCATCAGAGTAAGCTTAGAATAGCAGGTAAAATTGTGCTGTATTTGCTTCAAAACAGGCCAGGCCACAGGGTGCCATCCACTGTCATGTAATGAATTCAAAATTAGTCCTCTTACCACGGGTATAATTTCAATATTGTTTCCATCTTTTTTTTTTTTTAATCTCATCAATAATTTTTTTCCTAAGTTTAAGGATCCCTCATGAAACTGTTATTTTTATCATGCTGCAGTACCTGTCCTCTGGGAAATCACTCCTCACCCAGCCAAGGACACAAGTTCACTTTTCAGCTTCAGTCCAGTTCTTATACATGTGTCTCTCCTGTCTTGTCAATGACACTTACTTCTATAACTGCTGCGCGCTCAGGGAAGATGCTACCAGAGCAAATTATTTCTCTGTGTACTTAACCATGCAGAAACCCTGAAATATGAGACTACCAATAGCATGGAAGACATGGGAACAAGACTCTGATGTTCACCATGTTTCTGAGCCCTGGCAGAGTCTCAAAAATAGGACTTTTATTTTATTAAAATAGGACTGTACTGCCTTCTCAGCCTCCATGTTCTCAATGTTTAACTGTGATAAAATGATTTATTACCTAAATTAAATCAAGAATGGATTCCATCTTTGTCCTTGTCTTTTTTGCTCAGAACGACAGTTAAAGCTGGATGAAGGTGAGCAGAAAATTCTTGAAAAATAATGTTACTGTTAAAAAAATATTTTAAGCATCTCTGTTACTAAAAACTAACCATTCCCAAGGTTTTCAGCAAAAAAGGCAGACTTGAAATGACCTGAGATAAAAGAAGGTCATATTAGGAAGAAGATATAATAAAAAATCTTATTAGAAGTTTGGAAATCGCATTCAACATGGGCTTTTGTTTTAAGGATTAAAAAACTCCCTTGACTTGAACATTTAAATTTTCAGGTCCTGGTCTCTGAGAGAAGAATCATATGTTTAGTGCCTTGACTTTCTGAAGAAAGTGTGTGAGGAGCGGGGCAACTCAGAGTTGAATCCTAACCAGCTAAACTGTAAACATCTGCTATGGAGGGGATGAGGAAAAACCCCATCAGTGGTGGGTAAGTACTCTGTTGGTCTGGAGATTCACCTGGGATTGCAGAGAGGCACCTTTGTCCAGCTGGGGTCCACAGCCTGAAGGACACCACCAAAACCTTTTTTTGTTTGTTTCTTCTTTTGGTAATGAAGAACTGAGCAGGGTTTGCTGCTCTGATTGAGGAGAGCAGCAGCAGCAGATGCACATGGGTGTGAGCCTCAGTGCTTAGGGGATTCAAGGTCAAGGACAGCACAGGCCCCTTCAGGTTGAAGTGGTAGCTGGTGCCTTGTTTTGAATTGCAGTTTTGGATGGAGAGGCAAGTGCCCTTTGTAACCCCTCCTTGCAATGGTACATCTTTTATTGTGTCCAGCTCTCTATCACTCAGTTCTCACAGGTTCGAGACAAAGAGAACAGAGCCTCTTTTTAGGCACATTTTTTTTATTTATTTATTTATATCAGTCAGTCTTCTGTTGATGAACTATTACTACCAAGATACAAAGTGCAGACTGAAGGATTCATCAAGATTGATGCTCTCAAGAATACTGGATTGTAAATAATAATAATAATAATAATAATAATAATAATAATAATAATAATAATAATGTGTTTACCTTGTCTGATGTGGTTGGTTTGAAAACTAGTTGGTTTCTGAAATATGGTGAACCTGTAAATTTTTCAGCAAGGTTTTGTGAAGAAGAGTTAAGTAGAGCTTTAAAAAGACAGCCAAATTACTTTCTTCTAAAGGATTTCTTTTTGTGTGATGTCCTGAATATAAATAATCAATTTATTTCCCTTTTAATTTATTTTCCATTGCAGCCCTGTGAGTCTCATAAGTAGAACAACTGTGACTCTTTTAGTGGCAGACTGAAAATACAAAGTTTAATTTTTTTTCAATTAACATAATAAAACTCTGTAAGATATGAAGGGTATCCTAAAAATAGAGATAATAAAAATAATAAATATACAAATTAATATTCTAGTTATATATGAAAGTAGTTAACTTAGGAATATACAAACTAATTACTGTGTATGTGAGTGAGTGGCATTGTCACACTGACATGTTGTTGCAGGCATGAGAAATGTGTTATGCTATATTCTTCTATTCCTCACACCATTTAGGAGTGCACAGAAATTATTGTGAATCCAAACAAAGGCAAATTAATTTGCATATTACTTGCATAACAAGCTGAAGGCATCTGTGTCAGTAAAATGGATATATCCAAACACACAGCAGAATATAAATAATTGTTTTTCAGTCTTTGGTGAAGTTTTTGCAAAAATCTTAACTATTCAAAACTGAGAGCTCTTGACAGCCAAAATTATGAATGAGGACTCTGAAAATCTGTGTATATCCTGTGTGTCCCCTTGCTTGAGTTACCAAAACATAATTTTTCCCAGATGCCATCTTGCTATGGGTTTTTTCATACCTCAGACCTCATGGGTACCAGGGTAATCTCAGCATTTCATTGCTCTTACATGGAGGTTGAATTATATGAAAATGTAGTCCAAGGGTTGGTCTTCAAAAATACAGGTGCCTCTGACCTAGAGCCACTTATCAGTCATTACTGATAAATATTTACATTATAAGGTTCAGGTGCTTGAAGGGAAAACAGTGTGAACAATATGTGATTAACATCAAAAGGAAAACATTGTGTTTCAGTATTCCTGTTGTATGGAAATTACCTCTGTCCTGAGGACCTCTCTCCCTTCTCTTTCCCGCAACTATAAGTTACAACTCTCATGATATCTACTCTCACACACATCAGTATTGGCTTTTTGGGGTTTTTTTTAGGGAGATATGGTGGTAGCCAGTGACCTTCCTTTTGCATCCTATTTTTCATTTTAGTCCTATATCCAGACAGTTTTTTGAGTAAGTGGGATCTGCAATGTCTACATAAAATCTGCAGTACAGCTTGATCTAGATTTTATTAATATTGTTATTATTTATGTAAACATCCTTTGCCACTGTTGAGTTGCTGCTTTGACAACACAAGCTGAAAAACATCCATGGATGTAGAGCAGGAATGCTAAATTTTTCATGTTATTGCAATAAAGGGGAGGGCTGAAGGAAGCATAGATAGCATCTTTATTATTGAACCAAGGTGTTAAAAGTCATGGTTTTCTGTGTTGTTGTGTTCCTGTCAGGAACCAGCTGCTGAGGTATCTCAGTGTCATTGTGAATTTGTGTCTGCAGCCACTTGAGAAATGCCGCAGCTGTGGCCTGATAAGGCTCAATGAGGGCACTGGAAACAGTCAGCAGAACTCCTGAAGAGCTTCCCTGCATACTCCTGCAACCCCACTTGGCTGATACTTGGAGATTGCTGCTTAGACTTTGGATTCAGAGGTATGAACACACTCATTTTTTCCCTACCTATACCCACAAAGAGATCACTGTTGCTGTGCCTGGAGCTCTTTCCGCTTCCAAGCCCAGTTTAAATTGCCATTTTATGAGGTTATTTGAAGAGCAAGACGCTATCACAGCTCAAGACCTTACAAGTAATTATACCTTGGACACAGTTAGAGATAACCTCAGTTATCAGTCACCTGGATTAATGAGGGTTAGTGAAGAATGATGAATTCTAAATACTCCTTTATTTCAAGGGAGCTGGCTGGTATTTGTTTATAGACATATAGCAATAATGAAGGTTTTTTTGTCATCTGCCATTGCTGCAACGTATGTTTCCAAGAACTTCTTGGTATAAATATTGTGAGTACAATTTGTTATGGCTTGTTATGACAAAATGCATTGCTTCCATTCAAAAGAAATTTGAGGGTACTTTTTAATTTCATTGAAGTCTTCTTGCTATAAAAAATCAAACAACAACATGTAATTTACTTTCGCAAACCACACTCCATTTAAATTCCCTTATGGATTACCAGTTTATGAGTCATTTTTCCATTTAAGTCTTGTGATGCATTTTTGTTACAGCTAGGAACAGGTTTAAAAACTGAAAGATCAGGTTCACGTAATATCCATTAATTGAGTCAAGGAAGTTTTCAGCAAAATGTCAGGGGTTTAAGGTTGGTTTATTTTACATGCTTAAGTTTATGCACATTCATAGTTATATTTTATCTCATAATTTATCATTGTCCATTACCACATTTTGCTTTTAGCCTGATTTACCATCTCTGCTTTTAACACTGGGTGTTACTTTGTATGAAAGTGGGCTCATCCAGGCCTTACAAAACACTTTTTTCCTCTGGTTCTCACCCTCCTCCCTGGAGAGTCAGGTTAGATAATTTGATTCAGAAAATCTTTTACAGATAAAAGAGGTTAAAAACATTTTGCTCAATTTCTGCTCAAGTACGCTTCTAATTTTTAAAGAATTTTGGACCTGGCAGAGCTTGCTAACTTACAGGATCTGAGGCTGCAGTCATCACCTACACAAGCAAAGGTGTACAAGGCAGCAGAACAAATTTTGGGTGAAGGTTTGTCAGCTCCTATTTCATCTGACTGTGTCATGCAGTCCCATAAAAAATATAAATATGGGCCAGAATCTGCACTGTTTTTCACACTACTATGACTGTTCTAAGTTATACACTTTACTCTGATAAATTCTCTCTAATTCCAAAAGACATGCAGTGCTACCTAGCACAGGAAAGAGTGGCAGAGTTTAGTTGCCTCATGCAAAAGACTAGATTTCTTAGATGTATTTATTACGAAAGGATTCAGACCACTCAAACCTAAGGGCTTGGGCCTGTTTCTGAGTCCAGATACATTCAGAAAATCTGCCCTAAGTCAGACCCACCAATAGTGTTTCTGAACTTCATGACCACTCATCTAAGTCTGTTACCCCCTACATTTTTTTTTCCTAGGATAATCTGAGGATGCTGACACATATCTTCAGCTCCCTTTCCTTTTGTAGAACTTTTCAGTGATGGTGAAATCAGCTAAATAAATCACAAGGAAAATGATAGTGCAAATTCTCTATTCTTCATCCTAGACATATTTATCCTTATATTTTCTCCTACATGACAATATCTCCCAGAGTAACTATATATAAACAAATTAAAAAAAAAAAATTCTTCATACTGTAGTGAATTTGGAAATGGGAAATTTTTGCTATTCTTATCCTTATTCCAAACTTTTTTTCTTCTAATCTCTTGTGTATGTTGCTATACTACAAAAAAACATTAAATTTAGATAATAAGAAACTAATATGATCCATTATGGGTCAAATAATGGGTTTACATATTCTTTTTATGCTCTTCATTTTTTTTTACAAATCATGTTATGAAAAGACAAAGAATAATACTTGCAACAGAGAGTTCAGTAAGACAGACTAAAAACACATTTTTTTTCTTTTAGATAATCTATATACATATTCCTTGGCAAAAAATATACACATATTTTAATATATATATATATGTATCACATTTTAATATATTACAGCTCAAAATTTTTTATGTTTGGGGTTTTTTTGGAACCTTGTCCCATACATCTGCCATAGACAGACTTAAATGTTAATTGAAAATAATATGAAGAATAGGCCTTATTTTTAGATCCAAAGCAACAAAATCCTGATAGACATCATTTCACATTGCATGCAATTGTAAGACTCTCCGGTCTCACAGGTACTAAATAACAACTTGACAAGGCTTCACTTCATGCTATAGATACTGAATCATTATGAAAATCAAGTTCTTATATTTATTCTTTAGTTTTCTTTCCTTCTTTTTTTTTTTTTTTTTTTTTTTTAGTAACATAATTTTGTTGGTTTTGTTTTTTTCTAAACTCTCATTCTGGTGTTACATACAGCTCATTTTGTATTTCATAGTTTGGAAAGTCTTATGCTTTATTTTTTTTGTAAAGATTGATCTAGGAGGAGAAAATGCTACTCTCTCCAGTACCCTACACATGTTAACAGATTATATAGTTGAACTCTATGACCTATTTATCTTCCTGAAAGAAACAGAAATGACTTTGTCACAAACTGCAGAATATATGCAGGACTGCACAATGCTCAGTCCCTACTGCATTCTGAACAGTGATATATTTTAGCATCTAATATTTATGTTCATTTCAACTTGTATTCTCATTTTTCATCTGCAGTGCCCTTGGTGATGATAGAAATTAGTTTTATTACGGCTTCCTTTAAAGGACATACATGCTTGGAGGAAAAACAGGGAGGGGAAAAGTCATCCGGAGGCATGGGTTCCAAATTGATATGTCAGGAAAGTATATCCATGAATTTCCTGTTGAAGTATGGTGATCCATAATTCTCTCTTGTATTATACACTTATAAATTACCTTCTTTTATGGTGTGTCATTTAATTGTACAGGTCTTTGTATCAAAACTATGGTTTCAAACCTAGGCTGGAACCATCAGTGCTGTGGAGGTCACCCTGGGAAAACAGAATGGATAGCAGGCTCGATAAGCAAAGACTTCCATCAGACATGGGCATGGTCGTGGCTGCTACAAGTCCATGGAAAGCCCTCGTGGCAATATTTGTTCCTATTATGTGGGACGAGGCTGACAATGCTATCTGTCACTCACTGCCTTGCACAGGTTTCATGTTTGTGCTGTGTCTCACTTCTTTCCCTGAGATGGCCTCTCTCCAGGCTGCTGCAGCCTAAATCTTAGCAGTCAGGTGCTATTTTTCCTGTGTCTGGCTTGTCAGCCTGGATCTTTATAAAACCTACAGCAGACCCTTTTTTCCTCCCCACTTCCAGAAGAGAGACATTTTAAGTAAGTCAAGGTTCAGTATGTGACAGGAAACAGATGAAATAATAAAGGATCCTTCTAATGCTGTGTGAAGTTGTGGTAAAGCTGTAGTGAAGGAAAGGGTAATTCCAGGGGGAAAAAATGTTCTACATTGCCTAATCTTCTACATTCAACTTCCTAAAAAATTCACCAAAGTTCTTCTATAGCAGCAACATTTTTTTGTGTCACTGGCCCTAATTATCTGACACTTACTTGGTCAAATTGCCAAAATCTATTAAATATATATGAAAACATTTTGCAATATACTGATAACAGCCTTGCCCTTGAGACCTCTTGTTGCAGAGAGAATGATTTGGCACTTGCTAAACATTTCACAAATGTTTCAAACTTCTGCAAGCTGTTTTTCTTGTGCGAAGGAGCTTGCGAGTTTCAGTAGTGTCTCTATGTCTCATTACAGGGCAGGAAAACAGGCAGGCAGGCACAAAGTGTATAATCTGAAGCTATCTAAGGAGAAGGTGAACGGGGGAGTGAGCTGAGTGACTGACAGAAATTCCAGGACTTCCAAATAAATTGACAGAAACGCAGGCTTGTGGTGTGAAGACAAATGTGACATTCAGTGTGTTCTGCAGTTCAAAACTTAAGCCTGACAGGGCTTCCTACTGCCGTGTTCAAAGACTTGCCTAATTTCCTCTTTTTCCCCGTGTGCAGATGGAGAAACTAATACCTATTTACAGGAGTCATGCTACTCTCAAGTCATTTACAAAAGCCTGTCTGCGTAGAATTCAGGTCTCAACAATAATCTTTAACAAGCAGAATCCTTAAATAATAACAAATCATTTTCCAAAATAATTTCATGTCATAACCCCCTGGAAAGAGAGGATACTAAATGAAAGAAGTCACTAAATGAAATTCTTGCACTAGTTTTCTTGATGCCTTCTCCACCCCATGCCCACTCCCTATCCCAGGAGTTTTTTTAACCTGGATTATTTCAGTCCATGTCCCTTAAATTTGCTTTAATTCCGTGAGGAGGAGGCAGTGTAGGTGAACTATAGATGCAGGACCAAGCTGTGAAGGTGATAAAACCAACAATATTTTAAGCCAGATTTGCTGCTAAAGGACACTTTACACTGGAAGCTGCATGCTAAATCCCCAGAGCCTTTGTTCAGTCTGTGTTGCAAGTTATTTTCTCTCCTTTTCACTCAGCTGTGCTGGATATGTAAAGGTCATTTTAAAAGACAAAATTATTGGTATGTGTAATATAACTGCTCTATTTGCAGAAAACTGGGACAAAACTCTTGCATTTCAGTATATCAAAGGTAAGTTGTTTGCCTCTTCCAGTGCTGACTATATATATATAGTAGGAAAGTCCAGAGCTCACCCTGTCTGTTGTGCAGGACTGTATGGTTTATTGTTGAATCTTTCAGTTCTGTCTAGGCTTTCTAAATCACAACACGCAGAGACAACTGATGTGGGGTCTGTCAGTGGTGTTTCTCACAAACTGACTGCTTGCAAAAGCACCATAATAGAAATTCAAAGATCAAGAAGTAGGTGAAAAACTAGAACAATAGTATATGTAGCAATTCCCTGTGAGGGACTGGGGAGGAGTAGCACTGGGAGGAACCCACACAGACAAGTGCTTGATGCAGTGCTTGAATAGGCAATGTTTTCTCTGTTGTAGGGAAAATATCAGATCTGTGCTGTCAGGTTGTCTGGCAGGCACTGTGTAAGGGCAAGGGGGCTCTTTGTGGGAGCAGCACGGGTTTTTGGGTGCTGGTGAATTATTGATGTATGGAATGGGATTAGGAATACTGCTGGGAGGCCAATGAGTGTTCCAGGCAGTTGCTTTCAGTACAGGCAGGACATGATTGACAGCAAGCTTATTTTTCCAACTTCCCAGCACACTGTGAAATACTTTGTGTACATCTCAGCTGTCCCTGCTTCTGAAAATCCCAGGCAGGAAGCAGGATTTCAGTGCTTTGTGACCACCATAGCATCTTCTGTTGCTACCCAGCTGCTGCAGGGAGGAGAAAAAGCTCTCAGGAGCTGCCCTGCCCTCCAGGCAGAGGCTCTGAGGAGGGGTGAGTTCAGCCAGGTGCCAGTGCAAAGGTCAGGCCTCGAAATTTCTGCACATACAGTAAAATCCTATCAACAGCAGATCCTCCTTGTGTATTGCAAATGGTTCAGCTGGAAGGAGTGCCTCCCAAGCCCACCGGGAAGACTGGAGGGAAAGATGCTATCTTCTGCAAAGGTGTGCCAGAGTGTAGGCTGCAAGCCAGATTTGAAAATATGAACTGTAGTGTTTTAGGGCATGCCCTTCAGCAAAATGAAAATGAGATGTTCAAGAGATGCAGAGCACCTGTCTCTTCAGTGAGTGCTGTGATAACATGCATCCCTGATGGAAGACAGTGGCAGTTTAGGTGACATATCTGACCATCTTCATCTTTAAATCATTCTTAATTTTTTTCCAATTGTATTTTATCTCTGCATGATAGGGCTAACTAATTGTCTTCTCTAAATTCAGCCAAACAAATTCTCACCCAATATGAAATCCTGATGAGGGGGAAGTTTAAGTTATGGTTATTATGCATGTATTTAGGGACTGTATTTGAAATAAGTAGTCTAAATGAAATACGGGTAGACCTTGTGTAGGCAGGACCGAAACACGTGAAGTCAGCTCTGAGCTCTGAAATAACATATTATGTTTACTTTTCCCTGTAAGTGAGATTTTTCTCCCAGTATGCCATCTTTTTGTTGCTATGCCCTTCCGTTTGACGGAATCAGAAAGTTTACCTCCAAAGTGAAAATTCTGGGACTTGTTACTGCTTCCTCTCCTTTGCATTATGAAAATAATTAAGCATTGATGAATATTCGTCTTACAACACTTCCTAAAGTGATGGCATATTTTCCAAATAAATCGAGCCGTTTACATAATATCTGCAGTGGCTTTTAGCAGGAAGGTTAAGCTCAATAAAGTTCTCCTGAAACTTTCACAAATAAACCTAATTTGTGTACAAGTGAGCAAAAAATTTTGCATTGATCTCATGTAAGAACTTGGATGGCCTTCAGCAACACAGAAATACTACATGCTTGTACTGTCATATAGTGAATCAGTCACAACAATGCCAAATGCAGTGTAACCTGTTAATCTTGTAGAAAATATGTTTGGTTTTGCACCTGGATCTCAATCTGTATTCTATTAAAATATCAGTATAAATTATTTTGCTTAGTGCAAAGGTATAATAATAATTATAATAGAGTTAGTAAATTATCATATGTTGAACAAATCAATAAGAAAAAGACGTTTGGAGCAAAAAGAGCAAGGAGTAGAATGAAGGCTGGAAGAGAAATTAGAAGGAAGACAAACAGATAAAGCAGGCACTGGAAGGCAGCAAGAATCATGCAACTTTAGAGGGACATGCAGCAAGGCAGAAGCAGAAAAAAATGAGATGTTGAAAGAATAAAGAACAGGAAAGGGATGAGAAAACTAATAACATAAATATGGCATGGGAAGGAGAAACCTAAGTCTAAAACAAAATAAGGCCTAGAAGAAAGCCAGATATCTAGGTGAATCAAAGTCATAACAAAGAGCAATAAGAGAATCAAAATATTGAAGAGATCTGCAGGAAGTAAGAGAATAAACAAACTGTAGAAACACTATAGGGATTTGAAAGATTTTTTTATGTTTCCCTCCTTATTAAGACTCATCATTAACAGGAATAGTGTTTGATCTTATTTATAGCATCAATATACTTCTGCTGTAAAATCTTCTCCAATACTGTATCATCAGCGGCAACTGCAAGTAAATTTAAAGGCTTCAGCAGAGTAGTACAAGACAATGTCACAATCAGCCATTGCTGATCCCTTGGACTTCAGCAGATCCGTGCTCCTCTGCTGAGGGGCTCTTGAGACCCTCCAGCACCTTCTTTGGAAAAATGTGTAGAGCTGGCAATCAGAACAACAACAAGCCTGTTTATGATAATGACTGATTAGGAGGAGGAGAGGAAAGCAGACAGCTAGGGAGCCCACATTTGTGGTTCAGTGCTGAAAATAATGGGATTGATACTATAAATTAAAAAATAATAATGAAAGAGAGCTATGGCTAATAAAGGAAAGAGTAAAATGGGGGCAGTGGGTGGGAACACTGCAAATAATGGGAATAAGTTATGAATGCAGATAATAGATACTACATGTAAATGAACCTTCTGGAACAAGAACCAGGAGTAAGATAAATACTGCCATACACTGATGTCAGTTTTGACAGTAATAGTGATTAGTGTGAGTTGATAATTGATGACAAGGAGCTACAGCCAGAGCAGAAACTGTCTGCACTAAAGTCCTGTGACACTACTACTTAACTCAATTAGTTCAAATTATGGAGGTGTAGCTGAATAAGCAATATTATGAACTCTGGCTCACATAAGCATTTCACTCTGGGTAAGTAATTCAGAGTCTAGTAAGTAGAAGCTAATAGCCAGCAGGAGCACATGCACAATTTATGACTTTCATTTAAACGGGACTGCTTACCACAAAATACCTACTTTAAAAATGAGAGTGCTTAAGTCTGTTTTAACACCTTTCTAGACACTAGAGAAAAATCTGTGTTGAATCAAAATCATCTTTAAAAGCTAGAAAGCTTTCATGTTCCCTATGAATATTGATAAAAATAGATGCAGCGTCACTGATGCAGATACTTCCTTTTGTCAGAAAGGTGTCATTAGCTTTACTTCAAGTGTCAGCTAAGCTGTGGTTCAAAAGAGGTACTATCGGTACCATAAAAAATACTTCTGAGTACGTGTGATTTCATCCATCACCTCACATTGGCTTCCAGGTTCAACTTTCGTACTACATTGATGCAGGAGGTGTTTCTTCTGACTCTCGCAGCTGCTACCCAGAGTCGAGTCAGCTCAATTGAATCTAATGGTGAAAATACTAATGTGGTGGTGAAAGCTTTCTCTGAAAAGCTCTTCAAAACTTAGCCCAGAAGAAAAAAACCCTCACTACTTATAATTGCCACTTCATGTTCACCTTCTATATCAATCACATTTCTTAAAACAGTGAATTTTTCTCATCACCACATGATCTCTCAACCTGAAAAACGCATCGCTTCTGCAGTCATCAAGGAATATGCAACTTTCTTATTTTCTCTTCAGATTCTTGCCTCCACATTTCCAGGGCTCGAGAGATCTTGGGTGGGGCAGACAGACTGTTGTTGATTTGTAGCATTTTATGCTTTGAACTCTTTTCTCACTGACTATTTCCTAAGCTTTCTCTCACAATGTTTTGTGCATGCCACGTGTAAGAAGATATTTTGGGGTTTAATAATGTAATAGCCTGACCCTTGAGCTTTCACAAACAGATCCATGGAGCCATACACAATACTGAGAGAGAATGAGATTGTCCTCAGAACATCTGCCAGATGTGACATGCCCCAGGGCACACC
>JAWWES010000133.1:21982181-22011476 GCA_035583135.1 Lophotriccus pileatus
GAGCCATACACAATACTGAGAGAGAATGAGATTGTCCTCAGAACATCTGCCAGATGTGACATGCCCCAGGGCACACCATCACACTCATCCTGTTAATCGACAGCACAGCCTCCTGTACTGTGGTAAGTCCAAGGAGTTGGCATTAGAGCACATAGTATTTCCTGCAACCCACTTTCTCCTTGGTTTTGCCTTATTCTTCTGCTTAAAAATGTAATCCTTGCTTTGAATACACACCCGAAATGATGACAGCATAACCTTTTTGTTGTCAAGTATGAAAGACCAACATTGTTAAAAAAAAAAAAAGCACACAAAAACCCCCAAACCTAACACAAATCCCTAATGTCACAGGTGTGCTGCTTCTCATTTAATAACTTCTCCCCAAAGTCTCTTTCTTACTACAATTGCAGCTGATGTGGCATTATCTCATTTTGAAGTACCTGCTCAGAAACTACTCTCATGAAGTCTTTCTGCTATGCTGTTAGCTTAGCAACAAAAAAACCCCAAAACAATAGGTTAAAAGTTCTTAGAATATGTAGTTCAAATATAGGTTGAGTTTAGAAAAATTTCCAGAGCTGGGCATCTAAACATATGTAATGATTCAGGTCTAAACTACTAACAATTTCCATTGTCAGAAAACCCCCCAAAAAATGGATGTTGAGACCTATGTCTTAATTGTTATCCTGAGATCTGTTTGCTCATTTGGTATCTGGAACATTTGGGCATCTCAGGAGGAACTTTTTTTTTTGCAGCTTGCAGTTCCTTGTGTGCCTGAATTTGCTTCTCAGCATTGTCTCAGCAATCCTGACCAGACTCTGACTTGCAGCACCAATACTGTGTGCAAATAAGCTGATTTTCAGATGCTGGACTTTACCTTAGTCCCTGTGGAGGTCATCCTAGTAAGAAGGGCATAAGTGTGCCTGCTTGATTGATTGACTTGTTGGGTGACTAGCCCTCAAAGGCTTCTGAGGGGAGACTGGAACTAGGAATTACCAAATCAGGAAGGCGGAGGTCCTAGTCCAATGTATTCTCTGCACAAGGATTTTAAACACCCACATGTGCCACCTTCCAAGCTACTGACCTGGACATTAAAATACTCTAAATAGGTTCCAGTAAGATTGCTGGAAAAACGGTGCTGTTGCACAAAGGATACAGAAAGGATGCAGAGTCTCTGCAGAGAAAGAGTTCTGCTCACAGCCTGGTTCTGCTAACCTGGGAGGAAGGGAAGGGAACTGGGATGCGTGCTGCTGTGATCCACTACTCCAGTGGCTCAAAAAACTCAGAAAAGCTCATGCATTTTTCAGTGTTGACTACCCTTGTTTTGCAGGTGATGAATTACAGACCCTTTGGCAGCTATGACACTCTCTCTAATTGTGTTTCCTCAAATTAGCTCAGAGCTCTCAGAAACTCTGGCGTGCAGTGAGACAACGCAGTGGGAGTGTGGGATTTTCCTGCCCTTGCATAGTGTATGAGTAAAGGCTCTTTTCTACAGTGCTTATGAACAGATAGCCAGCTCCTTGCCCAGAGCCAATCAGAATAGATTGACTGACTTCAGTGAGACTATGCATGTCCACATCAGCTGAGCATCTGGCCTGAAGGATTATTAAATTACATATTTCAGTTTAATAAACAACCGTGCCCTGCTGAGATGATGTGCCTGATTCATGGGGCCTGTTTTGCTGTGGAGGGCAATTGATGGGCAAGATAAGTACTAGTCAAATCATTAAAACACAATTAGACAGAAGGAAGCCAGAAATTCACCTGTGATTCTTCCTCTCCCTTTTGTGCTCCACCATACAGTGGTGATTCCTGCGGACAGCTGCAGACACACGAGGACGTTACCTCCCAGCCACTGTGCCATATCTCCTTCAAGTAGAGCAGCAGTTGAAAAGCAGATTGCCTTCCTGCAAATGGGGCATCCTGTCAGCAGGAAAAGAGAAACCCAACAAAAGGTGTGTGTAAATAATAATGTAGTCATCCTCCAGCACGAGGGATATTCAGACCAATTTTTCATTAATTGTTTTGTGGATAACTGGTCCAAATAAAAGCAAGCAATAAGTGAAGCAGCAGGATATATGTGCATATTTATGGAGTTCTGTTCATTCGTAAACCAAGGCTTTTCTGTAGGTACTGTGATTGTTTGTTTCTACTGTTCACAGTAGAAACACTGAAGATGTATTAGAAAAGACGTAAGTTAAAACATACCAGAATCTGAAAATTTATCATCTCTGTTAGGTCCTGGAAAAAGAAAAGAAAAAAAAAAAGGATTTTATTTATTTTGGCATAGTACCTGAGGTCTCAGGGCCCTGCACCACAGGATCTCCTTTAGAGAGAAGGATCTCCTTCCCCTCTGTCCCTTGCAATAACAGAGGAAGGCCCCAAATCTAACATTTTTAGGTACATCTGTCTCTTCAGCTTTTCATTGCAATTTCTTAGGTGCTCAGTAAAAGGCGAAAAAAAAAAAGGATTGGGGAAAAAGCATATTTTTTATCATTTCAGATATAGGTGCCCCGAATCTTTGTATGTGTTACCCTGTGAAAAGACCTTGCAGGGATGTAGTTAATGATCCATTTTCAATAGACTACTGGGCCTGAAATGTTTTGCCTCAGTGTGCCGTCTGTGCTTTGTGCTGTTATGATAACCACATTCACAGCAGAGTGATTTCTGTTTGTGACTCCTTCAGCAGGGCTATACAGAGTAGGAAATGTGCTGCAGGTTGTCTTGGGGCTTCCAGGAGTTACCTGCCCCGATGAGGAGGTGTGAGCACTGGCAAGTCAGGCTGGCCCTGCTGGTTGTCTCTTTGGGAACATAGCTGGCAGTAGTGTCTTTCTTTGCAGCCTTGGAGGGAACACAGCTGGAAAGGAAAGAGAACTTGTGCTTCAGCAGCTCCCAATTGTGACTCCTGTGAGTTTCAGTGACACCCACAATCACTGTGGCCCAGTGTGACCCACCCCGGCCCAAAGAAACAGCCTCTACACAGCTCATTAGGGGCAGGAGGGGCAAAGCAGAGTGTCCCCAGGGCTCTTTGCTGCAGCTCCTCACCCCCCTGCTGGGGCAGGTCAGTGGGGAAATGGGCCCAATTGCATCTCTAACTTTCCCCTTGGAGCAGCTTGCCTCTACCAGCCCTGCTTGTGGCAGTGCTGTCAAGGCAACTCTGATGTCACCCTGGCATCTGGGTTGGGGCAAACCAGGGCATGCAGGTGCTGCTGCACCATAAACATCCACACACATACTCGCCCCATTAAACATGCATAAGCAACTCAGCAAGCCGTATATGCAGCTCAGGATTCCCTGAGCCAGAAGTTAGTGTATCTTTCTGTAACATCCCTCGATGGACGTTCTTATTATTACTCTTTACACCATGCCACTGCCGGGTTATGTGGCATGTGAAGCAGCATCCCCTGCTGTCTGCTTACCTGCTAAATTCATTTTGGTGCCACCAGTCATTGTATTAAATTTATTCCTGAATCTCTGATCCTCATTTACACACCTAATGATTCTCAGCAGTTTTCACACTTTTATCATGATCTCCAGAGTTGAATTTTCCTAGGCTCAGGGGTTCTGTTAGATTCTTACAGTGATCCACATCTCTTAGCATCCTTATTGCTCTTTTGGTTTGATTAATTTCCTCTGTGTGTTTCAGTGGAGCAGGTAGTCAGCACCAGTAGCAAAGTTGTCAAGAGTCAGGTGAGGTACAAGCTGGTATCAGGGCATGCAGTGTTCTCCGGTCCTTTTTCCTCTTTTAACAGTTTATTTTTGTCCCTCAAGTGGAATGTCCTAGAACTATCTAATGGCAATATCTCTTTCCTAGACAGTGAGCTGTTAGGACCAAGCTCATTTTTTTATATATGGAATTATTTTCTCTCATGATTGGTATTACCTTTGTCTACATTCAGTGTCTCCAGTCCTTTCATCTCCAGTCAGTGCCAGAGGTCTTTCAGCACCTTTACAAGTCTGCTTTCCTTTTTTAATACCTTAGGCAAATGAGCATCAGCAGCTGCCTTTGTCACCTCAGTGTTCTTCAAATTGCGTATGTGCAATAATCTAGCATAATTAACTGAATTGTGCTAAAAAAGAGTTTGATGCACTGGGTGAAACCCTTCTGCTCTGCTGTCAGTAGAGTTCTGGTTTTGACTTAAATGGGGTTAGGGCTGGACATATCAGGCTTAGGTTTTTTCCAGAACTTCCTTTATTTGATTTTTAGAAAGAGAGAAATTAACATAAATTTTAGTTCTTTTTCCTCTTACATTTTTGTTTTTCCCATGGCTAAAAAACCTTAAAAAGCATGATTTGTGTTTAAGAGAATGTAACACACTCAGAGCCCTTATCATGGTTATTAGGTATTAATATTTTCTTGGGCTGTTCTGCTTTGTGATACATTATTATTGATAGTTTGCAAAATACCATCAACTTCTTACCTTTAGGATAGCTAAATTTCATTTATTGCAGGTAAATGATGGCAAACACTGGTAAAAGTACTGAAGAATTATTTAGCAGAACTATGAAGTCATTCCTACTGTGTAAAGTGAACCTACTAAGATCTGAAAATCCTCTTTTTAGTAATGCTTAGCACATATACAGTGTCTTACATCTTCAATGAAGAGTGCAAACATTCACTAATTAATCTTCAGACATCATAGGTAACCTGAAGTTACTATTCTTATTTTACATGTGAGATGCTAATTTGATATCCCATGCCATATCAGCTATGAGCTCTTTCCATTTCTCCAAGGGAAAAGCTAAAGATTCCTGGTTTTTTTTTATTCACACTACCTGCTTTCAGAAGCCTAAATTCTGTCACTCCTTCTCACCTCATCACAAGCTGTGAGTAAGGACTTTACATGTTTGCCAATTTTTGGAAACTCTATTCCTTTTTACAAAGTAGGAAGTATGAAGCTGTATATGTAGTTCAAAGAAGGTGTAGGAGCTTCAGCTATGTGGTATGTAACAGTCTGTGAAAATGTTACTCTTAATTTTTAATTCAGAAAATGCATAATGACCCACTTTGAAGGACAGCTACATGTAGCTGATCACTTGATCCTTCCTTTATGCCCTTTTTGGCTAGAACCAGAATTTCCCAAATTTGCTTTTCCTTTGTAATAATTAATAACTTCAATTAAAATGGGTTTCTAAGCTTTGTCAGACAAATTTTCCCAATCTTACTACCAATTAATCTAATATTACCTGGTTTTATTTAGCTTCTCTGCTCATTTATAATTTAAAGTGCCCAAAGTCTACAAGCCTTCTTAATAGCAATGCATGTTGTATATGTTTTAAAGCTGCAATTTAAATACTTCTTTAGACATTTCTAGATTCATAGTTTATGACAACAAAATGGCTTGTATTAGTGTGATGAAAAGGAAGATAGAATAAGAAAAATTAATAATAATTATAATTAATAATAATTTTTGCCGATGGACTCTAAATCTGAGGAGAAGAGCGTAGAAGCAGTAGTCACTTGTAATGTGAAGTCTTTCTTTTTCAAATGGAAAAGTGGTGCACTGTACATTGTTTAAGAGTTAACAAAATTATTTTACTAGGAGCAATAAACAGCTGATATGCAACATAACTCACAAAATGTGCACATAGGCTCAGATTTCCATAAGTGCTTTCTCAGTCAGGAAAGCTGCTCAGAGAGTCCATAACCTTAATCTGCAGGACCAGCGTAGTGGACTCTGTTGATGCAGGCTGCTTTTGTTATTATGCACTGCTTCAGACACCTGATGTGTGAAGGACAAGCATAGGTGTCCAAATGCCTCACTGTCCCATCTGTCCTGTCTGTTCTGCATCCTGCTTAAGAGCTCTCTTTCCATTTCTTTACAAAACTGTAACTTGTAGTTATCAAAATTGTCACTTACCTGTTACACAAAATACATCATATTTGATATTTAATTTTATTTATACATGTGTTTCCAGATGTTTTTTCTCTGTTTTATTTCTTGGCATCCATTAGACCATGATGGCTACAGATAACTGTGTATTCCTCATGGTGCTGCTACCAATGGTAGAGAGGTGATCTGAATTGCTGTACTCCAGCCTTCTCATCCCAACAGGTGCCAAGTGTGTCTCTCATTGAGTGGCTGGTATTTACCTTATAGTGTTCTGCATTTTCCTTGCAATCTTTAAGTGAACCAGTGACAGGAGGAATACTGGGCAGCAATGAGGCAGACATTTCTAACCAAACAGTTTGAAAATTTCACATTTTTTTATGCTTCAGTTTGTGTTGCCATGGTCACACACACGCTTGATATATTTAATGTTCCCATCATCTTAAACTAGTCCTTGCCAAAGGCATCATATATGCTTCAAATTTTGCATGGTTGGTGATCTTGGTATCCTGAATATTTACAAGCATTTCAAAGTAATCTCATTTTAAGAATTGTAATGTAAAATTGCTACTTTTTATGTAGTTGAGGGAAAGACTGCAACTTAAGAAAGATTGCCCATAACATTTTCCATATGGCTTTTATATTGTTGACTGTTGTAGCACTGACGATTGTTGTGAGTTGTAGGTTGTGAGAGCAGAATGTCACTTAAGGTTATGCAATTTTTTAGAAACTATTGCTGTTCCAGACAAACCAAGTTCAGTGCTGCTGGACTGCTGCAGGTTGAGTAGTCTTTAATACTCAGGTAAAATATGCAGCTTAGGTAAAGGAAAGTGCGTTTAGTTGCAGTTGACGAGACACAATACCAGCTTGCTGGTAGATGGTTGGGCTGTGATCCGAGACCTGCTACTGCAGTTTCTCTGAGAAGGTATTTGAGGTGTAAATGAAGTGATACTTAGATATATAAATGCTATTGAGATTGTTTGTAAATGAGACTTTATATATCATGGGGAGTTGGGGGCTGGATACCTAAGCTGGGTGATGGACTCCGGTATCTGGGCATCTTCCTTCAAGGAAGGTGCATGTGCTCTGTAAATAGCATCCAATTACTTATGGCCAAATATATAGAAGTCAATAGTCATTAGGTGTCTAGTTTGTGCCTGCCATAAAGCCAGGACTGACAGGGTACATGGAAAGGGAAAACATTATAATAGGAAGTGCAAGATGGTGGAGCTGCTAAGCCACTAGGCTACTGGGATCTTACATTCTTGCTGAAAGCTTTTTAGAATTTGTGGGTTACAGAGAAGGAGCTAATTTTAGGTCTCTCTAAAGTTTCCTGAAAGTCAAGTAAGTCCTTTCACAGTACAGCTATTCTATCTTTAGGACCAGTGTTGTGTTCCTTACCACTCTTCATTGCAGATGTATGAAACACTGAGTTGGAAACCATGTTCTGTTAGGCTATCTATCCTACATCTTTCATATACCTTGATTAGATTATTGGTTGAGCCTATGTGCACTAATTTTCTAAATTACTGCTCAAAAAATATATACAACCTGATAAAAAGTGGGCTGGGAATAGAAAAAAAAAAAAAAGACCCCTTTTTTTTTTTTCCTATCCACAGCTCTATATTAAAAAAAAATTAAATAAATGCAGCACAGACTTTGTAGTGTCTTAAAAAAAAAATCAGCTGTAAATACGTCAATAAAATTTTAGTAATGAATTGTGCTATTGGAAAAACCAATATTTAAAATCAGAAAACTGGGTATGCATTATTTGAATGTGAAAACTGCTTTTATTGATGTGCAAGTTACTACCATCTGGAACTTCTGCAATATTTTAAAGAGACGTTAATAAAATGCCTAAATATCTTTAAAATCTAGTCACATGCTTAGAAATTGAATATGGGCTCAGAATTTTCTTCTAATAATTTAGATTTGTTGATGCAAAGTATAGAGATGTTAATGTTCAGAGGATACTTTTTAATGTGTCTTACTTGCATGAAGAAACACTTTTTCCTCCTAGCCTTCTGAAATCTATTTCGCATTTCTAAAATGAACTGATATGCTTTTTATTCCTGAAGCATACACAGACACTAGAAATTCAACAATGTCTTTGCTGGCAAGACAGGAGCATATTAGTCAGAACAAGAGTTTAAAACCTCCAACCTATAGCTTTCAACCTGCAACCTAACAGCTCTCTTTTGGTGCAAGACCAGGGAATTTGATTCCCTCCCAGTGACCGTAAGAGTTGAAAGGTTAGCCCTGCTTCCTTTGTGTGGCTTCAGATCCATGTCAGACTTCAAATCAAGCTTCACAACCAGTACAGCCAAAGAGGCTTTTCATCACAACACTGGAGAGAAAAATAGTTCTCCAAAGAGATCAAAACTTTAAAAAGCCTCCCTGTGTGGTCTGGGCACACTAACCAAGCAATCCTGACCAGATCTCCAGCATCACAGTCCATTATTCTCAGCAAATGATTTCCTGCTGACAAGACGCCCCTTTGCTTCTCTGTGTGTTGTAAACAATTGCTAGTTAATTTAAAGATTAATTACCTCTTCTTTATTTTTGGTCACCCATGGGCATAAAAGAACTACTGCATACTTGCAGAAGATACCCTCATTAGTGTCACCTTAGTACTATTGATCATTCTGCCATCAGTCTTCTGTAACCTTTGATCCCACATGTCTGGGCTATAACAGGTTGATAAAACTAAACTGAAGGCACTGCCAGCACACGGTCTTATTTTTCCAGATAAGATTTTCAAAAACTTGTGAGTGAAAAGTTCTTCATTCTCCTTAGTCTTCTGCAAGACTGGGTCCCAAGTCTTGCTTGACATTCACAAATGCAGCAGATTCACGTATTCAAACATGACACAAGCATTATTAAAGATGGCAAACTATTGGAAATAATTACAAAATCCTCATGCAATAGTGGCATCATTACCTTTTGTTTCCACTGGAATTTTTTAATGGATTGGAATCAAGATTAGCTGGCTGACATAGACAGCAGTCTGTTACTGTAAGACATCATCAGTCTCACTCTTGCCACTTGCACGCATTATTTAAGTATTTACTCTAGAATTATTTTAGCAGAACTGTAATCTGAGGCTGATGAGTATAGCAGCTTTGGGTGGTTGTAGACTAAAATTTTTTCCTAGGTTAAATGTGCTAAGCAGTGCACCTGATCATTTTTTGGTTATTAAGCATGGACTTTCTACAAAAAAAGAAAAAATATTAAAAATCAGGTAGTTAAGTGGCCAGTCCCTGTTTGTTTGCAGAAAGGTAGAATAATCTGCAAGGAAAAAAGAAATAATGTCCTCATAAAAGTGGCAGGTACACTACATGAGCCACACATGTTCCCTGGCTTACCTATTCTTTGAAAAGTCAACAGCTAGTATTGGCACTATGGCTCTAGAGGTAGTATAAGTTTCATTTTTATGAAAAATTTTAAATCCAAAATTAGGACATATGTCCTGTAATTTACATTAGACTTTTTTGTTATGTTTACCGTAGGGGGATGATCCTGCCACTCTACTCAGTCCCAGTGAGGCCACATCTGGAGTGCTGTGTGCGGTTCTGGACTCCTCAGTACAAGAGAGACAAGGAACTCCTGGAGCAGGTCTAGTGGAGGGTAACAAGGATGATTAAGGGACTGGAGCATCTATTACAAGGACAGGCTGAGAGAGCTGGTCCTATTCAGCCTCCAGAAGGGACAAGTAAGAGGGGATCTCATCAATGTGTGTAAGTTCCTGAAGGGAGGCTGTTAAGAGCACAGAGCCAGGCTCTTCTCAGTGGTGCCAAGCAATAGGATAAGAGGCAAAGGACGTTCCACCTAAATATGAGGAAGAACGTGCTTACTGTGTGGGTGACTGAACACTGGAACAGATTGCCCAGAGAAGTTATGGAGTCTCCCTCACTGGAGATATTCAAAAATTGTCTGGACACAGTCCTGTGCAATGTGCTCTAGCACATGCTTGGGCAGGGAGGTTGGACCAGATGACCCTCTGTGGTCCCTTCTAACCTTCCAAGCTGGAGAGTGTCAATGACTCAGGCTATATGGTCCTCCCAGCAAGAGCAAAGCTCTTTCCTATAGGGACTGCTCCTTTGTTCATCAGCATCTGACTTAATGAACAGCGGGGGAAGGGGTGGGGGAGGGCTATTTAAGGAATACTCAATTTGTAAGGAAAAAGACAGTTTAAAAAGTTTTATAAATCACAGGCTGATCATTTTAACCCTGGTTGCCTCAGAACTTTGAAGCTCTGGATAACCCCACTCTGCTTTTGATCTGCTCCTCTGCCTCCCCAGTGTGATAACTCTGCTTTCTCAGAAGCAGATCCCCGGCTGTGTACAACTACACAATATGTGACAACATAAACCAATTGGAGAATCCCCCAAAAGTAAAATATATCTCAAATACCTCCTTCCTCCTGCATAGCTTTAGGGGACTCATGATGCCCCAGGTAGCCATGCAGGCATACAGATGTGTTCTAGTTATAGAACTAATTAACAATTATATATATGTGTGTATTTCCATTTTACAACCACTGCCATTTGGATGACAGCCTGTTTGTGCATTGTATCTTAGCAGTAAGGGGGAAAAAAATAAAGAAATGGAAAGGAGAATGAGGGACCTGAGGGTCCTGTATGTCAAATATTGCACTAGTAAAGTAACATCACTAAGTGGTGTGTTCTCTGGCAGTCCCTCAATATCCAGTAAAGCAGAGATTTCATTGTTTGTAAGTTCTTAATGAATTTCTTAGCATTTTTTAACTTGTAAATTCTTATTGGTGATTTTGAGTTTGAAGTACATCTACAGTCAGCATACTAGATGTTGTGGTATTATTTAATCCTTTTTTCTACATAGAGTTTATCTGCTTGAATAACATTTTTATATTTTTCTAGTTGCAAAAACCAATATAGGTATGGCAGAGCAAGCTATATTCCTTTAAGTATTTACTGTAGAATTATTCATAATAGAGATGGCTGGAGGACTGCAGTCCCCATTCAAAACAGCCCCTGAGATTTTAATTTTTTTGCCTTTTTTTTTTCTCCTCATTTTTTAAACTGAAATTACTTTTGAAGTTTTAGAGAAAAAAACTAATTACTTTAAAGGTCAGTTTGTATGCCTTTGTAATAGCTTTGGAAGTTACATACAGGAAAAAAAAAATGAAGGAGAAAATAAGTCAGCCCATGATTGATTTACTCCTGCAATACTGAACCAGTGGTAAGCAACTCTTCTCAGATCATAGGCTATGGTTCATCCAATATATTTTATGACTCAAGGGTCTGTAAGGACCTGATAGACTTAATCTTTAAACCTATTCTACAAAATTCCGTAACATTCCTCCAGTGAATTTCAATTCATTTCTCACAAAATAACACAAGGAAACTTTTATGATTTTCAGTGTTAATACATGGTTGAGTAAAACATACACTATCTTCAAAAGATAAAAATTCTCAAAAAAGAAGAAAACAACCAGCAAATCTGGCTGGGAGTCATAATTGGATACCATTTGATTAAGAAGATATTTTAAGCTTTTCATTTCACTATTTGCACTTTGATTTGATTTTTTTTTCTTTTTGCTTTAAACTACTGTATTCTCAATTATGGCAAGTGCTCCACTTGAAGACAAAAGTATTTTGACTTTTAAAAAATTTTTTTACCGACCTTCAAATAGATTTTTAGCGAAGGAGAAGATAGTAACTGTATCCTATCACCCCTCAGCTGGGCCATTCAGTGCCTCTGCAACAGTGATTTTTCGGGAAAGAATTCTCAGAGCAGCAGGTTGATTGGCTTTATCTCTGACTACCCACTGTCATCTTCTGTTGTTGCACTGGCTTTCATGCTTGCTGTCACAACACTGGGAAGCAAAGCTTTCCGTACCACATGCAGGCAACCCTTTTGCAGTCACTGCTGCTGACATGTAACATGTGAGCTCCCAGTATGCAGTTGAGATCTGGCTCTGGCACAGCAGCACAGCTGTACAGAATTCTGTACATGCATGAAAATTTTCAAAGGGGTCCAAAAGTTGTGACACGTGGATGTATTTTCAATACTATTTGTGATGTTAACATGTCTGCAGTTCCTTCTCATATTTCACAAAGGAAGAAAGTAAGAGAGTCACTGGTTCCTGAGGATGGAGGAGGAGGGCTGGTGGGTGGCTGTACAGGTCTGTGCATCCAATATGAGTTATCCCACAGGTTATTGAAAGTGTCTTATTCAGAAATCATTGTCAGCAGTTTGCTGATAGACTTTTGTGACGAGTCATGAGTATATTCTGAATTCAATGCCATGCTGAGACCTTCTTGGTGCAAACCCATGAAAATCGTTCCCTTGGCTCATCACAAGTGACTTATTTGCAGTAGCTGCACAGTGACAGCAATACTGCCTGTTTCTGAACACAAGAAAAGCCTCCACTGAGCTCCTGCTTCTCCTTGCCTTCTCGCCTCTGCAAAGCAGAGAAAGTTCACCAGTAAAATCCAGCAGCATATATTATCTGAGGAATGAAGGACACAAGCCTTGTATGTTCAACATTAAAAAAAAAAAAAATCCTCTTGGGTTTCTACCTCAGCCTTCAGGCTTTATAAGTGAGCCCTTAACTGCTGTACAGTTTTTTAATCCCCTGAGCCTTCATCAGTCTGATGCTGTCGAATACAGAGGGATTTTGATTTATTTTTAAAAATTATGTTCTTAATACTTAATTGGAAGGGCATAGTATAAAGAAACATGCCTAAACACCTTATAGAATCACAGAATCATATAATGGATTGTGTTGAAAGGGACTTTAGTTTCAACCCCTCTGCCACAGCCAGGGACACCTTCACTAAACCATGTTGCTCAAAGCCCCATCCAATGTGGCCTTGAACACTTCCAGGAATGGGGCATCTACAACTTCTGTGGGCAACCATTTCCAGTGTCTCAGCACCCTCACAGTGCTGATTTTCTTCCTAATATCTAGTCTAAATCTACCCTTTTTCAATTTGAAGCCATTTATTATAGGATGCTTTGTTTCTTCTGAGAGGAAAAGTATAGACGGTGGAATGTCTACAGGAAGGTTTACGGGCATTTGGGTTTTTTTAAATTCTTTCTGGAAGCTATATGTATGAAATGTTATTATATATTGATTTCAGATAAAGATCAAGATATAAAGATTCACAGTTTTATAGCCTGCCAAAAGCAGGAAAAAAGCTTGATGTGCTTGACGTAGTTTTGTGTACTAAGGATATACTTGTATGGTTCTAATCCAACGTGAGTGATGATCAAGGAAGGAATGATTGAAGCCATGTTATTATTCATCAGATAGGAGTCCTTTTCCAACCAGAAACAGAAATCATTGTTCACAAAGGTTGCCATGTGACAATTTAGGTTCAGGAATCTAAACATGCACAAACCAAATTAATTAGTGGTTGGTATTCGCTGTCTATTAAGAGGAACCTTGAATACAAATTCTTTGAAATATTTTCTTATGCCCAACGATAAGACCTATTTCTTATCTGGAGTGAATTTTATCTGCTCTCCATTGTCCACCTTTCAGCTCAGTTATGATTATTATGGATTTGAAGCTTTGTATCGAAAAATAATAGAAACTTGAGTTCTATGAAAAAAACTAAGATAAAAGCAGTCAAATGAAAAACTAGTTTATTTCAAGTTCAGAAAGGTTTATATGGCTGACTTTGATCTGTCTTGCCATTAGACACCAAACTAAGACCTTGGTGGCTTCTGATCCCTTCGTAGCTAGGAGAGAGGGGTGAGTTATCTTCACAAAGTTACTGAGAATTTGGGTAAGGCAAATGGCCACAAAGGTCTCCGCATCCTTTGCTCTGCTTCTCCCAGCTCAGATGCCTCAGGGGATATTGAAGCAAAAAAGATAGAAAGGGCTGTGGTTACTGCTCTGACCAAGTCCTGTATGTCACCAGTGGCTAAGGAAACAAGCCATAGTACTGTATATTACTCCTATTTAACAAAGTGACATCTTCTGCTTTCAGGTTTAATAAATCCTTTCATATTTTCTTCTATGATGTTCTCTGGAGACTTAAGGTAAAGAAAGGGATCTGCTACCAGCTCTAGTTACGTCGTGCACCCAGGGCTAAATTGCATTTTTAGGAGCTTCTGGAGTGGAAAGGCCAAAGGCTGAGGGCAGTAGAGTGAACACAACTCAAAATATCGAGGAAAAGGAAATGATAGAACAGGAACATTTTAGGATTTGCCTTTTCTAACCAGTATACTTATTTGGGTAGACTAAACAAGGTTATGCTGGTGAGGTAGTTTGGTGCTTTAGAGAAACAAATCAGGACAAGCCTATTGACAAGCCAGTGATGAGGTCAGCTCAATCTGTGGTTTTATCTTGGTTTTCTGAATGCTAATAAGGAAAATGGATTTTTTTTTTTTTTTGTGGAAAAACCACAAAACCAAAAAACCCAAACCCCAAGCACTGTAAGTAAGGCAGACCTGTACCTCTGTAGTTGCATGTCTTTGCAGCAGTCTAGTGTAGACACTGAAGCAGGTTTCCTTCTTTGAGCACCTGCCATTCCTGCCAGCCTTGTGCTGGGACAGCATGAACAGCTGGAAGCCCAGGGATGTGGCTTCCTCCTTTTAATCTGTTGTACTGATGCCTATCCCACTTAAACCATCCTTTGATGCTAGGTCTGATACTTTGTGGGTGTGTATCTTTTGTAATTACTAACTTACTTATTAGCTGTGAATGCTAACTTCTTGTTTATTATGTGTATGTGAGGGACTTTAAAATAAATAAGCATCAGTTGTTTTGGTCTTTCTGCAAGTACAGATTCCCTGTTGTCTTGCACTTTACCTGCTGTCGATCAAGACTTAGAAGAGACATAGGTATTTTTGTTGCAAGTCATAGTATCTCTGGGACAAGTTGTGCATTTATACTTTCTGTGACTTTAATGAAACTAAAGTTTATGTGGCATTGAAAATCAACTACTTCTGGTTAGCTTATTAACTAACTTTCAAAGTGAAAACAAATTGTGAAATTATGTTCTCCAGACCCTCTTTCTTTTTGCCACTGTGGCTGATTAGACAAGGATGACTTACTTGTAAGAGAGTTATAGAAGATCTCTATATTAGACTAGGGGATTTTTTGAATTCATCTGAATGAACTTACCAAGGATAGATAGGTCTCTTTTACTTCTGTGTGTCTATGGGACTCAATGCTTTGAATAAGGAGACTTCCATCAAGGATGAGTTTGGTCCCGCTGGTTTCCTCCCCTGTGTAAATGTGCATGTGTGAGAGAATATATATTTATGATTATGCTTGTATCTGTAATAAAAACACTTGCTTAAATAAGAGAAAGGGGGATGAGTGACAGTAGGTGTTAAGTGTGTAGAGTGAGTGACTAGACAAAGGCGAGTGGCTCAGAAGCCCTGCTGAGCCAGCGCCTGCAGGGTGCGTGCTGCCAAGCAGTGCCGGCTGCGGCTGCTTGCTGTGGACCACTGATCCATTGGATGAACAAGGCTTGAATCAAAGAATAGGAGACAAGCCATGTCCTTTCCCTTTCCACTCCTTTGCTATCCTTTAACACACCCACACACACACACTTGCCTGTAACATACATGCAGACATACACACACACAACCATCTGTCCTTCTGACTGCATTTCGTTTCCCAGAAAACTGATGAGGGAAAGAAACCCCTTCCAAGATGTTCACTGCTAATGTATCAGATGTTCATACAGAAACAAAACAAAACAAATTCAACTGTTTATATTTCATGATTTATTTTTTCTCTAATGGTTAGGTGGTCTTTCATATCCTGAAACACAATAACAAAGAAATAGGCAATTATCTCTTTAGCTGTGATGCTGTGAGTGACTTTCAGTGCAAGAACATTTTGGAACTTGAAATGGTAATTACTGCTTCAGAGGTACATAGCTCTGATGGATTATGGCATAACAGAGCTACGTAACACTTTGAACACAGGTCTAAGTGAGGTTGGGTCCATATATTGGCCTCTATTTGCTCAATGATAAAGAAAATGTGCTGCTTATACCTAATGTGCTTTTTAGATGTGCGTTTGAAGTGTTAACAAAGAAACCCATTGTATAAATAATCTAATGGCATCTCTGTTTAGGTTTAGAGCTGCATGGCACTTCTGGTGAGGAAGGCTAACCTCAGTGCTGCTCATGAGATGGAATGCCTAGATCCAATGCAGCTCCATGTTTCCTCAATTTTTCAGAGGTGTTTGAGCTTGTGTCTTTTAAAAACAATTTTAAATGTTACTAGATTTTTTTTTTTTTCTGATCAGGACTATGAATACTACTAAACACAGAATGAGGATAAGGAACTTGATTTTTCTGTAATCACATCAGTAGGAGTGGACTGTGCTACAATGTTTTATTAATCCCTGTTTCAAGAAAAAACCAAAACAAACTGTTCTTTTAAAATATTTTACTCATAGGGCAGAAATTCAGCACATATAAAGAAGGATGAGATTGCACTGCCTGTTCACATTGTAATCCTGTGAAGAAGAACAATGGAAATTAGTGCAGGCAAGCAGTTAAATTAAGGTTAACAATTATTCACAATATGATGGTTTTGTTGGCCTTGAATTTCAATGACACAAATCCGGTGAAAGTTTAGGTTTCAGGGTCAGAGGCGATAACATTTCTCCAGAGAGTTTTATCATATTCACACTGTGAGTCAAAACCAGACTCCTCTTGCCACAGACTTGAATGAGAAAGCCCTGGCTGAATTTATAAGCAAGGGTGAGAGGGGCTTGCATCTGTACTTCTGTTCTACAGAGCTCAATCTTTTATACTGGAAGGGAGAAAAAGGGGGAAAAAACCTGAAGTGTCCCTTATTGGCAGAAATGCAAGTACTGTGTAACATATGGTTCTGTGGAAGACAGTCTCTTAATAACAATCCAGATTTCAAAACTGATATTTGCTTCTGGCAAAAAGTTCAAAAACTACTCTCTAGTATCTCTAGGTTACTTGTAACACTGGCTTTGGCCTTGACTTTCAAGGGCTTTGAAGGACTTTCTAAGCTGTGTTGGGATACCCAAAAAAAATTATTTCATAACCTTCAAACTAAGCTGCTTCCTTACATTCCAAGATTTCCTTCTGCTTGGAAAAATGTGATCATGGGGAAGTCGATATCTATGTTTCTCAGACTTTTCCTAACTAGACAAAGGAATCTTTGCCTTCCATGTTAAAGTGCTTTGAAGTAGTTAAGCAAAAATCATAGGAAACTTACTGTTTTGGTAAACATCTAAAGTTTCTAGAAAATTTGAACCAGTGACGGAATTAATCCGAAGAGAAATGCAAATTATATTTCATTTCTACACCGCTTATCTTCTTTGAAACATTTCATAGTAATATACGTATAAAATGCAATGATGTCCAATAGAAAAGAAAATTGATCCAAGGAATACTAATGGTATCGACCTCAATCAACTGTTAAATACTAATGGAATGTGCCACATTAAGAAGCCACTTGCTGGATGTGCTCCATTCCCACACAAACTTCTCCTAATTCTGACATGACCTTGGAAGCATATCAAACGGTCTGTCAGCTCATGTGCCCTGCATCACTAAGAACGAAAAGGTAATTGTACCTTGCTCTGCAGTGTTCATGTCCACCTCTAGCAGCACTATTGGGGACGAATCACAGAATCACAGAATATGCTGAGTCGGAAGGGACCCACAAGGATCACTGAGTCCAGCTCCTGGCCCCGCACAGGACCATCCCCAAGAGTCACACCATGGGCCTGAGAGTATCATCCACACTCCTTGAACTTTGTCAGGCTTCGTGCTGTGACCACTTCCCTGAGGAGCCTGTTCTAGTGCCCAACCACTCTCTGGGTGAAGAACCTTTTTCTAATATCCAAGCTAAATCTCTCTTAACACAACTTCAGGTCATTCCCTCAGGTCCTGTCACTGGTCACCATAGAGAAGAGATCAGTGCCTGCTTCTCCTGTTCCCCTCACGAGATATTGCAATATCTCCCCTCAGCTGGTTTCTGAAGATGCACTAGAGCAGCAGGATACATTTTAATTTTTAAGACACTATTACTTAAACATTATTTGCATAACAAGTTGACTAAACTCAATTGCCAGTAATGAGTTCCAGTGCATGTAGGTCATACATGCATGGAAAAAAGAACACCAAGCCCAATAATTCTCTAGTTGTGACAGCAGAAAAGGGATTGATTTCTTTGTCATATCCAGTGGCCTTTTGGCCTGTTACTTTTCTCTTTCTCAGTAACACTTCCTGACTAGGCGGCTGTGATGGAGAAGCTTACATGAAATAGCTCAGGAATGAAAGAGCACCCTCCTTCTGCCTGAGGTTCAGCCCCTGGTTAGTTGATGAACCTGAACAAATCACATTACCTATGGGAGCCCCACAGTTTCTCCCTACAAATAAGAGACAATAATGCTTTTCTACACTGGCTGCTAGACAACAAATCCATATTTCATTACCAAGGAGCGCTTAAGGGCTTGTTTCATGCGTGAGGGAGACATTTGCATACAGTGGAGGGTGTTCTCCTGTCGGTGTCCATCCGTGGCTGGTTCTCTGTCTCTTTTCTCCCCAGAACTGGACAGACTATTCTAAAATGGTTTAGACTGAAAAAAAGTGAAGTTTTTAGCCATGTACTGTTCAGTAAAGGTGCATCCTTGTACCTCTCTCAGAGAAGAGAGGCACTCCTTTACATCATTCATGTCTCTTTAATGTGCATACAGATTATATTATAGGTTTTACTTTTTCACTTCGTCCCTGTATCCTTCAGAAGTTAGTTTGAAGTGCTTTTCTCCTTTGAGAAAAACAAAAACTCATTTCACTAGATGTCTATGTCCCATTATTGACAGGTGTCAAAAAAGGAATTCACCTACCAAATAGGCTCCTATGTATCTCTAGTGAACACTTCTTATAGTTGTCTGGCTTGTATCCTTTTGTCCACTACACTGGGATGGAAATGATAATGGATTTAGTGTGAAAACCCTTGGTTTTCCACCTCTGGGATAATAGCTCACATCCAGCTCAACCCTCTTAAGTGCAATCACTGAAACAGATGGAGATGAGGCTTGGGTGGGCAGAAATCTGAACAGTTATGGGGATGGTTTGTAGCAATTTGAACTCACTAGATATAGAAGACAAAATATACATTAGTAAAAGAAACCATATTGAGCCCATTTTTCTGGGGAGCTACCAGTGTGCATACAGGAAAGAAGGAATAAACAGGTTTTCAGAAAACTCACCAGTTGGGCTGGCACATATTTTCCGAGGAATATGGAGCAGTGGGTAGATACAGGGCTTCCTGTCTCACACTGCAACATCTGAAGTCAAAGGGGATTGTACTGACTGTACACATTCTTTTCTCTGTGTTGCTTCTGAGGATCACAGTGTGGGTTCTGATTAATTTAAATTAAAGGTACTTGAAAAGAGAAAAAGGAGTTCAGAACTGAGATGGAGGGAGCAAAAAGGAGATCTTTGATATACTTGGGGCTCTTGGGACAGCTGCTGGTTTTCACCCTGAAAATTTATGGGGAATGTTCCAAGCATGAACACTAATGGCTATGATAAACAGGGTTTCCTTGGACATGTAGAATTATTGCTATTTACTCCACAACTCATCTACCAGTTCTTCATGGTCTTTTATGAGTTTTAGTAAAAACTAAACTGATCTAATTCAAGTAGTTTAGGATTTTTTTCTAGTACCTTTATGTAGGTCCAGTTGAGACACTTCTGAAAGTCATCTTTAAAACAGTAAGTTCATGTTCTGTGAACTTCAAGAAGTGCAGCTGAACATATAAAGGGAGAGGGGGGTGATATTTTTTTGCTTTAAATATCTTCAAATACTTGCTACCTGCCCCAGGTAGCATTTTAGCTTTCATTTAGAGGTGTTTTAGTTTGTGGGGGTTTTTTGTTGTTGTTTTTTGGGGTTTTTTTGTTTGTTTGTTTTTTCCACAGCTAGCCTTTATTTCCCACTCCAACACACTAAATAACCACAACTGGCATACTCGGGTTTCAGCTTTTTAGACTTGCTGGTGTTAGCATTTCACTCTTACTTTTTTTTTTTTGATCCCACATCTGCCCTTTTCTTATAATCTTTAAATTGTGTTTTGAATGCTGTCATAATTGGATCAGTAGCTACCAGGTGAGGAAAGTTGAAACAAGCCATTTAATCAAGCTGAAAAAAAAATCTAGCTGAGGGGGTTCTGTGATGTGTTGGGTTTTTTTCTTTTCCTTTTCCTTCATTTTTTCCTCAAAGATACTTTTCAGGTGTACCCTAAGGATAGTTGTGGGGTTTTTTAATGGTAGAAAAAAATGTTGTTTATGCTGTTTATTTGTGTATAGGCATATTTTCTTGTCTCTTGTTTTACATAGTTTTACATCTGTAGGCCCACTTTGAGAAATTTATAAGCACTATCCCAAAGAACACTAGTTTGATCGTTAAAATTAATAGTCTACAATTTGAAGTCTTTAAAAAAAGTTTTGTTTCCCTCTAACCCCATTAGTATCTGAAAGGAAGTAAAGTTTTCTGAAAGTCATTCTTAGTTAAGAATAAACAAACAAACAAATGAGCACACTGCAGGCAATCTGGTGCAATTAATATGAGAGCTGTGAGGGGGGTATATTAGATGAACTGACAGTGCTGTTCAAAGGCTAAACCTAAAGTTTCTACTCCAGGGATAAAAATTATATTTATGCTGCTTTTCAATAACAGGCTTCTTTTATGAAAGATAAATTTATTTTGTTTCCTGGGAAGATAAAAAAAAAACCCTGTTCTTTTCCTTGAAGGAGCTGGCTTAGGACTTTAAATTACAGTGGCTGAAACATTAGAGGAAAATAGGAAGCTCACAACAAACACCAACCAGCTGCTTCTGCTGTATATTTAATATGTACAGCTCTATTAGATGGGTTTATTAGTACATCTGCAGGTATCCTGCAAGGGGGCCAGATGGCTCAGGAGATGAATAATGGCATAAAAAGGGTTGTAAATAGCAATCTATTGCAGGTCAGAAATAGCCAAATCATGTTGCCTTCTGACGTCTATTCAGTAACGAGCATGAATGACTCTGGAGAGAGGGTCTCGTTCCTGCACCTTGTCCTATACCACCAAAACTGCTTCAGTTACTTCTCACGTATGAGCAGAAAAAAAACAGAACACGTAGAAGACAGGCAATTAGGTAAGTGCACATTAGTGATGATGCTCCTTGGTAGCATGTTGCAGGAAGTTTTATTTTGGGGAGTAACAAGATATAAGGCCCAGCAGGTGACTCCTAGGTGGGAGTGTATCTGTGTCCGTAGCTGGCTCCTGGGCTCTGAAACATCATGCAGCATATTTTCAAAAAGTGCCATCAAGGTCTACACTGGAAACCTGCCAAGGGATTTCATGTTTTGTACACACTGTAATGTACAGATTTGTGCAGAGAGTAATATAGTAGGTTCCATTTTTAAACTTACACAATAGACTCTGCTATTGATTTGTAAATTCAAGTGCATTCTTAAGGAAATTTTTTAGTTGGGTTTTCTGAAAACATAGGCAAATAAAATTAGGAAAAAAAATAAGTGACAGGCTTTATGCCTGCTTCTCTGCTTTTATCTTCTAAAAGTTTTGAAGTAGCTTGTTGTTCTGAATTTATGATTATGGAAACTGGTACTATTAGGTGACAGCAGGCAAAAAAAAAGAGAAGATATGGTACCACCGTCTTAATAAAGTTGGTATAAATGAGCTATACAGATGCAATACAAACATGATCCTGCTTTGCCTATTTGATGGGGCCGTAAAGAATCATGGTAACATTCATCATATGACCAAACCAACAAAAACTCAGTTTCATGGTCAGAGCAGGCTGCAGATGTATGTGTACAGAAATGCTACCTGTGTGTGGATATTGTCAGTCAGGGTAATATGACATAGTCGTAATGCAATATATGTCTTGTATCAGATTGCTTGTGTCAGTTTTATTTTCAGGCATCAAAAGTAAAATTAGTTGGTCCCATCTCTTGGGCCCCAGAAATGTAATCCTTTGCCTTTAATCCCTTGAACTGCATTTGGAATTAAAGGAGCGATTCTACCTGTACTGTAGGCTTGCACTTGAAGAACAGTTCTGATGCTAACTAGGCCAGGTGTGCCACATAATTTGGAGGACAAATGATGCATGTGTGTACCACAAAAACAGCCTATGAACAACTTTGCACCCAGATGAAGTGGGATGTCACTGCCTGACACTGGCCTGTTTTAGGTCTGGAGATCACTTAGAAGGGTCGTTGGGGGTGGTCTAAGAAGGTATCTGTGACACAGACATAAGTGTTTCTCTGATGTCTCTCTCGTAACACTCCAAGGTTGTTTGTGCCTTGCAGCTTACTTTGTAACAAGTTACTCTGATGGTTATTTAATAAAACCGTGTCCAGTTGCTGTACTTAAAATTCAAATAATGTCTTGGTCTCCCTGCTTTTCAGGGCATCTGGTGAAGCTTAAGCTCCTTGTCCCCAAATGTTAATGGATATGTTTGTCAAAATGAACACAGAGTCCCTTTAGATTAATTATTGTTTTGGTATTTGTGTACATGGTGGTTCTTGGTGTGATTCTTTTTGTTATTTAGTTGTTTGTTAAGCTCTTCCTCAAGCTTTGTTGTTGCTAGTCCTGTAGATTATACCAAAGATAGAAAATCCTGAGATTTCAAAGAGGGGCAGGGACAGGGCTGGATTTAAGCCACAGTTACATGTGTGTAATTCTTAAGAATGGTTCTGTTAGAGCACATCAGCCTTGCACTGTGAACACACAGGAAGAGTTTGTTTGTGTGTGCGTGTCTTGTGTGCATACACTAGTGAAGCCAATTATGTTAAAACACAGGAATAAAGGCCAGATACTTAAGTGATTTAAATTGAGTCATCTCTGTAGCTTCCCTGGACCCACAGCAGTTTACGTTTGCTGAGGATGTGACTCAGTGCAAGTCCAAATATCTATAAAAATAAAACTCATAGAAACAGTAAAAAAATAAGATCTGTGTTACATAACTAATTGTAAATCTCAATTTTTTTATGAAATAAGATAATTTGTCGTGAAAATGCAACTTTGATACTATAGATGAAAAGGATGGTTATTAAAATTATTGTCAGTATGACTAGGTAGTAAGAACTGTTCGGTGGCATGTGAGCTGGAGGACTTGGGGATGTAAAAGTGGTTAGTTCGAGTCCAAAATTACATCCTATAAGAATTCAGATGGAAGAACCAGATTTGAAGTGTTAAATCTGAACCAACAAGAATTTGTTTCTACTGTCTAGTGACTTCTAACTTGATCTACTCAAGCAGATAAGTAATTACAGTATCTGAAAAAAAACCTGTTTTATTTATTTAGCACACTTTCAGACTGTCATCTACCTTAGATAAAATACGAGAAAGTAGAGAAGAATGTCCTTGGCTAAAATTGAGTGTATTTACCTTTACAAGATAAGGATCTAATCAAAGGCTTTACGCACCGCTACATATATACAAGTTCATAAATCAATAATAAATTCATATTATAATTGCTGCAGCCGTCCTTCATTCATCCTTCAGGTGTCCTGCCTCCAGGGATTTCTGTAGCTGCCTGTTTGGTGTTCCCTTGATGGTTGCAGATGGTCACTTTTTTCTCATCTGTTAGCTCCTTTGGTCATGTACTTCAGTTTCCATTGAGTGTTTTTTGTAGAGATTCTATTATGTCCTTTATCTTTCCACCTCTGTTCTCTCTTGACACTACTTATCTTGATCACACATCTCTTTCAATCTGTCCCAAAATTCACTCTTGCTTTTTGCTGTATATCTGCTCACTGTTTACACACGGTAATGCCTCATTCTTCCAATCATGTGTTACTCACTCAGTCACTTTTAATGCATGGGAATAGAAAAGGCTTTTCTCGCTGCCTGCTGTCAAATGCATTTAAGGGACTGTATTCATGGCAGAGAGTAAAAACTGTGTCTGGGGGCAATTAAATGCACTAGTGAAGCAGAGGAGTTTCCTGACTGCAGGGTCCACATGAGCATAATCCTTCTGAGAGCTGAGAAATTCTCATCCTTCGCTGAGGCTACAGGAAGCTGAAAGGCTCTGAATGCTCTGCAGGAGCTCGTAATGAAATTTATGGAGAAGCCAAAGAATATTTCATAAGGATGACTTTATGAAACGTTACTCCTGCCTTGTAGGGGCCCCGAGGTTTTATGATGCTGCCTTGTTCAAGGCAAAACCATTGTCAACATAGGAAGAACCTTGGCAACACAGCAGTTAAGAGATAAAAATGGAAAATTCTCTAGAGAGACCTAGATTTTGCTAGTTTCTCTGATGCCATGCTATAGCAATGGAAATGCTCTGTTGTTCAGTCATGAATAAAACCAAATGACACATAACCATGGCAGTAGAAGCGCTACAAATGTACCCGAATGTGTCAATAATCTTGCCCCTTTCTTCAGTAGATGGGTTGAGGTGATTACTTGTTATGCAAATAGCTGAAATCGCATCTCAAAGTGTGATTCTATAGTCTGAATTTGTTAATAAGCTAATTGGTGTGCATATTAAAAAGGATTCCTACGGTATTTACACATGTACAATAGAAGATTTTCAATCTTTTATCTACTTGGCTGCAATAAAGAAAATCAATTAAATGAAATAAAATGCCATCTACTAAGGATTAGTGTTTGCGGAGATTTCATTGCAGTAAAGATTTTTCCAAGAAGAAAAGCTTAAACTGATAGACTGGGGGGGATTTTGTATTTTTTTTTGGTCTTGACTGGCTTACATATTTTCAGATGTGTTTCAGTTAATTTAAGTGTTCCACTTGTGTGTTCCTCTCCCCATCTACTTCTGCGTTCACCACACGAGAAATTCATGTGCTAATGCAGAGGAAAATTGTAATCCTTTATATTACATTAAAATCTTGAAAATGTAGAGAGGGAAATATAAGAGAGGTTTCAAGGACATGCAGCATGCTTCTAGTAAATGTGGATCAAGCGCAATAGAATTCTTTCAAAATTAACTAGCTCCAAAATAAGAAAATCCTGCTCTATCTTCCTTACAAAAACTTGCTTAGATTCATGCAAATGAAATGAAGCTTTATCAAAAAATAATTCCATTCTGCTTTCTTCATCCCTCTCCCTCAATATGCCTTGCTAACCAACACTGGACAGGTATAGTGTCCAGTATATATGTATGTGTATCTCATGATACACTTAATGATACTAATGGTGATGATTGTTCCCTTCTGGGCAGGTGGGAGGTGGAGGAGCCCAGATGTGCTGAGCTAATGTATTTCTTTTGGCAGTCAGAACAGTTTCTGACATAGTTGCTCTATTCCCACTCATTTGGCACTTCACACTGATCAGAGGGGTATCCCACATTGGCATCCCTCCTGCATACTGAGTTCACACTTACTGTGCACAGACACAGATTTCAGAGCTGCCTTCTGACTCAAGCACCAAGTTTGACCTGTAACTGCAAAAAGTGTTTGAACAAGGTGGTCCTCAAAAAAACAGTTAATACGATACAGGAGGATCAATATGCTGCTGGTCTAACAAATGACTGCAAAAGTTTTGCTGAATGGGAAGGCAGCTGATGCTCAAAAGGAAAGTTCTGGTAACTAAATTTGCTGCTAAATGTCTTAGATGACCTTGCACACTGATTTACTGCCCCAGTCCATCTTCACCGAAGTTTGTATCAGTGTTTCTGTTGCCTGCAACAGACTTTCCATGAGTGTGTGTGTGTATGTATGGATTTGCATGACCACACTCAATGAATGTGATTTTTTTCTTTAGTGAAATGGGGCAGGAGCTTGAAGAAAAGAGTAAGTGCAGGTCCATGCTGAAGCAGCCTACTGATATTTTCCTCTTGATAAGTTTGCCTCAACAGTTTTTTACTGCTCTATTGATTTAGTATGAAAAATCTTTTCTGTGTTGAAATATTCAACCAAGGTAGGGTAATAGCAATATTCAGCTCTCAAAAGAGTCAGCATTCTTTCATTCTTGTAAAATGTCTCGAGGGCATAAGAGCCAATGTTCACTGAAGGAAATAGGAGTTTTACACTGATTTCTGTGGATTTGAGACTAAAATACATATATGTTATTGTACTATAGTAAATTAGATTAAAACACACACACATACACACATATATGTATATATGTATATACACACACACATTCAGTATCTTCAAAATGAGACTGGATTAACCATCCTAGTCAACCAAAGAGATGCATTTCTAAGAGATGATTCCATGACTGATGAATTCCTATTCAGTGCAGTTTATGTATATAATATTCAGATTAGAGTTATACCAGAGGAAATAGTAGTGAAACATCATGATTGTATTGAGGTTGAACAATTATAATACAACTAACTACACTGTTTAAATATTAATTTTTATGAAAGGCATTCATTACGCTCTTCATCTGGTAAGTTGCTCTCACTTAAGACTCATTCCAGTGTTCAATCTCTGATAGAACATTAGAAAAAAATCATAAAATATTTAAATGCTTTTATTAAGTTTTGTACAGCTTGTATTGACAGTGTATCCCACATTTCATTTACAACCAAGCTTACCATTTTTGCCACTTAGAAATAGTTGCAGCTCCTCTGAGGCAGAATGTATTTGCTACTAAGAGTAAAAATTGCTGTGAGAGAACAGACTGAAAAATAAAAGGCCCTTGATTGGCTTACCATTTTTGAGACTAACACTGAACCATTATTTTAAGTTATAGGGTAGATAACAACAGTTAGACATACTGCATGGCATCTAGCATAACATACAACACCATCCAGCATAATATGTAACACCGGCATAAAAATGGCATGAAATGGGATCTTTGTACATTACGGCATTTTAATCTCTTAGCTTGTGCTTTGTTCTGTCTTGTTCAGTGCAGCTTCTGCCAATTACTGTAAAAAAACCTAACAGGTACATCTAATTTCATGCACTTGTTAAACCACCTATTGTTGAATGTGTGACTGTCTTAAGACTGAATTGCAGTGCTTGAAATATTTTGCTATGTACCTGTCTTAGATGTCCACCTCCCTAGCAAAAAAGCTTTCACTTGGAAGGGAGAGTATCAGGCTGTGATACCTTGATCACTTTTGTCTTTGTGCTGAAATCCTCTCTGTAAGAACAACACATTCTTTGAAGACAAACTGAAAAAAATACATGTGTATTGTTGGACAGAGGCTAGCCACAGGAACTCTGAGGCTTTTTTTTTTTTCAGATAACCTTTTCAAAGCTGAATTCTTATCTGAATATTTTGAGGAAGGTTGAGCTTTTTTCAGGCTACACCTGCCTTTGCATTCTCTGTAAAGTCTTTTAGGAATATTCTGAATGCAGAGGACCACCACAATTACCAGCCACCTTACAGGTATATCCTCAGACCCTGTCTAATAGCTTAAGGCACAGATGGCAAGTTTCAACATTTTTTCTGTGAATTTATAATGTGCTGAAAAGTTTTAAATGAGTCTAACATGTATAATGACTTTGACTTCAGCCTTGTCTTCCCTCTTTCTCTATGTCACATGGCCTGGGATATAGGTTTTTCAGGGTGGGCCATTGTATTTGCCTAATGCTTTGGCTAATAGTGCCTTATTGACCTGAAGGTCTAGATAAGGCTGTGATGTAAATATGAATAATAAGACTCTGAGAAGGTAAGAAGTTGTTTGCTCCTTCCCTAAGGTAACGAGAGCAAGGAATGGTCACAGCTTCTTTAGCTGCATGCATGAAATGGTCACATGCAGTGTCAGATAAATGGAGATGAAGGAGCCACTCAGGTTTTAGGGGCCATGGGGAATTTAGTGATAGAAAAAACTTCATTGACAGAAGCTTTCTATTTAGAATTTCTCAATGACGCTTTAGGACCAATCTTAACATATGTGAACTTAAAATCCTCTCTGTTGTGAACCAAATGGCAGCCAGGGAAAGGATACTTATTCTGTAATAAAGGAAATGCTCAAGGGGTGTTTGTGGAGTACCAAATGCAAATGGTGTCAGACCCTTTCTGGGGCTCGAAAGAGCTATGGCAATACAAATAGCAGGAGTACTGTGCTGTGAACTCCACTGTGTGATGTGATATTGACAGAGTATTTCCCAGAAAATAAGCTGTTGCAGATAAGCTTGCATTGTGGAAGATAAGCAGAGTAAAATATGATGGGACCTTACTATCTAAAATACCCATAGCAAAATGAGCAAACAGATGGGACCAGGTGCTGAAGGGGTGCCTCCTTTATGGGGTCATGCTGTCCACTGAAACTGAAACATGGAAGAATTTTCTGAAAGGGAGGAAGGATCAGTACAGTGGTGATGGAACATTTGGTTATTGGATATTGGCAGTGGAGTGTGATGAAACGTAACTCATTAGTTTGTCCTGAAACAGAGGGTTGTTTTTTTCCTTTCATGGATGTGTTGTCAAGTGTTTTTACAAGTTGTCCTTGAGTATTTTTTTCCTTCTACTACGGCTTTTTTCTTTCTTTATGCATATCACTCATAAATGGGAATTTGTTGTTTATTAAGAGTACCCTAAATGCTGACTAGTTAACCCCCCAATTTCTAGATCAATGCATATGGTATCATTTTGAAAGGGAGTCTTAGTTGTTTCTACCCAGCCTTTGTGGCAACAACTGCATCTGGCAAAATGGTTATTGTAATAATAATAATCCATTCCCTGTTTGATGCTCTAACAACACTGACTTACTTATTCAGTAGCAATCACGAAGAATTATTCAAAGCACAGACCAGTGGGTAGCATCAAGAACAATGCCTTCACAAATGCAGGGTAGTCAATGATGTCTGTTTTCTGAACAAGAATACTTTGAATTGTACTGCAGACAGAATTCCCTCTGGTTGAATAAGTTGCTGAAGTGGAAAATTTTATTTAACAGCATTTGGTAAGAGTCTTGCAAGTCTCCACTGAGTCATTAGGAGTGTAAAAAGTCTGCTTTAGCTGAGAGTTAATTTTTACTCCTTCCTGGGTGAATATCGTTGTGAGAGGTTGCATTAACCCTGCCGTGTTCTCTAACACACCTCTTCCCCAACCACACAGAGCAGCCATGTGAGTACTTGGTCAAGGACTCCTAGGAAAAATTGCCCAGCTTTCTAAAATTCTCCAGCTTTATCTACAAACTAAAATAGCTGGATATTAAAATATGACAGAATTTTGTTTTATTCTGTTAAATCAGTGTTTTAGTTTTACTAGAAGCCCCTAAACTTATTTGGCTGATTATTGGTGAGGTCAAACATGCGCCTTAAACATTATTTGGTACAGGCCAGGTTGACCAGCAATCCAGGAAGCTACAGAGGGCTAATGTGAATTTTACCTATGCTTCTTCATTTATTTCTGCAGTACTCTGAACATTACTTATGTATACCAAGAGCAAAAGGTTTCTGGATGATGTTTTGTCATTTTTCCTATAGCTTCACTGAGGTATTTCCAAACATGTTAGTGTGCTGGTTTCAGCTGGGATAGAGTTAATTTTCTTCCCAGTGGCTGGTATGGGGCTGTGTTTTGGATT